>CM053791.1:790624788-790939788 GCA_028749045.1 Cupressus sempervirens
AAGGGGACCAAACTTGGTTTTTGTGTGTACTTTGTGGTTGATAGATATACACAACCATCCACACACTGGGTAAAGTGTGCATACAAAGCTAAACAGAGTGTCAACATATTTGATGTTTTCTAAAAATAAATAATTAGAATACCACAAAAATCTACAATCCATTATGGGTGACAGAAATCTGCAATCGATTTTGGGTGATGAATAGAATATAGGATCTATTGAAGAACTAATGAAAGTGCAACAAATCAACATTTGTTTAATAATCATTGACCAAGATATCAAACAACACTCATGACATTATCACATGTCAATGATTTATTCAACAATCACTTAATCATCCTTGACCAATTCCTCAAATTATTAATGAAGGAAGACCAAAAGATATCTATTTTTGAAAACAAGTGATTTGTACGTCATTATACAACCATCCTGTGATAGAGTGAATATTGTGGTATGCAGTGGGATAAGATAACTAATACTTAACTCCTATATTTTTCTATATGAGATGTTATTTTTGAATTATTAAACTACTTATAACCTGACATGCAATCATTTAGGGAAGAGAAGGAGATATAAGAGGGAAATTTTCTCTCCAACCTCTACAATGGTTGATCGATTGAGAAGTCACATTTAAAGGTAGGTGAGAAAGGTGACACAAATTAGTAGGGTAGAAACAAGCATCCCCACTAGGTACGCTACTCTATGATGGATGACTGATGTGTTTGCCACATGTAGGCTACTCACATGCTAGCCACTATATTTATAAGAACTCTATTTTGTCAAAATGTAATTTAGGAAAAATTTAGTTATATTCTAATATTTAACTGTATTGGAATTATGACTTAATGTAATGTGTGTGACAATTAGGAAATGCATGCCATGATAGGATGACTATAATTTATGTTAGAATATAGAGCATTTGTCTTCCAGCGATTGGTTAATCAAATGAAAGTGAGTTTTTCGAATAATTTATTTACCTATCTTTGGTTCCATTATTTTATATTCTAAGTGGGAGAATTTGTAGCAACATGGAATGTGGAAACTTTACCAAGATTCATAATGCCCCAAATTCCTAGTGTGAAGCTTATGTTTGAGAGAAATAAGGGATTATCATGTCTCTGTCTCACACCAGCTCCCATTTCTACACTATTAAATTTAATTAGGTATAATTTTTTTTTTAGTACTACCAGGGAAGGGTGTAAGTTAAGAAAGTTGATAATTTTTGATAGGCAGGAAATAAAATGAATCAACAATATCACATGCTTTTTATAATGAACATTTCAAGTGCAACTGGATGTCCCTCTCTTTGGACTAGGTTGAATGGAGAATCTCTGTAATACATGGATGTGATGCTTTACATTAAATATAGTTGATATCAATATTTTACTACCTGTGTATATTCTTGAATAATCGTTTGGAATAAACTGTGTATTTTTTTTTACAATTCATGTTTCAAATCACACCCAGTGATCTATCAATAGAAAGAAGAAAAAGTGATTAGTGAATTGCAAATCTATCCTTATAAAGTTTCATTAATCACTTTAGGTTTATAAGGATAGATGTACAATTTAGTAATCATTTTTTCCTCTTCCTGATGATGGATCACTGGGTTACATCCGAAATACCAAATAAATATACAATTTATTTTAAAAGATTGCTCAACAGTATACATTAAATATGGGTAATTTTTTTTCTTTGTTCTACAATAAGGTTGAAAATTGGAATGACTATGGTGTAGAAACAATGTACATTATCAGGAAATGTAAAATTTATAAAGAATTAATTCAAGTTACTTTTGAACATACCCATTGTTCTTTAGGGTAGAACTCAACATGAACATCTCATGAAATTTTCACCTACAACTACCATTTTTCAGAAATTTCATGTTTTAGTTTCAAGTCTTTAGGTTGGCTGGTTTTGATAATACTTTTGAATGCCACAAGGTCCTATCCAAAATAAGGCTAGAGGTTAAGTGGCATGTTTTCTTCTCAAGTTTGGGATCCTGCATTCTTTTAGCTAAGTTTTCCTGGACGGTATCAAGTGCAATCTATTTGGCTTGAAGGGGTTTGGGGTTATAATTTGTTACTCAAGTGTAGTTTAAGATTAAATGATTTAGTTGTTTAAGTTTGTTTCTCAAGTGCGATCTATTTGAGTTAAAGGGATTGGTTGTTGTAGTTTGTTTTTATCACATTGAGTTCAAATATTTTGTTCATATTGCATACTAAAATTTATGTAGAGGTTTTTTGTTGAGCAAGATGCAAGACATATCTTGCCTGATTTGAAAACATTGCCCATCATAATAAACTCAACCATGTTTTCTTGAAATAGTGCCACCTGCTGTCACATCATTGTAGATGGATTTTAATTTGTTTGGTCCACCCTCTGAGCCATTAGCTCTTCCCACACCTAGAACTACAGTTTTACCGAATAGCACATCCACTAATGGGCTAAGCTCAGCAACTAATCTGTTCAGAGATGCCAATTTTGGTTCATGTTTTACTGCTACAATTGCTCCTAGTTCTCATAATCAGCTAAATGTTGTTATTAGTTTGTTGTCATGTATTGTGGTGGTTGCTCTAAAATTTCATTTATAACTCTAAAAGCATTAAAAATCATATTGTTATCATTATTCATAGGCTAATGCTTAATAATAATTATAGCTACGTTGGTGTTAAATTTATTGGGAAATCACCATTGGGGTTTGAATTTGTCGCCAGTAACTTGTAAGGTATACTTGCCCACTTCTAAACAACGAGCATCTATAGTTGTGCATTTCAATTATTAGATAATAGTCAAAGGTAGGGAACCTTCCCGATCTTCTAGTGTTGGGATTCTAATAGTATATGCATCGCAGGAGCCTTTCCTGGAGCAATTTTTTTAAGTAGCTATATTACTAATATTGCTAAGTTTGAATTTGCTTTCTTTTTTTCTACTTTCCTTTGCAATTTGCTGATGGTTTTCCTAATTTGCATGGAGATTACCAAAAGCTACCCATGAAGAAGTGTTGACCGCACAAGGAGGAAGAGCAATAGAGGTTGCTAATGGTATGTAAAGAGCGTAGAGGTTGCCTGTCCAATGGTAAACATTTTTGCACAATGCATAATAACCAGCAAGTGGGGGCCATTCTAGTTGACCCACTAATTGGCTGAACCGAGATATGATTATGTTTACTATCTTGGAAAATGGGCAATAATAACGATAGAGAGTATGACATACTCAGGAGTGTTTTGTAGCTATGGTTAAATTGTGATTCACTGTTTTGTATCTATGGTTAAATTTTTATTAAGCTCAAATGACTGATATATGTTTAACTAAATTTTGATGGTGGAGATGTTGCCTATTGATAGCTATAACAATGAGAGTACGTATTGAAAAGCATTTGGAAATGCAACCTCCACAGATCTTTTTAGCAGACTAGAGTATAGTAGTTTAATTGCTTAGCCATGTAAGATACTTGTATATAAGTGACTAATTTTGAAAAGCGGTTACAAAGGTTACTCTTAGATACATGAAATTGGAAAAGTTCATTTACATTATGAATAAGGAGGCTATATGTAAGCTTCTATCTGCATTCCCTTATTGTGTACATCCCTTCAAAGCTTCTCTATACTACTTTTTCAGACATATACTAGTTTACCTATGCAGTAATGTTAGATAAATGTGTATAAGTTACACACATTGATGGGCATAAGAAAAATGGGTATTCATATTTGCATAAAATTGCAAAAGTTCTTTTATATTATTAATAAAGAGGCCATATCTAAACTTTCATTTACATTTCCTTATATTTAGCATTTCTTTGTTGTTGATGTACATCACTTTGAAGCTTCTCTATCTTACTATTTGAGGCATCTGCTTCAATTTGCCCTCAGCACGCAATGCAACTTTGACCTCGGCCCTAACCTCGGATTACCACTTATGTCTTTGATGCCTAATCCTCTTCAAGATGCTAGCTATGGTTTCATCATCTCCCATATGATTAATTTAGGAGTAATCATTGTCTTCACTGAGAGTGTTCACTATCCTTACTTGTGAAGGATGGCGGGTATGCTTTCTCTCTATGTACTAAATGATGGCCATCCTTTGCCTAAATATCATATATAATAGCTAAACTTAGTACAAATACAATTACAAGTAAATGGAGGCAAAATCTACATTCATTCATAACTAATGTGGGAATAATTTCAGAAACAAAAAGTAATCGTCACTATAATCCAAAATAAGGAACGTACTAGTGATTTTAGAATAACAAATTAATCTTGCCTATAAACCAAGAGAGAATTGTAGTGTAAATAATCCATGAGATAATTGTAGTAGTAATGATTTTAGAATAACAAAGTAAGCTTCCCTGTAAACTAAGAGACAATTATAGTCTAATTATTACACACCACAAGAATATATAATCCTTCAGAATTGTAGTCTAATTATTACGCAGACTGCAAGTAGATATAAAGCATATGTACCTTTTGGTAAATAGAAATTGGATTCTTGTCCAACGATGTCCTATGTGCTGCTAATGCTGGTGGAGGAAATCTTCTGTACAACAGAATATGGCACATAGTCACCATAAATAATGTACATAGAAACTCCAGCGTAAATAATGTAAATAATGTAAATAATATGGCACATAGTCACCATAAATAATGTAAATAATGTACAGAATATTTCATCTTATATGCTTCAGCGTGATCATGAGAAGGAAAGTCTCAACTCAATACAGTACAGGCAGACATATAGAGGATATGGTGCCAAAATCAATACCAAGGATGCTACGGATATTTAACAGTATCTACAGAAAAGCTTTGCCTATACAAAAATATACAACGAGCACATATTACAGAGCTCAGAGTTTGAACACATTTCAAATGAAATATCGTGTTTGTACAAAGGAGACACTGTGCAAATTCAAAGAGGCCCTCATTCACAGAAGAAGCATCTCCTCAATTCTTGTTACTGGTCAGCATATCACAGTTCCATCAAGTCAAATGTAAGAGGACGGCCAATAGCTCAGGGTTAGAGTCGTACCTGGGTAAGATCAGGTTCAATTACACAAGGTACAAAATCTGAACAATCAAGCACCCAAGAAAAGCATATTAGGAGAAATCAAATGCCCAAGAAAAGCAAGTTAGGAGAACATAGGAGTAAGTAAAGTCCGAACAATCAGAAACCCATGAAAAGTAAATTAAGAAAAACAGGAACATGTAAATTTGAACAATTAGGAAGTCAAGAAAACCAAACTGGGGAAAAATAGGATCAGAAATTCACTCCAATTATTTTCTGGGTATCTTTGCGAAAGCTGTAGGATAACATCGGTACTTTTTCTACGTAAATGCCTCAGAATCTATGTAAAGAAAACATCACAATGAAGAAAATATAAGAAAGTTACAGTTAACACCATTTCCTTCCTTTCAGGATCAGGATTTGGCCACCTCATAGCATTTTGTTAAGCCTGTGAGAGCATGTACATTTCAGAAAATAAATGGACAGTCCAAATCTAAAACATGACCAAAAAAGAAGCCCCTAAATGAATCTATAGATTTAATCTGCGCATACCTAACAGCCCTAATTCAGTAACGATGTTCCAAGTAAATCCAACGTTTAAGGCAGAGGTATGAGAGGCCAAATTTGAACAATGACCTAATTTCAGCTGAGGCTGGAAAGAGCTCATTCGAAACCAAAAACATGCCACAAGGAAGACAGAAACATATATGGGCAACAAATTCGCACATGCGAGAATGTGAGGAAGAACTCACAGAGAGAGTTTGTGCATTGAGAAATAATGGAAGATATAATCGTTGAAAGGAGCTCCAGCTGTACAAGAAACAATCTGCCCATGTTTTTCTGGGACCACAATTTGGTTAGTTGGGGATGTTCCAGCGTGTCGTTAATGGCGGCGCATAGTCGAACTGTCGCTTCCACACTGGAACCTCTCCAACTGAACAAAATGTGCTCGCAGTCTCACTCTCCCGCCATTCTTCACCAATAGCCGCCGCTTCTCCCATTCTTCATAATAAAATTTCGCCGGATTTATAGAAAATAATGGGAGCCCAGTCACCGCTCCACCGCTCCACCGCTATGCTTCCCATTGCCATGCACAGTTCGTTCACCCTACATTGCCGCTGATGAACTATCAGTCTCGCGCCTTCACCGTTCCTTCACCGTCGGTCACTGGAATTCTTATTATTAATGTAAGAATTCAAAGATTCAAAGTACTAGAGTATAATATTTTTTTAAGAGTATAAAATAATTTATTGTTTATATTAATTTTCACTTATAATATTTTTGTCTCTTTATTTAATTTAATTTTTAACAATTTAATTTATTTTTTAATCACAAAAACAGTTTTTCCAATCATTTTTTAGTTAAATTATTATTTATTTTAAATAGTTTGATTCAAATTTAAAAAAATACATAATTATTTTATTTAGCTTATTGAATATATTTTTAAAATATATTATTATTTTATTTGAATTGTGGTATGATATATAAACTTTTCTTATTCAATTTTAGTTGTAATAATTTGTTTTTGAAGATTTCTTTTTCTTAAAAATCTAAGTTTGAATATAAAAATTTATGATGTTTATCAATGAGTCTTAAACAATATTTTATTTCTCTGTCCTAAAAATTAATACAATTTTTTCTTCCGAGATGTATGATTTTTTCAAATAAAGTATTAAGAACTCATTTACTTGAAAGATAAATTGCACATTAATCTAAAGGATAACTTGCATTAATCTTTGAGTGGAAGAAAATTTATTGTTTAAGAGTAAAACAATTTTATTTTTTTCTATTTGAACATATTAAATATATTAACTTTTTACTATAATAAGGTTGTTGACTCATGTTATTGTTGGAATTTAGTTGATTGCATAGTATTAAAAAAATAAAATTGGTGACATAATTAGGATCATAAATAAATTAAATCGTTAAAAGAAACTCCCATTCACTAGTTACAAAAATAAGTAGTATAATGAAAATGATTGAAATTCAAAACTAAACCATGGACAAATATCATCTACAATTTTCTAATTCCTATGGTTTTAGTCTTATGTTACTAACGTTGTTGGAAGCAAAAGATTTGTTCTAGTTCTGTTTGGCAACCTAGTGTTGTACATGGCAGGGATTTTTGAATGGAACAAAGTGGAGGCTAGGATCTTCTCTCCCCTTTCTCTACTTCGATCGGCCTCAATACTGGATTTGTGTTACTTGTAGAAATGCATAATGTAATCAATGTAAAACATTAACATATTGATGAGCCCAAGCTGACAGAAATATTCTAAGTTGTAAGCAATAAACTAGGGATTGCCCCTTTAAATTCTATTTAATAAAGGACTAAGTCTCGGGCAAGACTGGAGGTTTTCTTTCCTTGTTCTTTCCTACCAGTGCCCGTTTGAACAGAGGACTTGTAATTTCTTTTATTTATTTAATAATATAATGAAAGGCTTCAGTTGTTTACCGATAAAAAAAAAATCATCTACAATTATATCAAGCAATTGAAACATTTTCCATCTAGAAAATAAATTCAAATAACTTAAACGATATGCAAATTTTACATATATAAAAATAATTAACATATATCTTAAGTAAAATATGAATCCTATTTAAAAATTTAAACTAAACATTTAGATATATTTCTTTCAAACAAATAATAAAATCATTGATTATGTGAGACCCCTCCTCTTGAACACTTATAACAAGTCTTAAATTTTCAAATGTGCTTTCCTAGAGGAGATTAGAGTGGATTAGAAGAGTGAAATGAAGTGTTAAAATGGGTACATATTATAGTTCCTTGTGAAATTTGATACAATTGTACTCACTGGTGCACTTAAATTTTCCTTGTTTTAGCAACTCAATGATAATATATCTAAAAATAGTAGCTAATAGGGTTTTGAGCATCCTTCCATTTAATCATGGCATTTTGTATTCTATCTAGGTGGGTGTGTGTGAATTCATATCCCAAGGCACTCTAGTATTTCAATCATCGTGTTATTAAACCCCCTATTAGATATTGGGTGTTGACAAATTATGAGACTAGGTTTTAAGTTTATAATGTATTGTTATGGTCATTATAAGTTAATTCACAAATTGATGTTGATGTAATCATGGTACCCCATGCTTCATTTATAGATAATTAAATTTGATGGTTGTTATTGTAGTATAGCTTAGTAGGTAACCTCATGGAAATTGTTAGAAATTGGGGATGGAATTTGTATTAAGGTAAGAAGTCCTACTAGGAAAACTTAATGGTAGGTATTAAATGATAATAATGGTACACGTAGTTCCAAAGCCTCAGTATTATATTGAAATATGTTAATTTTTATATTGTGGTAATCATTGATAATCTAATTGAGAATGTTGATTAGAAGCTAAATGTTTCATTTACATTACTTTTATGTATTCTTGATATATTTGGATGATTACCTAATGAGTGAAATTGAATTAGAGATTAATAAGAACTAATAGGTGAATTATCTGTCAAAGTAGAAATTGAGGTTTGTTAGATAGTATATGATTATTGGATTCTCGCATACACTTTAAAGTTTAATTATGGATGGATGAGAACTGACATATAAATTATGTTTTGAAATTGCAATTTTATATTGATGGTGATAACTGAATTGTGATTAGAATTAGGATGTCATGTGAATTATGTCTTAAAGTCAAATATTGATATCAATAAGTATTATGTGATGTTACAATTTTGGAAGTGCTTTACATGAGAATTATATTATGAACATTGCCTTAGAAGTGGAAGAGTTATTTGATTATCAATTATGAATGCCAATGTTTTAATTGAAATATTGTAAAATTGAACTTATATATATGATTTCCTTAGGCTATTGATACTTGGATTTAGTGTGCTGAAAATTAACCATGGAATTTAATCAGAGAACCAAGGTTAGACCTATGTGAAAACTATGAAGCCAAGGTTTAATCTAATAAGGAGATTAAAACCTTGGTGTATTCTATTTTGTTAGTAAACATAATTGGAATGAAATTTATTAGATTGGATCATAATATTTGACTAGGCATGCCACATATAATTGTTAAGTTTATTTTGTATTTTCACTTGACACTTGTATTGTGTATGTGGCAATGACATGTCTACTAGGGTTGGCAAGAGTTACCATAACCTAGAGTAGACCTAGTAGGATACTTAGGTAAACCCTCTTGTTTAGAAGTACTTAAGTGTAGTACCATCAACACAAAGTCATAGCTAAACTTTAAATGGACTTTAGAGGACCTAAAAGTGGCCCTAAGGTTCCAATTTAGTAAGATTTAACTAACCATGTGGGGTTACTATGAGTTATGGGTTAGATTTCGACCATAGGGATGTCTAGATCACATTTATGACAAGTACCACTTTTCAAAAGTGGCAAAAATGGGGAAGACCATTTTCATTTTACATGTTCCACACTCTTGATTTATGTCTCACTAATGAGAGGAGACAATATGGAAGGGAAAGGACATGTAGTCATTTTCACATTTATGATTAGTAGTTGGGTGGGATGTTGGGGACCTTTTTAGTGAATATTGGTAAGACTTAGAGTTTGTTCACCCACTCTCTAGGTTTAGAGACAATGGGGTTTGAAGATTGGAACAAAAAGATAGGACTCTTCTCAACCTTTCATTCCATCACATTTTGAGTAAGGTTGGTGGTTATTGCCAAGGTTGTTCTTCATTTTTGCAATAGATTAGCATGTGGAAGATATTGTTAAGTATTTCTTTCATTTTATGTGTTGTTGTTTTGGGTGCTTGTAAAGGGTTAGGAAATGGTTTTTTAAGTCTTGTATTTCTTTAATTTTCATTGAGGAATTATTCATAGATGTCAAGGAATTACTTACCCTTGGAAAGGGAAGAAGTGGCCTTATGGAGTGAAGGGGTCAGTTGTGACCTCCATGAAAGTGTAAAGTCTCTTCTCATGGAGAATAGGGAAACTAAACATGGTGTATGTGTTAGTATCACTAATCTTTGTTGTCTATGACTGTAAATCACTTAGTCATTTACAAGGCAGAGTCAAACGGCCATCACTATGACCAAGCTTCTCTGCATAGGTCGAGTGATGCACATAAGATAGTATGTACAGAGCAATTATACAAAAGTCGAGTAAAGTATGGTATATGGACCGAGTTCATTCAATAACTAAGAAAATTATTAGTGATTGAGTATAATTCCAAGTATATAAGTACCAAGTGATATAGTATGTGTTGAACACGCTATATGTCAAGCATCAAGAACTTAATAAAGGTCGAGCAATAGTAATGTCAAGCACTAGTAATAGTAGAGATCGAGCAATGCAGAGTTTATATAAAAGTCAGGAATGAAATAGAGTTTTAGGAAAAACAATTATCAGGCTAACTTGGAAGTTATATTTAGTTTTGAAGAGGTTGTTATAGAACATTTAATACTTGTTGAGATTGTTGGAAAACATTTACATGGCATGGATCACATATCCCCATGTGTATGTTCAACAATCAGGATGAAGAGGCCAAACATGGAAACATTTAGAAGACTCTTCATGGAATCTTTATAAAGCAATGATCTTAACATAGATTTAGAGGATGTGAGAGCTGAGAAAGTGGTTGTATGTGTCCATGTAAAAAAAGAAGGAGGAGATCATAAGTCATTCAAAGGTTCTATTATCATCTAACAGAACAAGTGACTTATTCATAAAGAATGAAAGTGGAAGGGAAAAACAAGAGTATCAGATTAGAGGAGAGGGTCAATTAGTAAGGAGAAGACTCAAAATTAGCTTGTAGAGAAAACTGAGAGGCAAGTACTGAGTTATTTTTAATAGATTTGAATCAGGGTAAATCTCTTAACAAAGTGGTCTTAACATATCTTTATAGATCTCCTAATAGATTCCTTACTTAGTCATGTCAAATCCTCTAACTAGGTGAAACCTAATAGTTTCTTAAGTCTTTAACAGGAAAGAATCCTCACATAGTAGATCCTATATTATGGTCAAACATTATATCCCTAACTGTTTAACTTTATTCTTGCAGTAGTGAAGATTTGTGCATATCATCCCCACCCTAGTTTTACCTTCACTTTGGAGGGTTTTTGGGTAAAAAAAATTGTGTTATGTGATTTTACTTTCGTGCATGGGATTGAATTGATTTACATGTTACAAAAAATTTACATTTATTGTATTACATGCATAAGTTATTATTGGATGTGGATGAATTCGATAAAATGAATAAATTGTTATAGATCCCGATTCACCGCGCCCCCCCCCCCCCCCCCTCTCAATATCTAATTTATTCCTCCATAAATCAACAATTGGTATCAAAGCAGCTTTGAAGGAAGTTTAAAGGCTTGAAAATTAGGTTTGAGAATATGGAGGCTTTCAAATTGGATAAGACTATTGACAGTTAGGTGATCAATATCCAACTCACATTGCAAAAGTTAAAATAGACAAGACAAGATCTAAAGGATTCCCTAAAAAGGAGAAAGAAAATTTCCATACATATAAAGAAATTCAATTATGAAGATGTTGAAACTAAAGGATTATTTGACCCAATCAATCCTAATGACAAAGCATCTTCTAAACCACTAGAAAAGAACAAACTCCTCAATGAAGAGATAAGAGTACTAAAGAGAGAACATGGAATCCAATTAGTGAAACTATGTGAAGTGATTGAACAAAGAAAGAAAGTCAAAGAAGATAGAACAAGGGAAGAAGATGATAGGAGGGTAATAGCCACCAAACTAAAAGAAAGGTTATCAGATGTGCAAAAGCTCACAAATACATAAATAGATATGATGAATCAACTAATGACTGCAAATCAGGTATTGAATCACAAAGATATGGATATTTCCAAACTAAAATCTCACAATGAGATATTGAATAATGAAATAAAGAATGAGAATGAATCTATGGAGCAATTCAACAAATAGTTGAGATAATGGGTGTTGCACACATTGCATAATATTGCTATATCGTATTATTTTATTTTATTATGTAATATTGTATCTAGAAGCACCTAGATGGACGTACAACATGGAAAGATTCCCATGGGATAAACTTGATGAGTTGTATTGTAACATTGTGATAGTATTTCATGTAATCATTTAATAGTGGGGAAAATAATTAAATGTCCAATATTAAATGTGGGGTCAGTGGGTTAGGTAGCACATGGTTAATGTAATACCACTCAGTGGTTTTGTGGGATTTGCTACTATATAAGCAGCCACAAGGGTAGTTATTCGTGTGAGAAAGAGAGAAGTGAGAAGATAGAAGAAAAAAGAGAAAGAGTCAAGCGATACAAGGCTTGATAGGTTAGCCAAGGGAGCATTTGTGAAGGTTGGAAGCATGGCATGGGATGTGCGGAATCATGCTTGTTCACATAGCTTGCTCAGTGGTGGCTATGGCTGTGAAGGATTTCATGGTTGTATTACAATGGTATTTTTTCTAAATAATACATGGTGATGGATGCTTTTGGAGGCTAAGTTTTTTCATCAATGAGGGTTTCCCAGTGTATATCGTGTATCACATTTTTGTGGGTATGTTGTCTATTCTCTTGCATGTTGATTTCAATTGCATATATATTTCACATCTACTATGGGTTATGTGGAAACAATATATTCTTTGTTTCCTTAGAAGTAGTATTAGAGCCTAGTTGTGTTTTTGTAACCTTGGATTGAATCCATGGGAATGCATGAGAGCATAAAGAAAGGACAAGATATATGAGTTGTTTATTGCGGATCTAAGGGTTTTGGATTTGTTGTTATGATGGGATGTTGAAAAATTTTGAGCATGTGAAATTTTTGGACAAAAGGTTTTTTTTCTTTTTCGAATGTTTCATTTAAATGAGGGTTTTAGGGGCAGCTTGCAGAAATGACCTCCTGAGCAAAAGTAGACCTTACCATTGGATCTAGGTTGACATTTCTGTAAATTTTGATATATAGTATGCCCTAGTTTGGCTATGTTCAGAGCGAATGAAAGAGTTTTTTACTTTCAGCCCATGATGGCCATCAAATTTAATCTCGTCCAAATTTTTTCATAGAAAAAATCATAGTGAAAATGGTAAAAAGATTGTCTTAGTAAAATGGCCATAACTTTCTCTCAAGATATCAGATTTCAGACTTCTTATAGTTGTTCGAAAGCTAATTCAAAGCACTACAACTTGGTGTGGTTTTGGTTTTGTGATTTTGATATTTTGTTAAGTTTTAAGAGCCCAAAATTCAGATGTTGTTTATTTTAAGCACAGATTAAGGCATAACTTGAGCATACAAATTCATATTTTTGACTTCAAGTGGTCAATAGAAAGATATTGGAAAGCTCTACACATTAGTTCAGATTTAGTGCAGGTTTGGCATGGTTTATCTGGTGATTTATTAATATGAATAATTTATGATATATATTGACTATGGTAACATTGTGAGTTTATGGCATTGTATATTTTGGAAATTTTGATTTGATGTCATTGTATACTCAGCTCATATTTTAGATTGGTCTTATGATGATATGGTTATCAATGTTTGATTTGGATATGTATGATAACTTTTTGTGTCTACACATTGTGCAATGTTATAAGTTGTCTATACTTATAGGTTGTATTTATGGCTTGGATATGGGTTGCCTTTTCTCATTGATCTTTTATTATTGATGCATATTTAGATTGGTGGCTTGGATTTGTGTTGTCTATTTCCTAAGTCACATGATTTTCTAATTTTACTTCATGTATAAGGGATGAGATGTTGTTACCAGATACAGTCATGGTGGAGAATTGTGGTTAACTATTCTATGCTAACAAGTTGGACATATTGAGAGTTAGATGCTTAGTTCATGGATGTGATCATGGTGGCATGGATTTTGGCATGACATGATTAGATATATAGTTACATCCTTAATGTTCATTAGTTTGGATTCTGATTTGGTTATGGTGGTATATCTTCTTGGTTGAGGATCATGGTTATTTGGTTTGTTTTGAGGAGCTCATGATGTGCACTTTGAGTTTTTTGATGGTTTGATGCCTTGGTTGATTCTCATGGTTAGAGGATGGATTTTTTTCATCATGATGTCATGGACAACTTGGATACATGATTTAGTGAGATATTGTGACACTGATGGGGTGACAGTGCAGGATTAGTTCCTGGTTTGGTTTATATCTTCTTGGTTTGGAGATCTTGGTTTCACTTGGTACTGATACTTTGGTTGTGTGAGTGTAGACTTGGATGATCTTCATGTAAGAGATGGACTTTTAGATGCCATAGGTGACTTGGTATTGTGGTTGAGTGGAATTCATTGGCATTGATATATTTATTGAGTGTTTGTAGATGTTAGAGGTTTGTCTTAGATCCTATCACTGCAGAAGCGTCTTTGACATTTGCATGGTGCACTTGTTATCTTCATGGTGTGTGGAGATGGTTCTTCATGGTGGGTGGAGATGGTTCTTCATGGTATGTGGAGATGGTTTTCTTCATTATGTGTGGAGATGGTTGCATCTTGAGGACTTATGGGGTTCTTGGTAAAGGTGTGGTTTATGCTTTCATTCGACATGTTATCCTTAGTGTAAGGATGGCTTTATTATTATGTCATGGTATACTCTTGACACTTGTTTAGAGTTGTGACATGTTATAGTAGGTTCATATAAATCATGCTATCTCTTTGGTTGAGATGGTTAGATCATGCTGTCATGTTTCTATTCCTGAGGCCATGGTTAGAACTTTGACATTTATCTTGGTCTAGTTTCCATTTATTGAGTACATTAATCAGAAGTTGGATACTTCATGATATTGCTATGTTGAATTCGAAGTTGGCATGGATTGGTTGGTTATAGGTGCTCATGGATACTTAGAGATGGTGGTGATGCTAATTTCTCTTTGATTAGAGATGCATTTATCGAAATGGTTGATGGTTTCAATAGGAAGTCTAAGGGGCATTCACCTGATATGGACTTGAGAGAAGATTTTTCTTAGATGATTCTTGGTTGGAGACTTGGATAACTTGATGAGAATTCTCATTCCCCACTCTTTGTCTACTCGATGCTCTACTACTTGAGAGGTATAGCCCATATTTTTTTCTCAAGTGCATTATAATTTTTCTTCTCTTTCATAGATATGGATCTTGAGCTATGGTACATGAGTTAGTTCTAGAGGGTTCATTTGAGAGATGGTTTAGCATTGATTATTTCCATGTGCCTATGTTTTTATGTTGGTTGATATTGGGAGATGGTTTTATAATGGGCATATTCCTTGGATTAGGAATGGTTTATGAGTTTGATCTTCTTGTGAGAGGATTACATCCATGATTAGTTATATGATATGGTTTGGATGTTTTTGAGGCTTCTTGGTTGGGTTTTTATGGATGATATCATACTTGCATGGATTACATCTAGATGTGTGCATAGGAGGACATGATATAGGATATAATTTGCATGGTTTCTCTTTGGTCTTGGTTATCTTCCTAGATGTTCGATTTCACTAACATTGATTTTGAGATTAGTTAGAGATTGTGATCACTGGTTTGTACTCGTGTATGTCATGTGAGAGATGGCATGGTTATTTCTTTAGTTTTTTCCTCTATTGGTTGTGGAGAACTTGGGAGACTATTGGAGAGTCGTTCTTGTAGGTTATTGGTTTATATTTTTTGGATGTCTTTCAGATGTTGTGAGTGGATTGGTTATAGCCTTGACACTATCTTTTGCAGTGGGAGCTTCTTGGTATATATGTGGTAGGTATTTCCCTCGAGGCTTTTCACTACAGGTTAAAAATTGGATATGTTGATGATGTGAGATTCACTTGGTATACCTTTGGAGGTATGGATAGTTGGATTGGTTTGGCACTTGATATAGGTGCTATTTTAGCTATGGATATTTTTGACAACTATGGATACATGTGATTACCTTTGGATCAAGTTTTTGTGCTTGAAATTTTAGTTGGTCTAGGATTTTATGATATTCTAATGTGATAGGATTTTTTGATCTTCTAATTAATACAATTTTTTCTTTCGAGATGTATGATTTTTTCAAATAAAGTATTAAGAACTCATTTACTTGAAAGATAAATTGCACATTAATCTAAAGGATAACTTGCATTAATCTTTGAGTGGAAGAAAATTTATTGTTTAAGAGTAAAACAATTTTATTTTTTTTCTATTTAAACATATTAAATATATTAACTTTTTACTATAATAAGGTTGTTGACTCATGTTATTGTTGGAATTTAGTTGATTGCATAGTATTAAAAAAATAAAATTGGTGACATAATTAGGATCATAAATAAATTAAATCGTTAAAAGAAACTCCCATTCACTAGTTACAAAAATAAGTAGTATAATGAAAATGATTGAAATTCAAAACTAAACCATGGACAAATATCATCTACAATTTTCTAATTCCTATGGTTTTAGTCTTATGTTACTAACGTTGTTGGAAGCAAAAGATTTGTTCTAGTTCTGTTTGGCAACCTAGTGTTGTACATGGCAGGGATTTTTGAATGGAACAAAGTGGAGACTAGGATCTTCTCTCCCCTTTCTCTACTTCGATCGGCCTCAATACTAGATTTGTGTTACTTGTAGAAATGCATAATGTAATCAATGTAAAACATTAACATATTGATGAGCCCAAGCTGACAAAAATATTCTAAGTTGTAAGCAATAAACTAGGGATTGCCCCTTTAAATTCTATATAATAAAGGACTAAGTCTCGGGCAAGACTGGAGGTTTTCTTTCCTTGTTCTTTCCTACCAGTGCCCGTTTGAACAAAGGACTTGTAATTTATTTTATTTATTTAATAATATAATGAAAGGCTTCAGTCGTTTACCGATAAACAAAAAATCATCTACAATTATATCAAGAAATTGAAACATTTTCCATCTAGAAAATAAAGTCAAATAACTTAAATGATATGCAAATTTTACATATATAAAAAATAATTAACATATACCTGAAGTAAAATATGAATCCTATTAAAAAATTTAAACTAAACATTTAGATATATTTCTTTCAAACAAATAATAAAATCATTGATTATGTGAGACCCCTCCTCTTGAACACTTATAACAAGTCTAAAATTTTCAAATGTGCTTTCCTAGAGGAGATTAGAGTGGATTAGAAGTGTGAAATGAAGTGTTAAAATGGGTACATATTATAGTTTCTTGTGAAATTTGATACAATTGTACTCACTGGTGCACTTAAATTTTCCTTGTTTTAGCAAATCAATGATAATACACTTAAAAATATTAGCTAATAGGGTTTTGAGCATCCTTCCATTTAATCGTAGAGTAGACCTAGTAGGATACTTAGGTAAACCCACTTGTTTAGAAGTGCTTAAGTGTGGTACCATCAACACAAAGTCATAGATAAACTTTAAGTGGACTTTAGAGGACCTAAAAGTGACCCTAAGGTTCTAATTTAATAAGATGTAACTAACCATCTGGGGGTACTATGAGTTATGGGTTAGATTTCGGCCATAGGGATGTCTAGATCATATTTATGAAAAGTTCCACTTTTCAAAAGTGGTACAAATAAGGAAGACCGTTTGCATTTTACATGTTCCACACTCTAGATTAAAGTCTCACTCTTGATTAAAGTCTATGAATGTCAATCACTTAGTCATTTACAAGGCAAAGTCAAAAGGTCATCACTATGACCAAGCTTCTCTACATAGGTCAAGTCATGCACATAAGCTAGTATGTACCAAGCAATTATACAAAAGCAAAGTAAAGTATGGTATATGGAAAGAGCTCATTCAATAATTAAGGAAATTATTAGCGACCGAGTATAATTCCAAGTATATAAGCACTGAGTGATATAGTATGTGTTGAACACACTATGTGTCGAGCATCAAGAAGTTAATAAAGGTCGACCAATAGTAATGTCGAGCACCAGTAACAATAGAGGGAGAGCAATGCAGAGTTCATATAAAATTCAAGAATGAAACAAAGTTTTAGGAAAAACAATTATCAGGTCGACTTGGAAGGTATATTTAATTTTGAAGAGGTTGTTATAGAACATTTAATGCTTGTTGAGGTTGTTAGAAAAAATTTACATGGCGTGGATCACATATCGCCATGTGTGTGTTCAACGATTAGGATGAAGAGGCAAAACATGGAAACATCTAGAAGACTCTTCATGAAATCTTTATAAAGCGATGATCTTAACCTAGATTTAGAGGATGTGAGAGCTGAGAAAGTGGTCATATGTTTGCATGTAAAAAAGGAAGAAGGAGATCATAAGTCATTCAAAGGTTCTATTATCATCTAATAGAACAAGTGACTTGTTCATAATGAGTGAAAGTGGAAGGGAAAGACAAGAGTATCAGATAAGAGGAGATGATCAATTAGTAAGGAGAAGACTCAAAATTAGCTTGCAGAGAAAACTAAGAGTCAAGTACTGAGTTAGTTTTAATAGACTTGAATCAGGGTAAATATTTTAACAGAGTGGTCTTAACAGATCTTTATAAATCTTCTAATAGATTCCTTACTTAGTAGTGTCAAATCCTCTAACTAGGTGAAACCTAATAGTTCCTTAACTCTTTAATAGGAAAGACTCCTCACATCGCAGATCCTATATTATGGTCAAACATTATATCCTTAATTGGTTAACTTTATTCTTGGAGTAGTGAAGATTTTTGGGTGTCATCCCCACCCCAGTTTTACCTTCACCTTGGAGGGTTTTTGGGTAACAAATATTGTGTTATGTGATTTTACTTTCATGCATGTGATTGAATTGATTTACATGTTACAAAAAGTTTACATTTATTATATTACATGCATAAGTTATTATTGGATGTGGATGAATTTGAGAAAATGAATAAATTGTTATGGATCTCAATTCACCCCCCCTCTCAATATCTAGTTTACTCCTCCATAAATCAACAATTGGTATCAAAGCATTGGTTCTTTGAAGGAAGTTCAAAGGCTTGGATATTAGGTCTAGGAAGATGGAGGCTTTCAAACTAGATAAGACTATTGAAAATTAGGTGATCAACATCCAACTGACACTGCAAAAGTTAAAATAGAGAAGACAAGATCTGAAGGATTCCCTAAAAAGGAGAAAGAAAATTTCCATACATATAAAGAAATTCTCTTATGAAGAATTTGAAATTGAAGGATTATTTGACCCAATCAATCCTAATGACAAAGCATCTTCTAAACCACTAGAAAAGAACAAACTCCTTAATGAAGAGATAAGAGCACTGAAGAGAGAACATGGAATCCAATTAGTGAAACTATGTGAAGTGATTGAACAAAGAAAGAAAGTCAAAGAAGATAGAACAATGGAAGAAGATGACAAGAGGGTAATAGCCACTAGACTAAAAGAAAGGTTATCAGATGTGCAGAAGCTCACAAATACACAAATAGATATGATGAATCAACTAATGACTGCAAATCAAGTATTGAGTCACAAAGATATGGATATTGCCAACCTAAAATCTCACAATGAGATATTGAATAATGAACTAAAGAATTATAATGAATCTATGGAGAAATTCAACGAACAATTGAGATAATGGGTGTTACACACTTTGCATAATATTGCTATATTGTATTATTTTATTTTATTATGTAATGTTATATCTATAAGCAAATAGATGGATGTGCAACATGGAAAGATTCCTACAGGATAAACTTTATGAGTTGTATTGTAACATTGTGATAATATTTCATGTAATTATTTAATATTGGGGAAAACAATTAAATGTCCAATATTAAATGTGGGGTTAGTGGGTTAGGTAGCACATGGTTAATGTAATACCACTTGGTGGTTTTGTGGGACTTGCTACTATATAAGAAGCCACAAGGGTAGTTGTTGGTGTGAAAAAGAGAGAAGTGAGAAGATAGAAGAAAAAAGAGAGAGTCGAGGGAGACAAGGCTTGACGGGTTAGCTAGGGAGCATTTGTGAAGGTTGGAAGCATGACATGGGATGTATGGATTCATGCTTGTTCACATAGCTTGCTCAGTGGTGGCTATGGATTTGAAGGATTCCATGGTTGTATTGCAATGGTATTTTTACTGAATAATACATGGTGATGGATTCTTTTGGAGGTTGAGTTTTTCCATCAATGAGGGTTTCCCAAGGTATATCTTGTATCACATTTTTGTGGGTATGTTGTCTATTCTCTTGCACGTGGATTTCTATTGCATATGTATTTTACATCTATTATGGGTTATGTTCAAATAATATATTCTTTGTTGTAAGTTTCATTACAAGTGGTATTAGAGCCTAGTTGTGTTGTTGTAACCCTAGATTGAATTCATGGGAATGCATGAGAGGATAAAATAAAGGGCAAGATATATGAGTTGTTTATTGTAGATCTAAGGGTTTTGGACTTGTTGTTATAATGGGATGTTGAAAGATTTTGAGCATGTGCAATCGTTGGACAATTTTTTTTTCTTCAGATGTTTCATTTAAATGAGGGTTTTAGAGGGAGCTTGTAGAAATGAACTCCTAGGAAAAAACAGACCTTACCATTGGATCCGAGTCGACATTTCCATAAATTTTGATATATAATATGCCCTAGTTTGGCCATGTTGAGAGGAAATGAAAGAGTTTTTTTAGTTTCGGCCTATGATGGCCATCAAATTTAATCTCGTCCAAATTTTTGTCACAAAAAAATTCATAGTGAAAATGGTAAAAAGACCGTCTTAGTAAAATGACCATAACTTTCTCTCAAGATATCAGATTTTAGACTTCTTATAGTTGTTGGAAAGCTAATTCAAAGCACTACAACTTGGTGTAGGTTTGGTTTTGTGATTATGACATTTTGTTAGGTTTTAAGAGCCCAAAATTCAGATGTTGTTTATTTTGAGCACAAATAAGGGCATAACTTGAGCATACGGATTCAATTTTTTACTTTAAGTAGTCAGTAGAAAGATATTGGAAAGCTGTACACATTAGTTCAGATTTAGTGCAGGTTTGGCATGATTTATCTAGTGATATATTAATCTAAATAATTTAGGATATATATTGACTATGGTAACATTGTAAGTTTATGGCATTGTATATTTTGGAGATTTGGATTTGATGTCATTGTATACTTAGCTCATATTTTAGATTGGTCTTATGATGATATGGTTATTAGTGTTTGATTTGGATATGTATGATGACTTGTTGTGTCTACAAGTTGTGAAGTGTTGTACATAGTCTATACTTATAGGTTGTCTTTATGGCTTGGATTTGGGTTGTCTATTTCCTAAGTCACATGATTTTCTATTTTTTCTTCATGTAGAAGGAATGAGATGTTGTTACCAGGTATAGTCATGGTGGAGAATTGTGGTTGACTATTTTATCCTGACAGGTTAGACATATTGAGAGTTAGCTGCTTAGTTCATGGATGTGATCATGGTGTCATGGATTTTGGCATGACATGATTAGATATATAGGTACATCCTTAATGTTCATTAGTTTAGATTCCTAATTTGGTTATGATGGTATATCTTCTTGGTTGAGGATCATGGTTATTTGGTTTCTTTTAAGGAGCTCATGATGTGCACTTTGAGTTCTTTGATGGTTTGATGCCTTGGTTGATTCTCATGGTTAGAGGATGGATTTTTTTTATCATGATGTCATGAATAGCTTGGATACACAATTTAGTGGGAGCTTGTGACACTGATGGGGTGATAGTGCAGGATTAGTTCCTGATTCTTGGTTTGGAGATCTTGGTTTCACTTGGTACTGATGCTTTGGTTGTGTGAGTGTAGACTTGGATGATCTTCATGCAGGAGATGGATTTTATGATGCGATAGGTGACTTGGTATCATGGTTGAGTGGGATTCGTTGGCATTGATATATTTATTGAGTGTTTACAGATGTTGGAGGTTTATCTTATATCCTGTTGCTGCAAAAGCATCTTTGAGATTTTCATTGTGCACTTGTTATCTTCATGGTGTGTGAAGATGGTTAGATCTTCCAGACTCATGGATTTCTTGGTTATCTTCATGGTGTGTGGAGATGGTTGCATCTTGAGGACTTGTGGGGTTCTTGGTAAAGGTGTGGTTTATGCTTTCATTTGATATGGTATCCTTGGTGTAAGGATGACTTTATTATTATGTTATGGTATACTCTTGATACACATTTAGAGTTGTGACATGTTATAGTAGGTTCATATGGAGCATGTTATCTCTTTGTTTGAGATGGTTAGATCATGTTGTCATGTTTATGTTCTTGAGGCCATGGTTGGAACTTTGACATTGATCTTGGTTTAGTTTCTCATTATTGAGTACATTAATCATAAGCTGGATACTTCATGATATTGCTATGTTTTATTTGGAGATGGCATGGATTGGTTGGTTATAGGTGCTCATGGATACTTAGAGATGGTGGTGATGCAGATTTCTCTTGGATTAGAGATGTGTTTGTTGGGATGGTTGATGGTTTCAATAGGAAGTCTATGGGGCATTCACCTAATATGGACTTGAGAGGAGATTTTTCTTAGATGAGTCTTGGTTGGAGACTCGGATAACTTGATGAGTATTCTCATTCCCCACTCTTTGTCTACTCGGTGATCTGCTACTTGAGAGGTATAGCCCATTTTTTTTCTCAAGTGCATTATATTTTTGCTTGTCTTTCATGGATATGGATCTTGAGCTATGGTACATGAGTTAGTTCTAGAGGGTTCATTTGAGAGATGGTTTAGCATTGATTATCTCCATTTGCATATGTTTTTATGTTGGTTGATATCGGGAGATGGTTTTATAATGGGCATATTCCTTGGATTAGGAATGATTTATGAGTTTGATCTTCTTGTGAGAGGCTTACATCCATGATTAGTTATATGATATGGTTTGGGTGTTGTTGAGGCTGCTTGGTTGGGGTTTTATGGATAAGATCATACTTGCATAGATTACATCTAGAGGTGTGTGTAGGAGGACATGATATAGGATATAATTTGCATAGTTTCTCTTTGGTCTTGGTTATCTTCCTAGATGTTCGATTTCAGTTAGATTGGATTTGAGATTAGTTAGAGATTGTGATCACTAGTTTGTGCTCATGTATGTCATGTGAGAGATGACATGGTTATTCCTTTATCTCTTTCCTCTGTTGGTTGTGGAGAACTTGGGAGACTATTGAAGAGTTATTATGAGAGTTGTTCTTGCAGGTTATTGGTTTATATTTTGTGGATGTCTTTGATACTACATGGATTCACTTCTTTGAGATGTTGTGAGTGGATTGGTTATAGCCTCAACATTATCTTTTGCAGTGGGAGCTTCTTGGTATATATGTGATAGGTATTACCATTGAGGCTTTTGACTGCAGGTTACAAATTGGATATGTTGATGATGTGAGATTCACTTGGTATACCTTTGGAAGTATGGATAGTTGCATTGGTTTGGCACTTGCTATGGGTGCTATTTTAGCTATGGATATTTTTGACAACTATGGATTCATGTGATTACCTTTGAATCAAGTTTTTGTGCTTGTCATTTCAGTTGGTCTAGGATTTTATGATCTTCTAATGCGACAAGTTGGGTGGCTTTCTCTTTGGATGGTTTCTAGGTATGTTCAGTGGTAGTGACATAATAGGAAGTGAGATCATTCATGTTTGAGAAGCTAGATACTTTGATTTTGTTGTGGGTACTAGGATGGAGCGCTTCATGTATTTTGATCCATGATGGTGGATGTGCTAGGAGGGATTGTTCATTTGTTCATTTATGTGGTTGCAGATTGAATCTATGTAATGTATACAACAAGAGGGAGATTGTTGAGATAATGGGTGTTGCACACATTGCATAATATTTCTATATTGTATTATATTATTTTATTATCTAATGTTGCATGTAGATGCACATAGATGGATGTGCAACATGGAAATATTCTCATGGGATAAAGTTGATGAGTTGTATTGTAACATTGTGATAATATTTCATGTAATTGTTTAATATTGGGGAAAAGAATTAAATGTCCAATATTAAATGTGGGCTCACTGGGTTTGGTAGCACATGATTTTAGCACATGGTTTATGTAATAGCACTTGGTGATTTTGTGGGACTTGCTACTATATAAGCAACCACAAGCATAGTTTTCAGTGTGAGAAAGAGAGAAGTGAGAAGTTAGAAGGAAAAAGAGAAAGAGTCGAGTGAGACAAGGCTTGACAGGTTAGCCAACGGAGCATTTTTGAAGGTTGGAAGCCTGGCATGAGATATGTGGATTCATGCTTGTTCACATAGCTTTCTCGGTGGTGGCTATGGCTTTGAAGGCTTCCATGGTTGTATTGCAATGGTATGTTTGTTGAATAATACATGGTGATGGATGCTTTTGGAGGCTAGGTTTTTCCCTTAATGAAGGTTTTCCAGGGTATATCTTGTGTCACAATTTTGTGGGTATGTTGTTTATTCTCTTGCATGTGGATTTCAATTGCATATATATTTCAGATTTATTATGGGTTATGTGAAAATGATTATATTCTTCATTGCAATTTTCTTTACACAAATGAAAACAAAAAATGAAATATTTTAAAGAAATTATGAAGTCATCAAGTTGTTCCAATGGGTCCAGCCATTCATGCACTGAGAAAATAGAATCATCTACAAATGAAGAAATGGAAAATACCAAACCAAAAGACAAAACAACTTGCTATCACTATGGAAAAATTGGTCATACTACAAATATCTGTCGAAGCAAACATGGTATGCAAAACTCTAAACCTAAGTTTATTGGTTACTATTTTCACTGCAAGAAACAAGGACATCAAATACATGGGTGTGGTTCAAGATTGTCAAATGCCCCTACTACACCTAGATTTGAAGGGCACTACTACAACTATCAGAAATATGGGCATAGATATGTCAGAGCATCCTAGGTTGACATGGCATTGTGAGGCCTCACTCAAACTATCATAGCATAGATGACATAATTTCATTATGATACATCTAATTCTATGTTTTGATACATCTTTGAGACTATAGGGCTATGTCACTTTAATATCTACATTTTGATGATCCACACTTATGTCTGCTTATTAGGACCTAATTGATATATTTAATGATTTCTTTTCACATTCTAAACTATTTCAATTGCCTTAAGGGAAAACTGAATTGTAATATTTAAAATGTCAAATTGTAAGGTTCAAGTGATAATTAATGCCAAAGGATAGATTTAGATATGCAAACGAACCCAACTCACATGCTTGGTAACTTAATAGTCAGGAATTTAATATCTCATCATGGTAAAAAATAGATTATGAAGTTATTCAGAATGTTAATCTGATCAAATTACATAAGAATCAATGTTGATATGTAGGGATTTGGTATTTTAATGTTTTGAATGTTTTATAAGAAAATGATTAGAAAAGGGAAAGTTGATTGGGAATGATGAAATATGCAAGCCTAATGTTGAATGTGAAAGTGATTTATTTTACTTATTTATATATTGCTCATATGATTTTCTTGGACTACTGACACTCGAGTTAAATGTGTAGGAATTTGACCATGGGATTTAATGGGGAAACAAGGCTCAAACCCATGTGAAACATGACATGGCCAATGTTGGATCTATGGAAGGATTTAGACCTCTTTGTGATGTGTTTTATTTTGTAATGTGAATGGTATGTGGGTGATAGTTGAATGCATGTATTATTGGAGACAATTCTTTTTAAATGTAATATGTTGTGTTTGTGTCACTTGACACTTATTTTGTCTACATAGATATGACTTGGAATTTAGGGTTTTGGGAAAGTAACCTAACCAAAACATAACCCCAGCATAGTATCCAAGTTAACCTCACATTTTTAAGTGTTAGGTAAGTCCCTATCCATTGAACTTTGAATTCCAACCATCCATTAACTTTTGGGGATCAAAAAGAGGACCTAGGGGGTTACCACGGTGAAAAATAAGTGCCCACATGATAATAGTATGGGTTGGGGGTCTAAATCCAACCCTTAGTAGGCCTAGATGACCTTGGGAACCCTCCAAACAAGTCACTTTCAAAGAGATTCGAAAATTGGGGTGTCACATGACTTCTTCCACTCTATTAATTGGCCAAGGCTATATGTTTAGAAGGAGACAAGGGTGTAAGAAAAAGAATCTTGTGTTATGACCATTTTTAGTTAGTGGGGGTTTTGGGATCCTTTTTAGAGGATTGGAGATGAAATTAGTGGGTTGTCTACCCACTTCCTAACTTTAGAGACTCTTAGGATTTGGAAGCTAGGAGTGAGCTCATCTACAACCTTTCATCTCCACCTTGCAAAAAGGGTCCAAGGTTGGTGTTCTTTCCATGTAGATAGTTTTGTTCCATTTTGAAGTTAAACATTTGTATTGCATTCATGAGAACGTAGGTAGGAAGAATTCCATTGTAAGGGAAATGTGTGGTATCATCTTGTATCATGTTGTGTTGTGTTGTGATGAGCATGAAGTTTGAATTTCCATTGCTTTCTTGCTTTTTTTTAATCTTCCATGATTTTGTGCATGTATGTTGTTGTGGGTATGAGGGCTTCACTCACCCTTTGGGAAGGGAAGAGAAGTCTAGGGTGAAGGGGTTAGTTGGGCTTGAAATCTATTGAGAACCTTGGAGTATGGGTGCCATTGTATACCATAATCATTCATATCTTGCTAGGGGCTATAAGGAAAGTATGATGTTTAGTGGAAATTTTGTGGATTATGGGCTCTAAGAGAGCTACAATGGATGGTAGTGTGTATGGAGGATGTTGTGAAAGCCGCAAAAGGGTAGGAAATTGTCATATGGTGGAAACCTCGAAAGGGCATGAAATTTTTTGTTGCAGGTATTATTTGATATGAAAAATCTCCATTTGATAAGCACACCTTCTCCCTATGTTTATGGTTCCATTAGTGAACCATTGTGAATTATCCTTGGGATGGGATTGTTCAAGTTTTGAGATGTCATGTGTATGCTTTTGAAAAATTGTATGTGAAGCTTGTTTTGAGCCTTGTCCCCCTAGCATGGGGGTGGTCTCTTTGGAGGCCTATGGTTGGGTGGATAGCACCCATGGTCTTTGTTGTTTTTTTGTGATGCATTTGCAGATTTGAGTTCAAGGGAGCAATGGAAAAAGGTTCAAAAGGATCATCTTGTAGATTTTTGCTTGGAAGAGAAACCTTGTCATTTGTGCATTGCTCTTGAAATGGAGAATTCTCCATCTTGTTCATGTTGTTTTGATACATGATTGCATGGTAGTAATGAAGGAGTTTTGAAGGCATCATATATAATTGTCCCTTCAATTTACATTGGTATGCACTTGGATGTGGTGAGCTTGTAAGTGAAGTCTTAATGTAGACAATATTCGAAATATTTCATGGAATTATTTTAGGAAACTATTCAATAGTAGTTAATGTCCATCAAAATCAATGTGAATATGTGGAATGTGATGACTAGATTGTGCTCATATCATGGTTGACAATGTAGATGATTTCAATAGAGTAATTAGGTCAATATTGAAAAGTTTCATTGTGGGAAGAGAAGACTGAATTTGTAGATTCATAGTAGATCCTTATTGATATGGATGGTTCAATTTGAAAGGTTAGGGGATTAAAAAGGAAGAATCATTTATCATGTTTTAAGTATGATGGAGAAAGTATTATATTTGATAGTTATTGTAAATGCATGGAGAATGATTCTTTTGGTTCCAAGTTCAATTTAGGTCCTTAGATGTGATAGATACTTTAGTATTAATTAAACTTGCAAGACAAATTGGTAGGGAAGTTGAGTCAATCATTAACACTTCATGTTTGTGACCTCCTAAAAGAATTATGAAGAATAAACTTTTGACTTCAAAGGTTACCTTCCTATAGCTACACTTTTGTATGAGAATGTGAAAATAAGTCCTTCCTAATACAGTCTGATAAAATATTCAAGGGGAATATCCTTGGAACCCCCTCAAAGTCAACATAAATAAAATAAATTAAAGGTGATATGCCCCAAACAAGGATAAAATTCCTAGACCATAAAACTTGGTAAGTTAAATGTCATGTAAGACCTGTGACCCCTTGTGTCACAATTCCACAAGTAAACAAATATATATGTCAAAATCAATATGATGGAAGGCCTGGGTAACTACCATTAGACCTAAAAAGCAACGTAGGAAAATTCACCCTTATAAAGTAATTTTTATAATAAGGAAAAATAAAATAAAATAAAATAACAATAAAATCCTAAAATTCTAGAAAAGACTACCTAGGCGATATGTATTAAATAAGTAAAGAAAACGTAACTTTAGTGTGAAAGGGACAGTGGTGCCCCCCCACACACACCCATCTTAGGTAGCTACACGATTGCAAAGACTTTGATACATGTAAAGAAGTTGTAAAAGACTTGACTTCACTTTGACATGGTTAGAACACCCCTACTTAGGCACCTATAGTCTTGGGCCATGGGAAATGCACCTTTCTAGGAGCTTTGGACACCTAGGTTGATATTGCCTCCTAGGGGCAAGTGCTAGGATGTAGGAGAATGTGTCATGTTTGAAATGAAAGTTGAGTGTTATTTTAGGGGAATGTATTTTTGTTTTGTTTTATAATTGGTAGGAATATTATGGGGTATGTGTGTTTGGGCTTAAAGTGCAGAGTGGAGTGGTTTAGTAGAGAAAGGGAACTAGTATGACTAAGTTAGTATATTTTAAGTAGTAAAGTAGTTAGGAACTTTTAAAAATGCTTTAAGGATTAGCATGGAAAGTGGGGTAGGTTAGATTTGAGGATTGTTAAGTTTTGTTTAGGCTAGACTAACTTAAAATTAAAACATGTGTCAAGGGTTTAGGGAGTTAGTATTTAGATATTAACTAATCATATCCATTATGAGTGTTAAGTAAAATTTAGGTAAATTTATTAACTCATATTAAAAAAAATAGAATTACTTCATATTTAAGTTATTAAATTATATATAAATTATTAAATTACATTTGAGTTATTGAATCATATTTGTGTTATTTAATCATGTACTAAAGAAATTAGTGGATGAAAAAGGAGAATTTGATTTAAATGTAGGAGGGTTAAGTTTATTTGATGTATTTATATATAGTTGTTTACTTAAAAAAAAAAAGAAACTATATATTAACCAACACTATAATGTTGACCACCAATAATAATGTCTTAAGGAAACTTAAATAAGAATAATAAATAAGTAGTAGGTGAATAAATACATGATCAATAGTCGATATAATGGTACAAGAGTAGGTATGAACTTGATGATCTTATTTTTATAATTTGATTTAGGTGGAATCAACACTTAAAAGGGATATTTAATAATAAGATTTTAAGAGTTGGAATGAATAGTACACATATATGATTTCATGATCAAGCAATGGTATAGGGTTGGGTTAATCAGGAGTTAATGAGATGACCATGTGCAAGATAACCATCAAATTTGGTGTACCCAATCAAAAGAAGATGATAATAATAATAAAAAAGAAAAAAAATGAAATGGGTTTGGTAAATTGTAACACATCATTGAAATTGAAGGATGCATAAATGATAAGCAATTCAAAATACTTGGTGGTAAAACATCTAGTTGATTGGAGTGGTCAAAAGATGTAGAGCAAAACTTTCATCAAAATAATCCTACCATCGTAACTTAGGGTCAAAATGGGACATAGAAGGTAATGTGCCCAATTATCAAGTATCTTCACCAAAGGGGACTATGGAATCCATTATACACAACATCAACATAGAATCTGTGTTTCATAATTACATAGGTCACACTTCAAGGACAGGAAGTGAATTTTGATATAATTAACATTGTCTAGCTAGTATGATATACATAGGTATTCAATTGATGATTGACCTGCTATGAAAATTGATGTTCATGAATTCAAATGAAAAAAATTTGTACCACCAATTAAGCTTACCACCTCTAAACATAATGATCACATTGGTTCTTTCTAACATGATTTATGGACCAGACACTCTGTAGTTCGATAGTACGTTCATAACAAGTATAGCTCTATAAACTCTTTATTTTTAGTTATCTTTAGAAAAAAATTGTGGTCATTTTTTTGCCTCATAAAATTTGGGCATGAAAGTTATCCTACTCATTTCTATTCATTCTTCTAGTTGTTACCAAGTTATAGTCATTGTCAAGTTGCAGCAATTGTTCAGAGCTGGTAATTTTGCAGTATAAACCGAGTTGGAGTTATCCCACATCATGTTAATAATAAAGTTAGCATGTTATCCCATCTTACTCTACAGTGTATGTCAAGTTTTATAGTGTGTGCCGAGCTATTCTTCATGTGCCAAGTGATCCTTCATGTGTCAAGTTTTCCTATTGATGTCGAGTGTTAGCATTTTGGATGAGTTTTCTATTTTTTTGATGCAAGCTGACTTGTGAATTAATTTTGATTGTGATGTTTAAGATAAGATCTTGTCTTGGGATGTGTCTAGACCATTGTTGGGTTGACCTTTCTATTTTTTTATTGTTCTAGAATGTTCTATAAGTTTGTTGCATATGTGTCTAGAAGGTGTGAATTTGAAGCTAGATCTTGGATCTTGAATGTATTTTTGTATCTTCTTGTAACCTAGAAGGTCTTATAGTTGGGCATGTATAATGATCATTTGATGAATCAATAAAATAATATTGGTCTCTCTCTATGGTGTTGTTCTCTTTGTGTGTTTTCTTCCTTTGTGTTAACTCTCCAAGGTTGGTTTGGATTATTGGGCATACCTTTGGCCATATTTATTCTTTCTTTCCTTGCGTCAAGTGCTATCAAACTTGAGGTTCATCCTTGTGGAGATTGGATTGTGTAGAACCTTGATTTAGATTTGGTTGTAGAATTGTAGATCTACGAATTTGACCTATAACTTGCAGAGGGTTATAATCTTGTAGGAACCTAATTTTTAAAGATGGTTCATGGTAGATGAAATTTCAATAATGCTATATTAGATACATTGAGACAAATTGTATCCAAATTAGATATTGTGGAGACAACCCATACGAGAGCAGCACATCTTGAGGATGTGAGTGATTATGAAGCAGTACCACCAAACCCTAATTTGGAACCTAAAGAAGATCAAAATGAGGAAAGATTGCTAAGAGTATTATCTAGGGCACATTCAAATACTGCTATAGAATTTGTTCCTTATGATGGAAAGTTGGACACCAATGTTGTATTGGATTGGATCTCTAATATGGAGAAGTTTTTTGAGTATGAAAATACTCCTGATAATAGGAAGGTGAAACTTGTAGTTACTAGGATGAAAGGTCATGCTTCCCTGTGGTGGGAGCATTTGGAAATTGATAGACAAAGGAGAGGAAAGAACGAGACCAAAACTTGGGTAAAGATGGTGAACAAGGTAAAGAACAATTTCCTTCCTGCTGATAACCAAGTTAGCTTGCTAAGAAAGATGAAAAATTTGAGGCATAGAGACATGATTGTGAAAGAGTATACTAAGGAATTCTATAGATTGAACATCAGATCTAGACATGTGGATGATGATGTTGAGAAAATTGCGAGATATTGAAATGGATTGAGATCTAGAATTCAAGAAGAAATAAGTTCTATGAAATTGGAAAGTGTGGAAGAAGCATATCAATATGCATTGAAAGTTGAGGAGATCTTGACAAAGAAGAATGAACAAAGACAAAGAAGTAGAGGTGGTAGATTCTAAAGAGGTAGAGGAAGATCTTATGATGAAGGTGGTAGTTCATACTGAGGAGGTACTAGTTCTTACTAATTCTTATTCTAGAGGTGGTTTTTGTGGTAATTGTTTCAAATGTGGTAAAGAAGGGCATAGATCTTTTGAATGTAGATCCTCTGAAAGTGGGCAAGGTAATAGAAATTTTGTGATTCAAGGAGACATTGAGAGTTCACTGAGTAGACCTAAGGCTAGAGAAAATATGATGGTGAGAAGAACCTTATGTAATAAGGGAAGTGATGAGGAACTTGTCCTTAGAATAAGTCTTTTAAAGACCAAATGTAAGATGGATGGAAAATTATGCAAGGTGATAATTGGTAGTGGAAGTTTTACAAATTTGGCATTAGAAGAGATGGTTACAAAGTTGTAGTTGTAGAGGTTGAAGCATCCCAAACCCTATCATGTTTCATGGATCAAAGATGGGCATAAGGTATTGGTGAGTGAATATTGTGTTTTGAAGTTCAAGATTGGACATTAATTTGATGAAGTGTTGTGTGATATTATGCCTATGGATTGTTGTCATGTTTTTTTGGGTAGAACTTGGCAATATGATAGATACAATGTACATGATGGAAGATTTAATCAATATACTCTTGGGTGAATGGGAAGAAGAAAATATTGTTGCCTTTGATTGAAAGTCTAGATGAGGTTAATTATACTAAAATAAAAATTTGCATGGTTATTGGAAAGAAATTTGAAAATGAAGTGAAGAAGAATCAAGTTTGTTTTTATATAGTTCCTTGACTAAGTCTTGGTAATAATGACCAAGCAACAAAAACTAGTAATGACCAAATGATAGAAGATAGTAGTAGCCAAGTACTAGAAGAAATTATAGAATTATTGAATGAGTATAAGGAGATTTTTTTTGAAGATATTCATGATGGTTTACCACCAATGAGAAGTATAAGTCATTGTATGGATCTAATTCCTAGAGCTAGTTTTCTGAAAAAAGCACCATATAGATTGACACCTACATCTAATGAAGAACTTAACACACAAGTGCAGGAATTGCTACAAAAGGGATTAATCAAAGAAAGTTTGAGTTCATGTGTTGTTCATATTATATTAGCACCTAAGAAGAATGGAGAATGGAGAATGTGTACTTATTATAGAGCTATTAACAAGATCACAGTGAAATATAGGTTTCCTATGTTGAGGATGGATGGAATAATGGACTGTTTGAGTGGAGCAAAGTATTTTATCAAGATTGATTTGAAGAGTGGCTATCATTAGATTAGAATCAGAGAAGATGATGAATTGAAGACTTCTTTCAAGATAAAATATGGTTTGTATGAATGGTTTGTTATGCCTTTTAGTTTGACTAATGCACCTACTACTTTCATGAGATTAATGAATGAAGTTCTAAAAGATTTTAAGGAAATTTTGTGATTTTTTATTTGGATGATATTCATATATTCAGTAATACTAAGGAAGACCATCTTGAGCATGTTAGACAAGTATTGCAGAGATTGAAAAAAGAGAAGTTGATGATTAATCTAAAAAAAGTGTTCTTTTATGCAAGAAGAGATTTTGTATTTGGGGGTTTTTTATTTTACCTAATGGTTTGATAATGGATCCTAAGAAGTTTTAAAAAATTTTGGAATGGCCTACACCTGAGAATGTGGGTGAGGTATGATCATTTCATGGTTTGGCAAGTTTCAATAGAAAGTTTATAAAGAATTTTAGTTTGTTTTGTAATGCTATGACTAAGATAATGATAGGAGATAAAAATGAATTCAAGTGGACATATGAAAATTATAAGACTTTTGAGACTTTTGAAACAAAAGGTTGTTGAGTTACCTATATTGGCTTTTCCCAATTTCAATAAGATATTTCAAGTTGAATGTGATGCAAGAGGTATTATAATAGGAGTTGTATTGAGTCAAGAAGGTAAACCTTTTACTTTATTTAATAAGAAGTTGAATGATGCTAAAAGGAACTACTCTATCTATGATCAAGATTTTTATGCTATTGTTCAAACTTTGAATAGGTGGAGAATTTATTTGATTCCTAAGGAGTTTGTGTTGTGTTGCCCCACTTTTCACCATCTACCAAAGTAGTAAAAGTGATTACTTGTGTCTTAGTGAATTCCTAATTGTGTTTAAGTCTAGTTCTAAGCCCCCTTAGGTGGAACTAGTTTCCATTGGATTTCTCATTTCCTCTTCTCCACATTTCATAGCCAGGTGGTTTTCCATTGTGTCAAAATAATCTCATAGGTAGGTTAGCTCTTGGTCTGATGGAGATTCATGTTGCTCATACAATGATCATTTACAAGTCATATCTTCTTTCAATCTATCACTTTCCTAATGGAAATAGAAACTTGCAAAAATCTAGAAGTTATCTTCTACTCAGTGGTTTTCCAACGTACAAAGATGATTCCCCATGAAGGATGCCAAATAATGCATATGGATCAAAAATAAGAAAATAGTAAGGTACCTTATGGAAAATCCACATTCCCTTTACAATTATTTGCCTCAAAAAAGGTTAAAGATTCATTACAACTTTCATAATTGAATATAGTGAAAAACTCAGAATGAACTTCTCCTTGGCAGGTTTTCAACCCATGAAATTGGTTTTTCACAAAAGACAATTCTAAAGGAAAAAAAAAAAGGTGGGTCCCTACAGAATTTCTAAACCTTACTTGGACATTTCCAAACTCAAAAGGGACATTGGTCTAAAGGTCAATTAAAGGGGAAGTGTTGGCAGAAAAATACATATTGTCATCTCCTCAATGGGTTTTTAACCCATGAAAACAATTTTTTGGATTTTAAAGAAAAGCAAGTTAGTAAGCGGGTTTGACCCACAATTTGTACATAAAATGGCTTGAGATGATAATGGAAAGAATTTAACCATTATAGGAAAGGGTTAAAGAATAGAATTTAGCTCTGTAGATATTTTCCCATGGAGTACTCTAATCATGAAACAAAATGGGAAAGTAAATATGGGGAGATAGAAAGTTATCGTTGGGCCAACAGAACAGAGAAAAGACCCTGAGATATCCATTAAAACCATGTAGTTATTGTTTCAATAGATCTCTCCTTTAATTCATTCATTTGGCACAAATTCTCAAGATCAACGAATAAATTGAGGCTCCCATATATATGGAAATATGAACAATTTTAAAAACTACTACTCTTTTTCTTGAATTGTTATTCTATTAATGTGCATAACTTTTTCAAAAAGCTAGTATCAATTTCATTAGCTCCCTCTCAGTTTCTTAATTCAAAATTCATTTTGAAAAGAATGGCAACTAGATTTGCAAGTTTCAACAGGTTGAACAAGATCAAGTCCCAATTGCAGAATTTCATAGGTACATCCCTTCATTTTTATGACATGAAGGATTTCCAAAGGAGAGTGAGGTTGAAGTCAATCCATCCTATTACTAAGAAACTAAGAGGATGTGGGTTGGTCAAGGCAGCTAGTTTTCCAGTTGCAGTCTGAGCCCCAAAGTTAATATATGAATGTATAAATAATTAAAGCTTTGACACGAGGAAAATTTTGCTACCAAATGACAAAGTATTGATTTCCATGGACATGAAAACTATGGTGAGATTAGTTCAAGTTTTGGAGCAAGAGGAATTCTCAAATTTGATAGTTAGGGGAGCCATTTCTGAGTTCTTTACCAAGAAGATGATCTGGAGGAAGGAAATCATGCAGACATGGTTCCAAAAACCACAGAGCACCACGAGTAAGGTTCCTAAGACTCTGTTTGGGACTAATCTCAAACATTAGATTATTGATGTCTTGGTCCTCTTACACAAATTGAAAAGTGAGATAGAGGCTTTAAATGTTGTTAAGCAATATTTCTCTTTTTGGTGTAATTCATCTTCTCTACAACCTATTATATTGATTGGGCTCAAGAGGTAAGTGAGATTTTGTCCAACGCTCTTCATGCTATGAATTTATATAACACATTCTATATGTCCTCTTTTCTCATTTACATGTTAGCTTCTTTACAATTATGGCTAGGCCTCCCACGGGTAGAAAATTTTCCTAATGATGTGAAATGCTATGAGTTTTACCCATGCTTACAATTGGAAAAATAGCTATCCAGAGTATGTGAAATTTAATGATGCACTCACTATGAGAATTTATAGGGAGCTATAGGGGTTTCCAGAGAGGAATTTCAATCCTGAAGCCATGGAAACCATTAGCCAATTTGGAAGTTATTTGATTCAATTCTCATCCTTTTTCATATTTGCACCTTACAATGTTTGATGGCCTCCCCATGAAGCTGCTAAGGTATCCAAGTAATATGATTGTGTTGATCAAGATCGGATGGCAAGCTATTCAAGTGAATGTGCTAAGTGGGATTCTAAAGAAGAAAGGGTACAAATTCCCTATGAAGGTGGGAGATTTTAGTTGTGAGACTCATTTTGATGCCAAGAATATGCTAAAGGTGTTTGAAATGAATTATAAGTTGGAGATGTACAAAGTCTTAAGGCCCATGTAATCCAAATGGGTTTGCAAGGGATGTTCTACAAGTTGGTAGTTTCATCAAGCACATCACCACCACTAAAAACTACTAGGATGATTGCAAAGATGAGTTTGAGAGCCATGATCGTGCTTTCACTGGACTGATAGTTGATCAAGTGAGAATGTATAAAATCAAAGTCGATATAGAGGGAGTAGAAGATGATGATCAAAATATGTATAGTAACACCTATCTAACTAAGCTAAGTGATAAGCTCAAAACCTTATGAAGATACAAGAGAAGAGCTAGATATAATGATGGCTCAAATCATTAAAAGGATTGGAAAATGGGTCAAATGGACCACAATTAAGAAGAGTTGAAGCAAAAGTACCACCACTCAAGCTTCCCCAATAGTTGTAGTAGCTTCCTCCTCCCAGGGTGGCACATCAAGTACAACTTTGGCCATTACCCAAGGGCCAACTCAACCATTAGGTCGAGGTGATCAACCTCCTGAAAAAGATATTCCCTTAGCTTAGAGTTGCTAGGATGGCTCCCTCCTAGTAATTAGAACTCCATCTAAAGCAGAGAAGAAGAAGGTGGAGGAATCAAAAGATGGTAATGTCGTACTAAGGCTGAAACATAGAAAGATAAAATTTTAGATAATAGAGCTATCCTGGAAGTAGAAAAGGTTAAAAGTGAAGATTGAATCTCTTTATTGAAGATGGTTATCCATATGAAGACTAAGGAAGCTATCAAAGTTAAGATCTTACCTAAAGGAGATGAGCTTTTGTTTGAGACGTTGCAAAGCATGCAATTCAAGTCCACGATGGTCATAGCAGTAGAGGAAGGGCTTAAGGAAACAAAAGTTAAGTGAATAAATATCAAGATAAAGACTATGAACTCCTGAGAGGTCTACATACGGATTTCCTAAATAGTGGATAAGGGAAGGGAATCATTGACATAAATGTCATGCAAATGAACTTCTCCAATTACATAGATATTTTTATGGGGATATCTTCAAGTCACCAAAATAGAGTTTTTGATCTCCAGAAGTTGGGTGGGTGTATACATGTGGCCATGGAGGAAATACAAGAGCAGTTGAGTGCTGTCAAAGATTTGGTTCGAGAGCATTTGAAATGGATCTTGAGATACACTAATGTACATGTCCATAGGCATGAGGAATTGATGCCAATCATTGTAACCTCTAGGGCCTATAGGACAAAATTAGAAAAGGGAAAGAAGGCAAAGTGATTCATATTCCACCCCTTTTCACATTTTGATGTAATGATTGTAATGGATAAATTGGCTCCTTGCCATTTTTCATTTTTGGAAGAGTTGAATCGATTTAAATTCCTCTATAATGATCATCTCAAAATCATATATATATTGGAATGAAAGATTAATAGGTGGTTGGCTAATTTTTTGTGTGAAGTACTTGATGTTGTAGAGCCAATTGAATGGTATCTTGTATCAATTATTTTCTATTCCATTCATTTTTGTGTTAATTGTATGTTTTCTCTTTCATCTAAATTAAAATAAGGAATGAACATAGCTTCATTCCCCTCTTTTGAAATAGAGAACTAAATATGATAGTATTGTCATTGTAGGTTCAAAGAGATATCCCTTTTTTCCCCTTTAATTTAGTTTTTCTTTCTCTATAGTTAGTTTCCCACTAAATCAGTTTAGTATTAGTTGGTATGCACTATTGAATCAATAAGCCTTACGAGTTCAAAAGATGTGTGAGTTCATAAACTAATTAATTTTCCAAAACCATTTCTTTCCTAAGTTAGTTCCTATTTATTTGAAAAGGTGACAAGAAAAGTTTTATAAGAAGCACCTTTCCAACTGTTATAACCAGATATTATTCACAAATTTGGGCATTCAAAAATTAAGTCAAAAAGAACAATTTGTTTACCAACAAATTTTTGGTGACTTTACTGGGGAGGAGACAAATAGTCACTTGACTAGTAAACTTATAATGTGAGGGAAAATGGTACTACCTCATGAGAACATAGTCCCAGTGCTCCAACCTAATCTTGGAATCCAAGATGATTAAGAAGATATAATCTATTCTCTTAATACATTTTTTTGAGGAATTAGAGGAATGTAGAGCACTACAAGAATGCTAGCCAGGTTTTGAAAGAAGAAGAATCTAGGACTAAAGCATTAGAAAGAGCTATTTAGAGGAGAGAAATATGAAGAGAAGAAAGACAATTAGAATGCAAAGCCTGAAGGAAAAATTAATCCAACACCCTAGAATAAGCAAGGTTACTCAGAAGTACCATAGAGCAAGGTGGGGAAGACCTTGTTTTTGAAAAGCTTACAAAACTTGGTTTCCTCATCCTAGACACTCTTAGCTGAAAAGGTGATAAGAAAAGTTAGAGTAGACCACCTTCACCTATTAGAAGTCAAATTTATTCAATACTACTTGCTAGGTATTGGCCTTATACAGAGTAACTACTCCTCTAGTTGTTAATTTTCTACCATACCTTGCTAGAATAATCATTGTTGCTCCCCAGGCTACAATGATGGGAAAGTTACTACAAATGAACATATTAATCCCTTTTTTGTAGCTACTACATCCTAGGAATTTATCATGGAGAGGTAGCTGTAAGTCTATTTGTAGAAAATTTGATAAAAAATGTAGTAGATTGGTTTTATCATTTAGATGATGGCTCAGTCACTAATTGGGATACAATGAGGACAACCTTCAAAACACGATTCAAAATGGTGAAAGATGAGCATGTCTTTTTAACAAAATTGACATCTATTAAAAAGAAACCTACCATGAGTATGAGGGATTTCATTCCAACTTTCAATAAGATCACTAGTAGGATCCCCACTGCTGATAGACCTACTACTAGAAATCTTAAAACATTCTTCATAAGTGTGATGCCACCAAATATCAATTATGATTTATGGAGGGCCCATCCTATAGATTTAGTGGATGCACAAAAGAAGGCAGTTGAATTTGAAGATGAGTTTATCTCCACCAAGAAATGGAAAAGAGAAATTCAAACCAAGGGGAGTTCCAACAACACTACTTTGTCTAATGAAATGATTCAAAAGTTGTCAAATGAATTGGTGACAGTGAAGAAGCAATTACCTAGAGTTAGTCACTCTTACCAATGGAACTATCAAAATCCATCAGGAAGGAATAATGATGAAAAATTCCCACATCTTATAGGTTCACAACCAAGGTTGGCAATTGAGGAGGCACCTAAGAAAGGAAATATGTGCGTGTTTCATTTGACAATAGATCATGATAGTGAAAGTTGTCTTGAAATTGCTCGTATAATGTAGGTATTATCCACTAATGAATTGAATACTGTAACTCCTTGCTCTGAGTTAGATTTGTACTCAAATGGAAACTCTAGAAATTTATTTTTGGAGTATGAGTTAAACTCTAAGCCAAAGGGAAAATGCTATGCAACTATCAATAGAATTTCATACACAGTGTTAACCCAAAGTCAAAAGCTCAAAAATCAATCACTCAATCATGATCCAAGAAGTAATGCCACCTATTAATCAAATATTATTCACATTGATCAAGGAACATCAACATCTCAAATAGGTAAGGACAAGAGCCCTTTTGATTTGATCCATTTTTGCAAACAGTCAAAGAGCCAAATCTCTCCTATAGATTATCTGAAATCTCATCCCTTTGAGTTGAAAAAATTAGTAGATCATTGTAAAGGAGATGATTTGGATTTAAACTATAATGTTACCACTAATAAAGAAGATGAACCTTTGACATCTAACCTATTTAATCAAGAAGACTCCACTATCTTAATGACTTTTCCCAGGCAAAAACTTGACCCATTCTACATCTCACTATATATCAACAAATGCAAATTAAGTAATTGCATAATAGATTTAGGCACGTCAAATAATGTGATGTCTTTTTCTATAGCTAAAGCCTTGGGTCTCACCCCCACTAAAGTTCATGGAAGATGTTATTCAATGGATGCTAAATAAGTCCCGTTACTTGGGAAAATCAAAGATGCTTAGGTGGTTCTATCTTCTCATCCTGGAAAGAAACTATTATTGACTATCCTAGTTGTAGATATTTTGGCAAGCTATGGCCTGCTCTTAAGCAAAAAATTTTGTAGAGATCTATGAGGGGAAATAAATTTAGACTAGTCTCAAGTAGTCATACACATAGGAAGCAAGAAGGTTAAGTTGGAACCTGAAGAAAAGGCAAACTTGATGTCTTAAAGTCAAATGATTCTAAGGCCCAAATTCTCTATCAAGAACTAGAGTTCAAAAATTACATGTTATTTACTAAAGATACTCTGAATGAGAAAGAAATTGAAGACCCTGGAATGAAAATTCTCCATGAAGAAAAAGAGTCATCATCTATATGGACATTAGAGCTCGATGGAAGATTCTCCTCATTAGGATCTAGTGCAGGCATAGTGTTAATACCTCTTGAAGGAGACCCCAAACCCATGACTTTAAAATTGGAATTTGGAAATACGAATAAAAAAACAAAATAGAAAGCCCTACTACTTGGGATAGTAGCTATGAAGGAAAAAGGAATAAAGATCCTGAGAACTCAAGGTGATGTAGAACTCATTTTGAGACAAATTAAGGGGAAGTACTCTATAAAGAATCATAAGTTAAAAAATTATAGAAATAGAGTTTGGGATGAAATAGAAGGCCTTGATGCATTCTCTATTGAATTAGTACCAAGAGAAATGAACACTAAAGTAGATTCACTAGCTATTTTCCCTTCCTTGTTACTTCCTCACCAAGAATTCAAAGACAAGAAGTATCAAGAAAAAATTGTATATCAAGCCTTTGTTCTTGACAACACATAATTCTAGCAAGTATTTGAAGATGACATGAGTCTACAACTACTCTTAGAAAAGGACAAAGCTACTTGTAAAAATGAATCCAATGAAGACAATCAAGAAGACCCTGACCATAAGCAAAGAGAAGATCAAACTGATGAAGTCCAATTATGAGGTAATATTATCCCCCATACTTTGTATCTTTAGAAAAGTTGTTTAATAGGCATGATGCCTACATAAAGAAAAAGAGGATGGGAAAGGGTCCTACTACTAGAGAATATGAAGGGTTGAATATTGGAGACCCGCAAAGTCCTAAAATGATCAATATTGGAAACTGTTGTTTGCCTAAAGAATTGGAAGTTGCCAAACAACTTTTTATAGGATATCAAGATGTATTCTCTTGGAGTTATGAAGATTTGAAAAATTAAAAAGGTAGGAAAATAAAACATTAGACTCCATTGAAGTTTGATGTAGTTCCTTTCTGACAGAAGTAGAGGAATTATAATCCTTAAGTAGTAGATGCTATATTCCAAGAAGTAGACCAGATTCTAAAAGCACTGATCATTTATCCCATCCATCACTCCACCTGGGTAGCTAATATAGTACTAGTTAGGAAGAAGAATGAAGAAATAAGAATCTACATAGATTTCAAGAATTTGAACCAGGCATCCTCGAAAGATAATTTTTCTCTTCCCAACATGGATCACCTACTACAAATAGTGGCTGGAGCTAAAATGATGTCCATGCTTGATAGGTTCTCAGGATACAATCAGGTTGAAGTAGAAGAGAAGGACCAATAGAAAATGACTTTTGCCTTTCCTTGGGGTACATTCATATATCATAGAATGCCTTTTGGGCTCATCAATGTTGATGCCACATTTCAAAGGTGTATGAGTAGAAATTTTGTTGATCTAAAGGACCAGATTATTGTTATATACCTAGATGATCTTACTGTGTTTTTAAAGAAAAGAAAAAATCACATAGAAGATTTGAAGAAGGTATTGCAAAGATTCTAGGAACACAGAATCTCTCTAAATCATAAAAAAATTGTTTTTGTCGTATAGTTTCTCAAGAAGGTATTAGAATTGACCCTAAGCAAGTCAAAGCCATTCAAAGGTTAAGCCTACTAGTTAAAAAACATGAGTTAAATCATTCTTTGGGCAAGTGAATTTCCTCAGAAGGTTCATACCAAATTTTCCATAGACTACTAAGTGTATTGTGGACATGATGAAGGTAAATTCAAGTTTTAAATGGAATGAAGCTAGGAAACAAGCCTTCCAGAATATAATGATTGCTATTGCTAATGCTCTGGTATTATGCCATCCAGACTATAAATTGAATTTCATTATTTATTGTTACACCTCTGAACACACCTTATCAGCTATCCTTATGCAAGATAAAAAAGAAGGGATACAAGACCATATTGCCTTCATGAGCATACCTTATGATGAATCTGCATCCCCTTTACAATTATTTTCCTCAGAAAATTTTAAAGATTCATTACAACTTTCATAATCAAATCTGGTGGAAAACTCAGAATGAACTTCTCCTTGGCAAATTTTTAACCCATGAAGTTGGCTTTCTACAAAAGGCAATTCTGAAGGAAAAGAAACAAAAGGTGGGTCTAAAGGTCAATTAAAAGGGAAGCGTTGGCATAAAAATACAAATTTTCTTCTCCTCGATAGGATTTCAACCCATGAAGACAATTTTCTAGATTTTAAAGAAAAGCAAGTTAGTAAGTGGGTTGGACCGACAATTTGTATGTAAAATGGCTCAAGATGATAATCGAAAGAATATCACCATAATGAGAAAGAGTTAATGAATATAATTCAGCTTAGTGGATATTTTTCCACAGAGTACTCTAATGTTAACTACTTGAAACTTGAAGGAAAACAAAGTAAATATGGGGAGATAGAAAGTTACCGTTGGGCCAAGAAAAGAGTAAAAAGACCCTAAGATACCCATTAAAACCATGCATTTACTATTTCAATGGATCTTTCCTTTAATTCATTCATGTGGCATGAATTCATGTGGATCTTTCCCATATATATGGAAATATGAACAGTTTAACAAACTGCCACTCTTTTTCTTGAATTTTTATTTTGTTAATGTGCATAACTTTTTCAAAAATTTAGTATCTATTGCATTAGCCATCCCTCTTAGTTTCTTAATTCAAAATTCATTTTCAAGAGAATGGTAACTAGATTTGTGGGTTTTGACAGGTTAAATAGGTTCAAGTCCCAATTGCAAAACTTTATACGTACATCCCTTCATTTTTATGACTTGAAGGATTTCTGAAGGAGAGTTAGGTCAGAGCCAATCCATCACATTACTGAGAAGCTATGAGGATGCAAGTTGGTTGAGGTAGCTGGTTTTCTAGTTATGGTCCAACCTCTTGAGATAATCAATCAATGTATATATCATTAAAATCTAGACACGAGTCAAATTGTACTACCAGATGACATAGTGTTGATTTCTATAGACAAGAAAACTATGGTGAATTTCCTTTGAGTTTTGAAGTGAGAGGAATTCTCAAATTTGACAGTTGAGGGAGCCATTTCTGAGTTCTCCACCAATAAGATGATCTAGAGGAAGGAAATCATGTAGACATGGTTCCAAAAACCTTGAAGCACCAAGAGTGATGTTCCTAAGAATTTGTTAGGGACTAATCTCAAACCAAAGATTATCGATATCTTGGTCCTCTTACACAAATTGAAAGGTGAGGTAGGAGCTTTGAAAGGTGAGGTAGGAGCTAAGAAATATTTCTTTTTGGTATAAGTCATCTACTCTAACACCCAATTTATTGATTTGGTTCATGCGGTAAGCGAGATTTTCTCTAATGCTCTTCATGTTGTGAAGTTCTACAACATGTTCTTGTTGGAAATGATTGAAAAGATCATGAACGAAGAATAATGGAACTGGTAAAGAATGTTTTCAATAATTGTTTGGTCATTGATTTCAAACTTGCTACTTGCAGGAATGACAATTGCTTAAGTGATCCAAATACTATTAATTGGTTGATTGACAAGGAGGAGGCAATCAATAAGATGTAACTAGAGTACCTAGAGAAAGATTGAAGTTATGATGTTATAATGAAACTTATAAGGATTAGCTAAGCCATTGATGAAATAGTGTATTGATGACATACTCTAAGAAGATGGAAACACTAAGACACAAAAAAGATTTAAGGTTTAACTAAGTCATTTGTAAAGCTTAACTAAGTTCATTAGAGAGAGTCGAGCAAACTAGTTAGAGCCGAGCAGATTCTCAGTTGAAACCGAGCAAGTTCAACTTTAGTATGTGTCGAGCAATCCAATAGGTGTCGAGTGATCTTCAGGTGTCGAGTAGCAAAAAAAGGTAATGGATGCCATGTAATTCTTGAAGTGCCAAGAAAAGAAGAAATTCTATAGGTGTCGATCGCCAGTAAAACAACAGAAGGAGCCGAGTAACACAGAAGGAGCCGAGCATCAGTAATCCAATGATGCCGAGTTGCTGCATTATTTGTTAAGTCAAAGATTCTCCAGATTAGTGACGATAAGTTTGTTACATCAAATTTTGTGAATTAGTTGGATGATAAGGATGATGAGTAAATGTCACAGAATTTTATGTAAACCATGCAAACCAATTCAAGGCAAATGCTAGTGGACTTATCATGAAGTTTCTAGAAGAAATAATTTGGAGGGAAAACAATACCATTTTCTCAAGATCAAATTAAGATTTGAGCGAGAAATGAAGAACAAAACTTCTTTATAAGGAGTTATAGGTCAGAGATCAGAGAGAGAGGTAGTTGGTCATAAGTGTGATCCTGCGAAGAAGCCAAGAGGAGTTAGTATAGAGTATCAAGACTCTGAGTTGATCAAGTGATCATGGAGTGCATTGGTGTAATGAGTGGAAGAACTCAAAGAGATGGATCTTGATGGGTGAACAAGCTGTCAGCATTGCAAGGGAGGAAAGCCAAGCAAAAGAAAAGAACTGAAGAGTGATATGAAATCTAAAAGGTTAAAGTTGCAATCTAAACTAGGTCAAAACCCTTCTACTACTTTCTCACCATTGTATTAGATATTGAAATCCTACTTTGCTAGGTTAGCTTAATAGCTAGGTGGATAAGCCTCAAGAAAGGGATAAAGCGATCCTTAGGAGAAGGATAAAGAGATCCTCAGGAGAAGGATAAAGAGATCCTTAGGAGGAGGATAGGAGATCCTTAGAGAGGGATAAAAGATTCTTTTGTGAAGGTGATTGTAAATCCCATGGACTTGGGTAAGCCTAACATCTCTATGTAAATCCTTTAATAGGGTGACATTCTAAGTTGAATGTTCTTAATTATTCTAACAAGGTACACTCCTAATAGGGTGTAGAAATCCTTTAACAGGGTCACATTTAACAATGTGTTGTAGCCTTTAATAGGGCAGACCATCAAAAGTGGTTGAAATCAATTGCACAGTTATTTTATGGGTATCATCCCCACTCCAGTTTTACCTTCTTATTCTTGGAGGGTTTCTGGGTCATCAAAATATTTTGTGTTATGGTGTGATGCATGTTTACTTTTCATGGTTGTTTAATGTTTAATTGCATGCATGATAAGAAAGAAGAAGGATAACACTTCTAATTCACTCCTGTTTTATTAGAAAGTTTGAATTGGATATCATTGGACCTTGGATAATTGATTCACAGCCCCCCCCCCCCCCTCTCTTAGTTATTCTAAAGAATTCTAACAATTGGTACTCGATCCCACTGCTGATTTGTTTCAAGGTACTAGCAGCAGAAAGATCAAGATGTCCAAGAGAGAAGTTCCCAAGGTAAACAAAGACAACTTTGTTGCATGGCAAAGTCTGATGAAGCTACACCTTGGATTAATAGGTGAATATGCATAGACCTCAATCACAGTTGATTATGTAGACCCTACAGGACCCCTCACTGCAAATGACATGAGCAAGAAGAAGGAGCACAATCCAACGATGTTAGATATTGCTTCAGCACTAAGCTATGCCGAGTATGATGACATCAAAGGATGTGATACTGCACATCAAATGTAAGAAACATTATCAAGAATCTATGGAGGAGATGATAATGTCAAGAGAGCTAAAAGAGAGAGCCTAAGAGGAAAGTTTGATGACATGAAAATGGAAGAAGGAGATAATGCTACTCAATATGGTCCAAGGATGAAGGAAGTAGTCAGTGCCATAAGAAGCCTAGGAGGACAGTTAGTAGAAGAAACAGTATGTAGAAAATACTTGAGAACTTTTTTTCCTATCTATGCTATAAGAGTATCAGCCATCCAAGATTTGAGGTGTGTACCAGGCAACACATTGTCATTTGAAGGAATAATTGGAAGACTCACTGCCTTTGAGCTATCCAACTTTGACAACTACAAGCCAAAAAACTTTGAGTCTTCATTCAAAGCCAAGATGAAAATAAAAGAAAATGAGGAGGTGCAAACAAAGTAAAAGAGTGGAAAAGGAAAGTATGTATCCAGTGATAGTAGCACTGATGAAAATGATGTGGACCAATTGGAGGCATTACTAGCAAGAAGATTTCATAGAGGAAGAGGCAAATTCAAAGGTAAGTTGCCAATCATTTGTTTCAATTGTAATGAAGTTGGTCACATTGCAGCTAGATGCACATAAAAGAAAAATTAAAAGGATGGAGGCAACTTCAAGAACAAAAAGGAGGACAACAAGGACTACAGAGGTAAAGGCAAAAGATGCTAAATTGTTGAAGAAGACTCTGACAAGAATGATGATGAAGTAGTCTATGTGGTTATGAAAGATGAATCAAATGAAGATGAAGCAACTGCCCTAGTAAATTGCATGAACAAGAATGATAAATGGATCATAGACAGCAGATGCTCTCATCACATGACTGGAGACAAAAGTAAGTTCATTACCTTTACTCAATATGAAGGAAATAGTGTTAGATTTGGTAACAATGCACCATGTTAGATCAAAGGGAAAGCTAGCATCAAGCTTACTAAAAGGATAACATGTGATAATGCATACTATGTTGAAGGCCTCAATTATAACTTGTTAAGTGTCTCCTTGGCATGAACTAATTTTTCTTGGCACCCACTATTAACTTTAGTCAAGCTTCATAGACAGATTTTTTATAACTTGTTCTTCTAAAGTTTCTACATGTATCAAACCTTTGTACCTTCAAGTAGATTATTAATACATCATTTCACCATTGTCTTAACTAATCCTTGTACTTCATTACATAATCATAACTCAACCTTTGCTCTAGGTGTTGTTGTTACATCTTATTGATTAAATCCTCTTCATCAATCAACTAAGTGATAGTACTTGGATCCTATAAGCAATTGTCTTACTAACAAATAGTAGGTTTGACATCAGTGAAAAAACAATGATTGAAACATATGTTCTGCTTCAACAATCTCTCTTTTTCAACAATGATATTTTTAATAAGATTTCAACAATACCTTAATATTTGTTGGTGATGTGATCAATTGGGCTTCATAGTTGCAACATTACATTGCTCTTTCTTCAGTTGAGGCTGAATACTTAGTTCTTTCCAAAGGTGCAAGGGAAATAATTTGGCTTCGGCAATTGCTTGGTGACTTGAAAGTTCATCAAAGCAAATATAACTTATTTTGTGATAGTCATAGTGTGATTTTCATGGCACATAATCATTCATCATGGTGTTAGTCTAAGAATGTTGACACACATGCTCACTTTGTTCATTGTGTAGTTGAAGAAGGCAAGATGAAAGTTCTTAAGATTGACACCAAGGTCAATCTGACAGATATTTTCATAGAGGTTATCGAAAAAGAGAAGTTTGACTGCACCAGGACTTCTCTTGGGCTTGTGAAGAAAAGATAAATTAACATTTAAGCAAGGTATTGGGTGGACAATTATAACATTGGTTGCCCTTTAGGTGGGAGTTTTTTGATATATTAAAGGCTAATAATCATTATTTGTTTTCCCTCCAATTGTGTGTACAAAATATTTTGGGGAATCACATATTAAATTCATTAAATTGGATTAAATCATCATTTTGTGAATACCTTATGGTGTTTTTTGAACTCCTCTATGTCCTACTGTACTAATTGATATGTACATTTGAAATGGAAGAAATACCATTTGAAGACATTGACAATTAAATGAGATCATTGGAAATTAATGGTTACATTTGTTCTTTCCAACTCTATTAAACCAATGAGCTTATTGAATATCATAGTGGCACTGCTCATTTTTGTGTTCTCATGATGAACTATAGGTTTAATGATGGTTTCTTGAAAGTCATGTTAGAATTATTCAAAATTGGATCATTTGGAATAAGCACACAACCTTTCAACATGTTTTCAATTTGACTTATTCAAGCATTAAATAGACTGGTTATGAATGCTTAAGTTTTGAGCTTTACTAATTAGGATTCCTTATGGATTTGATCATTTCAAGTGTACTTTGGGAGAAACTCAAGGGAAGAGTTTGGAATGCTTAATTTATGAGCATTTAAAACTATTAAATTTTACTTGCTCAAATTTTTAGCATCAATAGCTAAAATGAGTTATCAAATTGGAGTTTCCTAAGCATATAGATGGTTGTTGTGACTATTTCAAGCACTTTGTACTGTGAATGCTTGATTATTGAGCATTTTAGGTCTTATAGTAAGAATTTTTTAGATTTTTAGCATTTTTAGCGAGAGAGTAATTGAGGAATTTTCCACCATTTTTCACAAAAGAAAGTTCGTTTCAAAAGTATAATCAACAGGAATAAAAAATAATTATAATTATTCGAAGAACTAAATAATATAATATTTTGTAAAATAAAATTTATTTTTCCATTTATTATTGCATTGATTGATGAATTTAAAAATATTTCAAAATTATCATTAAGAATACAATTATATATATATATATATAACAATTCAAAATTTTATTTACTTCAAGCACTTTTAAAATATGTTATTGATATTAATTTTTATTTGAATGCATGCATTAGTTTTGAAATGCCATAATAATAATAATAATAATTTGAGAGTTAATAGTGAGTTTTTTCTATTAGTCAACACAAGTATTTAATAATTTTCAATTGATGTGTAGAAGTGGGTGAAATCAAATTGACGATGGTAGAATTATTGCATGTGCATGTATTTGTACTAGTGGAGGGAGTCGACTATGTAGCCAATGAATTCCCCCACCCCATTGCCATGCATAGCTCATTTCATGTATACCATTCACAGTATATTGCATCCTACACCTTTACACTCAGTCTTAACTGGAATTCTTATTAATGTAAGAATTCAAAGATTCAAAGTACTAGAGTATAATATTTTTTTAAGAGTATAAAATAATTTATTATTTATATTAATTTTCACTTATAATATTTTTGTGTGTTTATTTAATATAATTTGTAACACAAAAATGATTTCTCCAATAATATTTGTCTTAATTAAATTATTATTTGATTATTATTTATTTTAAATAGTTTGATTCAAATTGAAATATTTATTTATTTATTTATTTATTTTGATGAATAGACCTTTTCCATTAATTATGACTTATTGAATATATATAATCTAATTTTTATTTGAATTAATATTCATTTTAAAATTATTTAGTTGATATGCTATTTGTGGGAACTTTGTTCCTAAAAATTGAAATTTTGCCAAAAAAGTTGTCAGTTTGTCAAAAAATTTGTTAGTTAGTTGGAAAAGTTGTTTGTTTGGCCAAAAAATTGTTAATCCTTCCCATTAATTATTTACTAGTCAATTTTTATCTCACTCCACTTTTACCTCTTGTTTTGACTTTTATTAATTGTTATCTCCACTTTTAACTATTCTTTTTCTTTTTCTATTTATTTTTAAAAAAAATTATTACTTGTGATCTCACATTAGCTCATGTTGTGATTTCTATTTATTTAACTTTTGATTTTTAAAATTGATTTAGATTTTACTTTTTAAATTATTTTAATTTATTTTTTTATATTAGTTTAGTTTTTCTTTACATATTTTTTTAGTTTCTATAATTTATTTAGTCAATATAATTTTTTAGAGACATTGCTATTTTTTCATATTAATTTTGCGTATTTCTCTTATTAATTTTTCATTATAGATTTTTTGGAAAAAAGCGGTAAAATTTTATTAAAACAAAAAGGATTACAACAAGGAGAGCTCAACAAGGACCTCTATCATGACAAGAAGATCATCGAGTTCTTGTAACAACTCTAGGGGAAGTTGTCCCCTATCCATAATATTCCAACCTAGAGCATGACCAAAAGCCCATTTGACCAAATAATCAACAACTCTATTCCTTTCACGAGGAATGTAAGTAAATCTAATGAACTCAAGAGAGGTACAAAAGTGAAGAGTCTAATTAAAAATAGTGACAACAACCAACTAACATCCTCAAGCTCCTATGAAGAAAACAAGTTTACCACTACTTGGGAGTTAAAATCACAGATGATCTTGCACCATCTCGCAAAAAACATTGTTCCACAACATATAAAATGGCCTAAGCCTCCATGAGATTGTTAGTATGGTCACCCTTATGCACTGAGAAAAAGAAATTAACTTCACTAGAACTGTAACGAGCCACTCCCACAATACTAGTAGGGCTTGGATTCCCTAGGGAAGAACCATTAGTGTTAATTTTCAAAACCCCATGAGGATGAGCAATCCAAAGCCCCTCTTGATTCACCCATCCTTTGCGTTATTTTTGAGGATATTTGGGCACTCTTTGATACCATTGAGCTGCAACTCCATCTTGAAAATGAAAATTGAGGTCATTGCATATAGCAAGATCAATCAGATCCATACCCCCATCTAGTGCACACTTCACTTGAATAGTTTCCTGAAGATAATGTAAGATCTTCCACAAAAGATGCATAACACCAAACTAAACATCTTGGAATATTCAATGATTCCTATCCAGCTAGATATACCAAAGAATGAACAATGGGCTAGCAATCCAAACAACATGTAGATGAGAAGACTTGGAGGGAGCACTACCCAAGTGGGTCCCGTACCCACAAAAAGAGGAAGCATGCCTACAAGAGCAACCCCAAAGGTGTCAAAACTGAGTAGAAGAGGAGCAATGGAAGAACATATGGGAGATAGAATCCTCCCCATTACCACACAAAACACAATAAGAAGGACCCTAAAATCCACATTTACAATGATTATCCCACATAAGACAATGGTTGTGAGGTAGTAGCCACATGAAAAAAATTCACTTGGACAAAGAAAATTTATTCCAAACTTGCTTCCACCAAGGGACCTCAATATCCCCAAATAATTGTGTAGTTACCTCCTAATACCCAACAGAGACATGATATTTACCAGACAAGGTACCTCCCCAAGCAAAACATTTGGTCCTAGCAGAGAGGAACACTTCTTAGAGGCCAAAATTTGAGAAATCTCTTGACAATCCACCTTTGTGCCTCTAGGAGGCCAATAAGAAGAATGCTTCCATCTATAACCAACAATGGGTCTCATTTCATAAGGAGTCTTGTAATGAGCCCCTTTATTCCATCTAACAGCATGAAAAGAATCACAAAGAGTCTAAAGATGAGGATACATGGATAATATGGATGGGAATCCATCCCAAGCATCAGACCTAAACAAATCCTCAAAGCCTCCCTTACATATCTAGAAAAGACCTCTCTTGATTAACAAAGCACTAGTCCTTAGAGTATGCCAAACCATAGAGCCACAACCTTCAAGAGGAAGTATCAAAATAGAGCAAGGATTAGCACCTTTAAAATATTTATGGGTGATAATATGAGCCCAAAGTTGGTGTTTTCTAGAGCACCATTGCCAATAAAGCTTAGCAACCAACGCTTGACTACTCAAGAGAGTTGATTGAAGACCAAGACTAGTCTCCTAGCTAATCAAACTCCATTTAGAGCTATGTAAATTACCACTCCAAAGGAATTTTTGAGAAAGAGCATCAAACTCCTTAAGAAAGTAACCAGGAGTAGCCTAAACCATGCTTCTATAAGTATTGAGAGCTTGAATAATAGATTGAAGAAGAATAGAAAGCCATCAATGAGTCCAATGATTTACCTTTTCTTGAAGCTTGATACTCATTTTTTTCTAGAAGAGTCATGGCTACCTAGAAACAATAATAGGAATGCCAAGATAAGTCAAAGGGAGCGACCCAATTTGAAACTACAAGATATCAGTAATTCTTTGTTGAATAGAACTAGAAGAGTTAAAAATATAAATGGAATATTAGTGCTCATTAAATTTTTGGTCTTAAGCTACCAAATAAATATCTAGATTATGTCAAAAGGCTTTAGATTCCTTGATTCTATCAAGACCTGCAAGAGTACAATCATCAAAAAATTGAAGGTGAGAAAGAGTAGGTAAACCATTACCCCACCACCACCCCTAAATAGAATTTTGGGACTGTTGATACTTAATGAATCTACCCAAGCCCTTAGCCATGATGATGAAAAGATAGGGGTAGAGAGGATCATCCTAGCAGAGACCTCTAGAGGCATCAAATAGTTGGGAAGGTTGACCATTAAGAAGAACTAAAAAAGAGGCAGAAGTAACACATCTCATAGTTTGACTCACCCATTCAGAGCTAAAGCTAAAGGTAAGAAGAATATTCATCAAGAAACTCCATTTAACTCTATCATACACCTTAGTCATGTCCATCTCAACAAACATAGATCAATCCCTTGAACTAGCCATAGAGTGAATAGCCTCAATACCAATAACCACCCCATCTAAAAATTGTCTTCCAGCAACAAAACCACCTTGTTCCTCTGAGATAATAATGGGGAGCCAATTTTTAATCCTCTCAGGAATCAACTTGGTAATCACTTTGTAAACCACATTACATAAGGCAATTGGTCTAAACAATTGTAGTTGATTAGCCCCCTCTCTTTTTGGAATAAGAGTTGAGAAAGTAGAATTCAATGCTTGAATCATCTACTTGCTAGAATAGGATTCCTTAACCACCTCCAACAAATAATGATTAATGATGTCCCAAAATTCATGAAAGAATTCAGTTGGATAGCCATCAGGACCAAGATCCTTTCCCTTAGGCAAGCCAAAGACCACCTCCTCTAGCTCTTCCAAAGACATCAGTCGCATGAGATAATCATTCATTTTCTGGGTAATAAGGGAAGTAATACAAGAAAAAATAATATTTTTTGCATTATTAGCAAGAGGAGAGTCCTCAAAGGAGAGGGTAGAAAAGTACCGAGTAGCCTTTTGGAACAAAGCTAGCAAGGAAGTTAGTTGGTTATTTTGAGAACTAATGAAAGAAGAGATCTAATTTTGATGAGATTGCTTAGTTTTATGGGGAAAAAGTAGTGTTCCTATCACCTTCCTAGAGCCAATCAACTCTAGCCTTTTGTTTCCAAAAAATTTCCTCTCGAAGTTCCCATTCTTCTAGAACTCTAGAAGCTAGGGATTTAGCTCTTCCAAGATCCTCTGAGAAACATCAATATCTAATCTACCTGGTTATGACATCAAGATCTTCTTGAGAAAGCCTCTTTATAGAGTGAAGGTTCCCAAAACATTGTCTATTCCATATCCTGAGCTACCTTTTAACATATTGAAGCCTTTTAGAAAATGAAAACATAGCATTACTATATGTAGGAGTGCCATCTCTCCACCAACATAATACAAGATCATGAAGAGAGGAGTCATGAAGCCACATCAACTAGTACTTAAAAGTGGATGCTTCAGAATAAAAGCCCAAGCAGTAGAAAATTTGATTGGCTAATGATCAAAACTCCTCCAATCTAGAATTTTTGGAGAAAGAGTAAGGGTGTCACTAACCCAAAAAAAAAGAAACAAGAAATCTCCAAATGTTCTAAGATAGCATCAACCCCAGTCCTTCAATTATTCCAAGTATAGAGACCATTAGAAGGCTTAACATTAGAGAGGTGCAAAAGTGTTATGTGATGACAAAGAAGAGCAAAAGAAGGCCCCAATATAGCCAAAACCACCTTGCTTCTCCTCCAAACTTAAAATTGAATTGAAGTCTCTTGCTAACACCCAAGGATATACCTCAATGTGCATTTATATACCTCAATGTGCTTTCAGTCATCTCTTAGTTGAAGTGGGTTATATTCAGTGGTGCTTTAAGTCAACGTGCATTTATATTCCATATTTTTAATTTTTTCCAATTAATGCAATAATAAATATCAATATAAGTTTTATTTAGTAAATGTAATCATATTGATGCAGGAGCATCCTTGGGTAGTTGCTAATCATGCATGTTGGATTGTTTTGACATTGGAGTTAGGGGACTCGGTCAAAAAAAATCCATTACTCAATCATTTCCTAGTGGTACTCAATCACCAAAGGTACTCAAAATAGAATAGGAGCTTTGTTTGTATGGTATGGTTTAGGTATACTTGAAAGTAGCATTGATAGAGTAGCTCAGTCAATGAAGGGCTCAGTTATTGGATGACTCGATAAATACTGGTTCTTTACAATGCTTGTGAAGCTCAGTTATGCTTGGTGGATATGTTGATACTTAGTAGTGCTTTTTTGATGCTCGGTCATGTCTTGGTTTCTACTTTGACCAAGTTGTCTATGATCAGTTTCTAGTGTGAGCTGACCTTAGCATTTAATTTGGTTGTGTGTATTTAATTTTTGTTGTGAGATGACTTGTGGATTAAATGTGCATTTAATGCAAGGCTTTACTTAATTTTAATATAATATCCTAACTTGTGGCTTAGTTGGGTATAAGTAGGGGGTCTTGTGGAGTCTTAAGTCATTATCACCCATCTTGGAGAAGATGATGAAACAAAGGAGTGAACTTTGAAGAGCTAGTCGTTGTAGCTTGGGAAACAAGGAGATTTCTTGGTGGGCTTGCGAGCACAAGTTTAGATTTTCCTTGGAGGTTTCTACCTATGTGTGAATTTGGATTAGCTAGGTTTGGGGTTAGGTTTTGGATCTTGAGGGATCTTGCAAAACTATTATTGTAATTGCTATTGTATTTGGTCATAACGTGGAACGCTTTAGAGTCAGGCACATTGCATGTAAATAGTTATTTTATGAATAAAGTGTTGAGAGTCAGTATGAGATCTTGCATTGTTGTTTTGTTTCCCTTGTGTGGTTATTTGTTGGGGGCTAGGACATCTCCTTTGGGGATTCTCTTGCGTTTCACTACATAAGATGGTATCAGAGAACAATTGATCTTGCGATTGATCTTGTGGATTTAATGTTGATTTGATGCCTCTGAGAAGGTTGGTCAATTTTTTGATCTTGTGGTTGATCTTTTGAAGCACAATTTATCCTATGGTTAATCTTGTGGAGAATTATAATATGTGTTTCATTGTTATGATATAAAATGAATCATGACGATGTTCAAAATACTAAATTGGTGGTGTTAAGTAGGACTTAATTTTGTTATGCATATTTAGATATTTTGATGTTACAAATATTTCATATGATTTTGATTAGAAGGAAAAGTAAATTTGTGATAATTAATATTCATGTTAAATGTATATATAGTGAGAGAGATAGTGATATTTATGTTTTTTGCCAAAATTGTGATAGTGGGTGAGATGGAGGTTAAGGTCTTTTTAGAGGGCTTGTGACAAACTAGTGGGGTGTTCACCCACTCTCTAAACTTAGAGACACTTAGGGTTTGGAAGAATGGAAGCAAAGGGAACAAGGGAGCTCTACAACAACTTTCATTGCCATTTCTTTGGACCAAGGTTGGTTCTTCATGCCTTGAGTTGTTCTTCCATTGAAGGTTGCATATTGGCATTGCATCTATGTTCATGTGTGAATGTAATCATATAATGTGATTAATGTTGTATTCTATTTTTTTGAATTCATGTGGATGAATTGTTGCATTTTTCTTTTTTCTTTTTTTTTGTGATTTTTTTCACATTAATGTATAGGGTGTGAAGGCTTCACTCACCCTTAGGAGAGAAGAGAAACCTTGCCCTGTGAAGGGGTTAGTTGGGCTCAATAATGTAGTTGAGAATCTCTTCTCTTAGAGAGAAGAGAGATTTAATGGAGTATGGGCTCCATTGAAACCATAGTCATTGCTATTGTGTTATTGGAGGAATAAGTGACGTTATGTGAACCTAAGTATTTTTTGATAAAGCTTTGTAAAAACATGTTGGAATTCCAAAATTTTGTGATTTATATTGATATGGAATTCTCCTCTTGGAGATCACACCTTAACCCAATGTTCATGATTCCATTTGTGAATAATTGTGAATACTTTGGTTAGGGTTGTTAAATGTTGTGCATTGTGATGTTCATGCATTAGTAAGCTTGTTTTATTGTCACCCATTTCATTCTCAGTTCTCCTAGCTTAGTGGGTGGCCTACATGAGGCCTAGGATGGGAGGTGAGCCTCCATGGTTCATGTTTAAATATTTTGGTAGGTTTTTTCTCAATGGATTCATATAAGAAGCTTGGGTTACCCAATGTCTTGAAGTAGCATGGTAGAGATCTTGTAATTTGTGTATTGCATTTGTAATGGAGAATTCTCCACCTTATTTACATTGTTGTGAAGTATGATTGTATGGAAGCAATGAAGGAGTTGGGAGATAACCATATGTATTTTCATCCTAGTTCATTATCATGCATTTGGATGTATTGTAATGGAAATATTAATGTATCCTTGTAGTTACAGTTGGACTATAAAAGAGGTTCATTGCAAATTGATAATTTATTTATCTTCTTACTCAAGGAATGATTATACATATATTGAATCATATTCATCGTAAATCATGAAATAATACAAGAAAGTGCCTTCCAAATATGATTTTTCAAAAAAATAAATTTCATTATGTGTTGGTTCAATAGGAAATTTCATTTAAAGTTCCATTATAGATAGGAAGAATTGATATATTAGTATTCCATATTACAACTTGTTCAAATGTAATACATGTGTTAAAATTATTGTTACAAGTGAATTTGATAAATTTATTAATCTAGATATGTAAATTAGAATGCTAAGAATAACACCAAAATGACTATCAAAAAATCAAGATTCATGTTACAAAGCTTGAATGAAGAAAATAAATCAAATAGTTATCATAGCATAAACTTTCATAAGAAAACATGCTTGAAAGTGCAAATTAAAATCTCTTGATTTTGGATGAGAGTGGAGAAAAATCCACTCTCTAATATAGGCCAGTAAAAAAAATTAGAAGAATATTCCCTAGCATCTATTTTCATAAAAGTTATGTGCATATGAAAGTGACATAATACTTTTACTTGCAAGCAAAATAAAATAAAATAAACTATAGTTTTCCTTGCCTAGTCCTACCCTATATACAAAATATAAATATAATAACAATCCATTTTACCCCTCCTCCCACATCAATATGTAGTTGACATGGAGGGAAGGTACATTTAAAAAATAAAACACATAAATTAAATAAAGAAAAAATAAAGGAGAATACTGTCTCAAAATGTTTAGGGGCTACCTCACCATATACCCACATGATTTCACTATCTAGGCACATGACCCAACCCACCTTTTCTCATGCCAATACAAGGAAAGGTTGCTGGCCATGTACCTAAGTTGGCCACCACCCACCAAGGACATTGGACTCAAGGACCCAAGTGATTGGCTAGTAGGAGTTTAGGAAAAGTTGTGGAGATGTAAAACCAACATATGGAGGATAAAATTCATGTGAGTATAGAGGTAGGAAGGGCTTAACAAAGCTAAAAGTGTTTGAAACATGGTAAAGTAAAAGTCACGTTGTCTAGGGGAAGGATAGCATGGGACATAAGATATACATAAGTAATTAGGATAACTAACAAGAGATTCATACACATGCATTATCTTCCTAAGAATCCTATCACAAGAGTATCATATAATGTATCCCTACCTTAGATATAGAGCTTTAGGTCCAACATGATCACTATGAATTTTATCATGTATACCCAATTCAATCAGTGTGATGATAAATCTATGTTCAAAATAGATTATTGCATGATACTTTAAAAATGAACCATCTCTTTAATGTTAGTTTGCAAATGCATATGTCAATATGTGACTTCCTAAGTTTACCTTCAAAAAAAAATTATAGTTGTGTTTTTGCCTTGAAGTTTTGGGCATGAGAATTCATCAGGGTTGAGTGCTGAGAAAGAGTAGACAGTCTCAACCTATTGACCATTTGGAAAATGTAAGATCTATTTTGTATAAGGTGGTATATGAGGTCCTCTTGCATAGAATTTAAAAAATATAATGGCATGCACATAGGTTTTATAAGCTGTGTTGGTCTTTAAAGGGTGACATTGAGTAGAGGACTAAAGGGTTTTGTGCATGTGTAATAACAGGTGGAGGGTTTGTGTTTATGTCACAATGGGTGGAGTGTTTTGTGGTTGTGTCATAGCGGGTGGAAGTTTTGATTGTGTTATTTTTGTTGGAGGTGGTATTTTGGTTCTAACTCATTTTCTTCCTTTGGCTGATACATCTAATACTAATTTATTTTTTAAAAATTACAAATCTTACAAATTATTAAAAAATTACAAAATATTAATAAAAAAACTACATAAACAATAAATGACATGATTACATACGCTTTTGTGAGGTACCACAAAGGAAAACACTCAAAAAAAGTATTTCTTTAATAAACTTAGTGGGTTTGTTCTTAGCATAGTCCCTTGCTTTCATAGGTCTACATTTTGAGGGTAAAAAAAGTCCCTCAAATGTGAGAAACAATGGAAATTTGTGATTCCAAAGAACTCAATCAAGTTATTTTAATATTGATATGGCGAGGCTTGGATACCAAGCCTGACTGCTATTTGATGTTTTAAATAACCCAATTCGTTTATTTAGAGCTTTTGGTTTTTTTTTCATGGGGTGTCCACTAATTTGTATACCAACTTGGTGCATGCACCATGTAAGAACTTGACGAAATTTGATAGTATAAATGATTTTGAAATTGAGTTACCAAAGGACATTTTTACCAATATCTAATATTGTAGACATCTTTCAGTGTTTTGAAGCTGATGAGGAATTAAAAGATATCCTATATTATCTAAAGGAGAAGACTCACAAATTGAGAAGCTTTCTAATAAAAAATAAGTAAACCAGAGGAAAAGATTACATAGAGTATATTGTCCAATGGAAGGATAAACCAATTGAAGATAGTTCATGGAATTGGAAGAGCTAGAGGAGGTGTGCCTTATTCATGCAGGAGACTCTTAGGTCAATGAGAAATATTGCATCAACCAAAAACATTTTTTTTTTCTATACCTATTTGTTGTGTGGGAAGCATTAATTGCTACTCATGATTTCTAATCATGTGTGATTGACATCATGTTGAGGACCTATTTTGGATCCTTACCCTAAGAGAACATAAGTTAATGCTCCTTGTGTAGTTAGGAACTAAATCCTTGCTTATCTGAAGACCTACTCTTAATTGTGCATGAAAAAGTGATGACCATTTTTTGGGTTATGGTTTCTCTTCCAAAGAATCCACATCCAAAACTGATTTCACCCAATCATAATGGGTATCTCTAGGAAGATATCAAAGAATGAACTCCATCAAATGAGTTCTAGAAGTAGTAATAGAGGTAATATCTCATCTGTGACTCAATGTATCTGCCACTCTTTCTCCTTCCCTTTTATGTACTCAATGACAAAATTGTATTCGCTAAGAAACTTGAGCCATCACCTCTGTCTAGCATTAAGATTTGGTTGAGTAAAAATGTGCCTCAACCTCGTGTGATCAGTTTTCAATTCAAAGGGTTTTCTAATAAGTAATGCTACCACATTTGTAAGGCATGTACTATTGCAGCCAACTCAAGATCATGAGGTGCATAGTTTACATCCTATTGTTTAACCTTCTTGGACTCATAGGAAACCACCTTACTATATTGCATAAGTATACTTCCTAGTCCATCCCCCAAAGCACCTGTTGTAACCACAAAATGTCCATTTGGATCTAGAATAACTAGAATAGGAGCAGATGTAAGCTTTTGCTTCAACAACCAAAATTCTCTCCCACATGTTTTAGTCCACTCACACCATTTTCCCTTTCGCTGCAAGGAAGTGATAGGTGCTACAATTTTTCTAAACCCTTCCACAATTTTCGTGTAATAACTTGTCAACCCCATTAAAATTTGTACCTCATTGATGTTATGAGGAATTGGCCCCTCAAGAATGGCTTTCATCTTTGTTGGATCTACTACAATACCATTTTCTGATAAGATGTGTCCCAAATAATGGATCTCCCTTCGATAAAATGAGCACTTTGAGAGTTTTCCAAAAAGTTTCTTCTCTCAAAGGTGTTGCAAAACTATAAGCAAGTGCTCTTCATGTGAAAATTTCCACAAACTTATCAAGACAATCCCATAACATATTTTTCATCAGGTTCATGAAAGCCATAGGGGCATTCATTAGTCCAAAAGGTAAGATAACAAATTCATAATGCCTATACCTTTTTCTAAATGTTGTTTTGGATATGTTCACCTCCTTGATCTAAAGTTTGTGATATTTGTATCTTAGATCTATCTTTGAGAAGATGGTAGCTCCTTTTATTTGACCAAATAATTCATCAATACAGTGTAAAGAAGATTGATTCTTTATGGTAACCTTATTAAGCATATGGTAATCATTGCATAGCCTTAAGGTACCATCCTTCTTTTTGACAAAGATTACAAGCGCTCCCCAAGGTGATACATTTGATCTGATAAAACCCTTGTCTAAGAGTTCCTATAATTGAGTGTTTAACTCATAAATCTTCATGGAAGTCATGGGGTAAAGAACCTTTGATTGAGGTTCAGCCCCTATTACCAAATCAATAAAAAAATTTAACTCCCTTTTTGGGGGTAGTTATGGAAAATCATCTAGAAACACATCACTGAATTCCATTAAGATTGTATAATCCTCTAAATTAGGTGGGGTTTCTTTTTCCAAATCATCAACAAGTGCCACATACAACTTACACCCCTTTCTCCTTGCTTTATTCAATTGCATAGAAGAGATGTGCCTTAGCTTAAGTTGTCTTTTGACACCATTTAGTGTCACTAAGTGCACTATGTCATCTCAGCATTCAACTACCTTATCCTTAAAATTAACTAAGGCCTTATGTTCACTTAACCAGTTAATGTCTAAGATGACATCATAAGAACCTAGAGGAGCTACAAAAAGATTGACCTCTATTCAAAAGTTGGGAAGTTCCAACTCACGGTAGAAAAGACATTGCTCTACCCACTGCTCAGCCCTATTACCATACTCTATAGTCCATGGTTCAGCCATAAAACTAGATCTAATAGGTAATCTAGCTACTATTATAGGATCTACAAAGCATTCAGTAGCACCAGTATCTACTAGAATAGAAATAGTAATACCAAAAAGTGTACCAATCAACTAAGTATGTGTAGCTTGAAAGTCTGCTTGCCAATGATCAAATGTAGCATGTATGTGATGTTGTGATGGAATTTCCTTCCTATCAGACCACTATAGGCATTTAGCAGAAAAGTGATTACCACCACAGACAAAGCATCCAGTTCTAGGACCCTTCCAATCATCATTTTTGTTTTGGTCATTCTTGTTATTCCAGTTCCTTTCACTTTTCTCATTTCCATTCTTGTTGTTTTTATTATTTGCATTCCTGCTACCATTCCAGTTCCCTTTGTTCCTGTTAAAACCCTCCTCTCCTTTTTCCATTTTTTGATCTATTATTTCTTCCCATTTCTCTTATACCTATCATCCTAGTACCCCTTGTTATCTTGATATCCTTTGTTATTCAGGAACTTCCACTTATAATTTTGGCTGATGGATTTAGATGAGGTAGCATCCTTCAATCTTTTCTCTAGCTTAAGAGCCTTATGTAGTGCAAAGTCCATTATTTCAGGTTCCTACATCTCAACCTCACTATAAATCTCAAGTTTCAAACCCATCACAAATTTTTTGGGTTCTGAATAGTTCATCATGTTGGTACTACAGAACATACTTCACCAAATGACAAAAGCACTCATGATACTCTGTGATGTTCATGTTCCCCTTCAAACTAGTTTATAAAATTCTGTTGATTTCTTATCATAGTAGAGCTATGGTAACTATCACTTGTAGAAATGTTGAAGAAATTCTTCCAAAGTTACCTCTTCATGCTGAAATTTCTTTTCAGCCATGACATTCTCCCACCATGTGCTTGCCTCACCCATGAGCTAAAAAGTAGCCCAAACTACTTGAGACTTCCCTATATAGTTCCACACAAGAAAATACTTTTCCATGCTTGTAATCCATGCATCAACATCTTCCATAGAATCTTTAACATAAAAAGTGGGTGGTGTAACCTTCTTGAGGTCCTTGCTCAAATCAGTTGCAATTTGCACTCTATTTGTGTTATTCATAGTCATTCAATAGTCAACTTCAGCTTTTCACTCTTCCTCTGACCCCCTAAGTAACTCAACCAATTGGTCATCCTCAAGTTTCTTCCTATGTTCCTCTTCCTATTGGTTTAGGGCTTCTAAACATTGTTCCTCTTCACACTTTCTCCCCTCCTTATTGGCATCTCTACCCCGAAACATTTTGTTCCAAGGTATCCATCCTTTGTCCTTGTTGTTGAAACAAGGCCCCTTTTTGAGTGAGGAGTGCTACAATATGATCTAATCTCTAATTGGGTTCATCACCTCATGGACCATTACTGGATTCACCTCTATGTTTAGCTCTTGTGCCCATGATGATAATTCAATCACCTACACACATTTGCATGAATTAGCATAGCATCCCCAAGGCCTAGGTTTTAAATCTTATACTCTGATGCCATATGTATAGCCTGATTCTTACAAAATTATGCCAAATCATCCATTAAACAAGAAATACAAAAAGAAATAAATACACATCAACAAAGTAGTTGAAAAGTCAAGACATTTCATTTAGATAATTGAAAAAGATTACATAGTTCGTTATGAACTCCAATAACAATGTTGTTCATAAAAATAATTGTGCTCAAAAGATAAGTCTTTGTTATATCCATTCAATGAAATGTCAACATAATTGAATATAATACATAGGTACATTCTAAAAAGATACATACACATCATAAGGAAGAATGAGTGATCAGCCAATAGACTTTTGCAACTTCCAAGTGTTTGCTGTCCTACTTCTAAGTGTTCCATTCCAAAAGATGTCTAACTGCTATCTGAAAGGGGGGTGTGGCCCAGGAATTTTTACCATGCCAACCATGGAGTAATTAATCCCTTGGGGTTCTTCCTAAAAATCAAGAACTCCCTAACCCTGGCACGAGAAGGTTAGCTTCCCGAAACAAGATGGTTCGGATGGATCCAGTGCAGCTGTGAAACTTGCTATAGACATCCATGTGCTAAGTAGCCTAATCACAAAAATATGGCAAAGAAATAAAATAACATTTTACACATCAACACATATGCAAAAAGTAAAGAGAACATATTTACCTATATGTACAAATCAGCATACCTACTCTATGCTTTAAATAAAGTATGCATATCTACCAATACACAATGTTAGAGATAACAGTATTTCTACTGAAGTAAATAAAAGATGGCTTGGACAAGCACTAAATTTTCCAACATGATGCATGGAGAGTCAAATCGTAATGAATCCTACCACACAAAACTCAATAGGTTGAGAGAAGCAAAGCAAAATTCATCCATCCCCACCCTCCCATTGCCATAAACACCCATCCATAATGAATTAATAATAATGGGCTAAAGATACACACCCAATAATACTTGTCTTAGCACTCTACAAGATGTAACTAAGCATAGTTTAAAACAAAGAGAGTTTTAGCGATGACAACTACTATATTATAGTTTAAGTTAACCACTTTTTGAAATACAAAGTTCCAAACTTACCAACATTAGATTTCATAATCTTCTCAATTAAAAAAAAATTTGTTGCTAAGAATTCCCATTCCAACCATGAGCTAAATTGACCTTACTAGTTTTTCTACGGGATTTTAGCTCCAGCCAATAATATCTATGACTTCACAATCAAGCACAAATTGGGAATAGTTTTTAAAAGAAGAGTCTCTCCTAGTCCTTGCTGGTAGTTTATAGAAGATAACTTTAGACATAAGACATGTATTCTCATAGCAAGAACAAGGTCTAAATGATAAAATTGAATTCTTCGGGTTTATAGAAGATAACTTCAATAATCAACATCCACAATATTGAGAAGGGATTCTAATGCAGCATTGAAATGTCAAGAAATTTATCATAGTTTAGAGAAAATTATGCAATGGAAATGAAGCATAGCTGAGCTGGAAACAAAAATAGATGAGGAGAAGCTCACATTCAGCCACAAGATAAGAATATAACACCCAATTGAACAATGTTACCAAAGTTGGAGTTGGAAGGATTGAAGTAACACAAGACAAAGATGAATTTATGATTAACTCTACCTCTACTTAGTCATATCTTGAGGTTTCAGTCTTATTCCTCATTTTTGTTTCACGGTCATATGTAATCAATAAAAAATGCAAACAAAACAAAGATAATGTCTCCATTCCTACCATTTTCTACGGTTGAGCCATACATCAAGTTTTAAAAATAATAATTTCTAGCTACAATGTCTGATGACATACTATTGACGAGTCCATAAATCCAATCATGCTAGTAATTTACCATAAACAAAATCTTCACCCAAACCCAGAAGTAATCCTTTGATATGTTGCTTGTAAAACTTTTAAGGTAGTTTGTGTTGAAGAAATCAATGAAACAACACATAAAAACTTCAAAATATTGGTGTACAACATACCTAACTATCTTTTAGCAATCAAATAAAAGAAGACAAAGAAAAACATAATGAAATATAACTTACAAAGTCCTTGCCAGCTCGACACAAAAGGGAAATATTTTTTGGTACAATTTAGTGGAATTAGTAAACAATGACAAAGAGAGGAAATAGTTTTTTATCATTGCAATAAGACAACATATACCTCTATTGAACATGAGGCTAAATTAAGACAATCATATTGATATTTGTCCCAAATTGGTTAGCTAAGTTAAGAAAAGTATTTTTCCACATTAAAATTTCCCCAAGAAAAAGAGATTTTAATGTCTTACTTGTTGGCGAATGAAAATATCATAACCGAAGGAGAAGCTTGAAACTTCTACTATATGTTTGCTCCTAAGTTTGTCACTTTCTTAATCTTTGCATCTCAATAGCCAAATTGAATTCTATCTACATATAATTTTTGTGAACATTCAACCATAAAGAATTGTTACTGGAAAAGGACCAATTCAAAGAAAAAAAATCATTCAAGACGGGACCCTAACATTAGAAAGTGATACAAATCTTAGTTAAAATGAATGTGAATAACAACTAAATAGAACTCTGATTAATTAGGCCTTAAGAATACCATAAATAATAAAATTAAGAATACCATAAGATTTCATCTCTACCATAAATACACCCTCAAAGAATACCATAAGATATGATCTCTCAATGCATTTATTGTCCAAATTTTTATTAGCATAAATGAGCGAAGAGCATCAACTAGAATAACATTCAATCTCATCTCTCAATGCATTTATTGTTTAAATTATGGTTATCATGGATGAGATGGCATTGGGATGAGAGAGGGTCAAACTCTCAACCTCGGGATTTCTCAATGGTTGATATTTGTGGCATTCAATCATTTAGAGATAGTGCAATTGAATATCATTCCAAATTATGGTTATAAAATGCTATAAAATGTACAAAAGAAGAAAAGTGATAGAAAGCACAATTGATTTTATATCAAAGCTAGTTTACAACCCTAGGATCTATGGGTTATTGGCCCAATACCCTTCTGCTTTCCCAAACACCCTTGTTATGTTAGTGTATTTTCAAACATTTATTAGTTACATTCCATATCATTTATAATTAATAATTACCTATCATCTATGACTTCACAATCATTCATCCATGATTACCAAGTGACTTGAGTTAACCATTACTACGTAAACCAACATAACTTAGCTAAATAAGGTAAGCATAGCTCTTCCAAGGAATTCAAATAGCAATTGTTTTCCATGCATGATCAGATGATGGTTACAAATGAATCGATTGTAGAATGAGCTTCTTCATCCTCTATAAATTTGAAGAATCCAATAATCTATAAAATTTTAGGTGAAGAAATAAAGAAATAAGACTAATGATATCACATTTTTATATTACTTTGAACATTTATGTATTGTTACTATCAATGAATTGCTAGGTTTCTACTTGATTTTGGCATGGATTATTATAAAATTTGAAAGAAAATAACTGATTTTTTTAACGTAGTTGACCATCTCTTCCATTACTAACCATGTCACCTTGTAACCCTGACCGCGACAGTCACATTATCTGCCAATGCATCAAACTATTACTGCCTCCACCAGACCCACTGGGACATGTGTCGCTTAGGCACTATGTCGCTATGCATATCCTTTGAGCACTTTCCCATAGCGAGATAGCACCCTCCATAAATTTGAATTGATCTGATGATCGTGAAGACTCGCCATAATACTGCGCTATCTCCTTAAAACCTCTGGGCCCACAAAACACCTCAGCACACATGGCATCTGAGTCAGCCCGAATTGTTACCATCCCTATAGTTTCATAACACTCAGCCCCACCCTGCTACATGTTGCTGAAGGGCTATGTCACTATGGGTAATATTCTCGCAACTTTCCATAGCGAGATAGCGACCACCATTAATCTCCATGAGATCAATGATCGTGGAAGATTTACGCTTGCCTCCATAAAGTTTTTGATCCATGAATCCACTTGGCAACCACTTGGCATGACTTGAGATTCTTATCTTTGTGAGATCTGGCCCACTGATCCATGTCGCACAAGGGTGCTATGTCACTATGGGTAAAATCCTTGCAGCTTTCCATAGCAAGATAGCACCCACTATAGATTTTCCTGAGAGCAATGGTGATCAACAAATTTTTTACAACTCCACATCAAGCTGGCTGAGTGGACTAATGAAATATCACCACCGTGTTGTGACCCACCTAACAACATGCCATCGAGGATGAGCTGTAATATCACTTTGGAGAAAGGCGGATCCATTACATCATCTGCGCCGCGCATCGCTAAGGCGCTATGTCACTGTGGATATCCTTCGAGCAACTTCCCATAGTGAGATAACGCCCACCGTTGATTTTTTGAGATCAAGCGACGAGCAAGATGGATCCAATCTACCAGCATACTAACCAATAAGACCGGGCCACGTGCCAACCTATCTCACAAATCTTCATTTGCACCCTGAGACCCACCTTTCACACAGTCATACTTTAGCCAATGAAAAGATTGATCAATCGCCAACATGTCTAACAAATCCTTATTGATATCTAATGGGGCATACTTGGGACCCACCTGGCAACTAACGTCACCGCGGTAACACTTTTCGTTCGAGCACTATGTCGCTAACGATGAGGAACATCGATTTTATGATAGTTCCATAGCGCCCACCGTTGACTTAGCAAAACTTAGCGCTGGAGAAATAGCAAGGAAAAGGAGGACCCACCTGACATGCAGCTGAAAGGTGCTATGTCACTATGGGAAAACAATGTACAACTTCTCATAGCGAGATAGCGCCATCCATTGATTCAGATTGATCCAACGATGAGGAACTTGCAGGCCCGCAAAAATACTAAAATACATGGGGAAAGAAATATCATAAGGTTAGCCTAAAGTATTTTTTTGATATTCCTTTGGATGTTTAAAATAGCATTAAAATTGAGAAGTGACCATTGGTGGGCAAGCATTTAAAATTTAAATATTTGGTGGGGCACAATACGTAATAGAACCCTAGGGGCATATTATAATTATTCATATGAGTTGAAAGGGGTTAGAATAATCTAGGACCCCTATTGATCCATTAGATGGGAACATATATCATGTTTTTGAATGAGTTGAAAAGGGTCATAGAGTACTCCAAGATCCCTTTTGACTGATTATATGACAACATATGTTCCTAGGGGTACTAGGATCTCTAGGGACATACATGATGTGTTTGAATGGATTGAAAGGGGTCATTGTGTACATATGGTACATTATGACCCATCTCAACCCATTATATGATAACATATGTTTTTAGGGGTCCTAGGACCCCATGGAACATATATCATATGTTCATATAAGTCGAAAGGGGTCATAGAGTACCCTATAACCCATTTCAACAAATTATATGACAATATACATTCTCAGGGCTCTAAAGACCCTTAGCAGCATACATCATGTGTTTGAATGGGTTGAATCGGGTTATAAGGTGTCCTATGACCCCTTTTGACTGATGAAATAAGAAAATATGTTCCTAGGGGTCCTAGGACCCCTAGGAACATATATCATTTGTTCAAATGAGTCAAAAGGGATCCTAGATTACTCTACGACCCCTTTTGACCCATTATATGAAAACATATGTTCCTAGGGGTACTAGTATCCTTGGGGGCATACCTGATGTATTTTAATGGATTGAAAGGGGTAATAGTGTATGTATGGTATGTTGTAATGTAGAGCCTAATCTAACTTAGAGTTTTATTTGGTGCAGGTTTCTCCCCATATTATTTCTATAGGAGTTTGGGGGCAATGCCCCTAAGATGGGGTCAAGGGGTAGCGCCCTTGCAGGGTCCTAGGCTAGCGCCCAAGGTGCATCCCCTGTCATAGTAAAGAGTGGGGTCAAGGGGCTAGTCGAAGAAAAAAATGACCTTGTATTGTAAAAGGTGTCGACTGCTATTTTTCCTATTCGATGACTTATTCTAGACCTAATTTTGTAAGTGACAAAAGCTTGTATAAAAATGGCTTAGGCTTAGAAATTTCATAAAGTAATGGTGATATTGTAGCTTCTTGCAGCGATATTGAGCTATAAGATATTCCAAATTTTAATCACTAGATAATAATAATATTGCACTTGTTGTTGGTGGATGTAGCCTATGGATTGGGTGAACCATGTTAAATATTGGTGTCTTGTGTTCTCTTCTATGCAATATGTTTTTTTTTTATATTGGTTATATTTGCATGTAACTATTATTTATGTTTGAGGTTAATCCTACCATGGTACACTATGACCCTTCTCGACCCATTATATGACAACATATGTTCTTGGGGGTCATAGGACCCTAAAGAACATATATCATGTGTGTGAATGAGTCGAAAGGGGTCAAAGAGTACCCTATAATCGATTTTGATTGATTATATGAAAAAATATGTTCCTATGTCTCCTAGGACCTCTAGGGACATACACAACACATGTTCCTAAGCATATGAGGACCCCTAGGGACATACATCATATGTTTGAGTGGATCCAAAGGGGTCATATTATATGCTTTTACCCCTCTCGACCTATTATATTACAACATATCTTTCTAGGGGTCCTCACACCCCTAGGGACATACATCATCTATTTGAATGAATCGAATGGGGTCATAGGGTGTCCTATGACCCATTTTGACCCATTAAATGTGAACATGTGTTCCTAGGGGTCACAAAAGATATTTTATGTGTTCAGATGAGTCAAAATGGGTCATAGAGTACCCTATAACCAGTTTCAACCCATCATATGATAACATATGTTCCTAAGGCTTCTATAACCCCTAGGGACATAAATTATGTGTTTGAATGGGTCCAAAGGGGTCATATGGTACCTTATGACCCTTTCAGACATATACCTTCTTATTTTTGTCCTAAATTTTTTGTACTATTGCATTAAAATATACAATTTTTACCAATTAGATTAAATTATTTTCAAATAAGACCTAGTAGTTTAGAAACTAAATTCAATTACCTACAAATTCTATTTTTACAAATTTTTAATATAATTTTCATAACTACCTCATAGTTTTATGTCAAGATGATATTAACCTAATTTGTTGATATAAGATTGCCACTTAAGAGTATAATTTGACCCACCATGATATTGCAAATGTCCATAAGCTTGACCAAGAAATAAAATAGAAGATTAAAGAACTTAAAGTTTATCTTGAAGGATGCTAGTGTTGACTAAGCACCAAAATAGAGCAAGCCAACGGCTAGTACTAGTCGACCAAATTATGTGTTGACCAAGCATCGATATTGACTAAGTGACAATATTGATGTTGAGCTAGAAGTTTAATAATGAACGAGTGATTCAATGATGACTAATTAATGTACTCTTACCTTGTTGGAATCACCAATAAATTATAATTGCTATTTTATGCTTGTTTAGATGCACCCCTTGTGCAGTAGTGCATATGGTAATCTTATTTTACATTCTGCACATAATTTACTCTACGATTGCCTTTAAACTTCCTTGTGGTTTGGTGTAATGTGGCTTTCAATGGGAGGGTTAGAGATGGATATAGTATGCTTTTTTTCTCTCTACCCACTAGTTTTTTTAGAGTAGATACAATATATTTTGTATCTTCTATCAACTAAATCTTTCTTTGAAAGTGCTTTGCCCAAAGTTGTTTTATTTTACTACATATGTGTAGATATGTTGTTATTTCATTTTACTGCATATGAGTAGATATGTTTGTTGAAACTACAATTGAAATAATTTTTATATTGTCATTGATTCCAAATCTATTGATGAGATATATTGCTATCTTATCTAAATGTCATATGTATTTGGTTGTTGAAGAGGATTTGAGAAATTTCTTAGAGAAAAGGAACCTAAAGGAAAGGTTGAGTTATGAAAAGGAAGCTACAATAGTCATTTGATTAATTAGACTATGGAAGGATAATCTAGTTATTTATGTTATGAAGACATGTGTAGTCACTGACAAATTGCATAAGGGTATGTGCAGGATCATGGTGTACCAAAATATGGCAATGTGAAACATATGTAGTTTTCAAACGTCTAAAAGTGTTTCAAAATTTGCTTTAAATTTTTTCCCACCCATCCTAATACCAAACCAAAAATGTAATACCTTGCCCTATTAGGTATCCAATTTGAAAATGGGTATTTGATTTGAAAACATGTACCCAATTTCATAATGGGTACCCGATCTATTGTGCCCAAGTCATGGTGCAAAATTCAAATGTAAAGGTAGTGGGGACCAATTTTAAACTTAAATATTGATTTTTATTTTCCAAATAGAAATGGGGGATATAGTTATAGCAATTGGGAGGGGCAACTATTATATATAATTAGTACTAAAATTTATTATATAGGATTAAATAATAATAATAATAATTTATTATATAATTATTTTATACATTGTTAGTATTTATTATATATTATTATATAATTATATTGTTGGATTTAAAAATGAGAAACATGTACCTCTAGGAGGGGGGTGAATTAGAAGTATTAATCTTTAACCAATAAAACTTTTGATTTTAAATAAAACATGCATTGACATAATGAAATAACATGTAAATTAAACACATCCACACAAACATTTGACACCAGATATGATTACCCAGAAACCCTCAAAATGAGAAGGTAAAACTAGGGTGGGAATGAAACCCACAACTTGACTACTACAGCAATAAAATGTAACTTGTTAAGGTTACAAATTTTGACTATGAAACATGATCTACCTTGTGAAAGGCCTACCCTATTAAAGGCTTACGAGAGACTGTTAAGTCCCACCCTATTAAAGGATTTCACACCCTACTAGAAGCATACCTATTTAAAGGATTTCCAAACATTCACTTGGAATGTCACCCTATTAAAGGATTTCTCAATGACTGTTAAGTCAACCTTAGTCCAAAGGATTTCGTACTACTGACACAATTGTTAGTAATAGTAGAATTTTTTGATCTGATAACTTAAAATCTTGTATTGTTGATTTCAGACCTCAATTTAATCCATCTTGATGCTTTTTGATCTAATATGAAGATTTTGTATCGCTGATCCTCTATTCTACAAATTGATTATGCAATTCTTTCCCTGTTCTAAGTCACCTTGAATGCCTTCTAAAAAATTCACCCATTTTTCTCCTATTCTTCACTTGCATGTATGAATGAATTATGAGGCTTCATTTTCCTTATAACTATTTTTGTGACTTAGGGTTAGGTGTGAATTTATGACTAAGATTCATCCTTTTTGCCACTTAACTATTCCAATTTTTTGATTGGTTGCATGTTGATTGTAGATGAAAATCAAATAGGTTCAATCTTATCTTCTAAGCTTCGAGATCTATCCATAAGTTAGCATAAAAATGGTTTGCATATTTGTCTGTGCCATCACAAACAACTAGGTCCATTCTATGTTACTCAACACTTGACAATACAGATGCTCGACACTTACTGTAATTATGTCTAGCTTGACACCTGAAGTTGCTTTACATCAACTGTTCACACAACACTTGAATTTTATCGAACTTTCTATTTTCTTGGCACTTGATTGACTTGGCACATGAGTGACTTGACACTCATTTTAACTCGGCATCGATACATATTATACTTGGCATACATTACTAGCTCGACATGAACTTAGTAAATATCTTAAGTGTGTTGACACTCAATTGTAAAAACCAATCTGAGATCAACAATCTCCCCCTTTGATATGAGTGTCAAAAACACTTAAATATACATAAAAAATCTAATATTCTCAAGTATAATATATTTACAGATAGGCATATATACAAAAATTCAAAATGTTTCAAAATTCTATAATAGACTATATACCTCAAATGTTAATGTGCCCTTTTCTGTATCCAAGATCGGATAGATAGGCACATTAACTCCTCCTGAGTTAATGTGCCCTTTTTTGTATCCAAAATCTCTTCTCTAGTAGATTTGCCTCTTGCTGATACTCTTTTTCTTCAAAAATACTGATACTCTTTATCTTCAAAAATAATAATACTCTTTATCTATTTGATATGCTATGTTTCTTCTCTTTTGTTGTTTGCTCCCCCTATGTTTGCTTTCCCCCTTTTTGGATTATTTTCTCTCTTACTCTTTTATCTCTCCCCTTTTTATATTTGTGTCCCCCTTTCATATTTGTGTCCCCCTTGCATATTTGTCTCCCCCTTTTTGACACTTATGTCAAAGGGTCTATACATTGATTGTATATTTTTCCAAAAAGTTTTGTTGACTTCCATTATAATCTTTAGAGCAGCATCCCAGTTGTCTATTGCAACATTTTAGTATTTTATTTGGATGGTTGTATCTACTACAAGGTGAACTAGTTTATCCAAAGTTGAAAGATTATGATCTTTCTTTAACACTATTTCTACAAATACTAGTTCTTTTTGGAGTATTTCCATATGAGGGGTAAGGGAAGCTTAAATATTAATCAATTTGGCTCTTATGTCAGCCTCTTCTACTGTTAACATAGCTAGTTCCTTTTGTGTATGGAGTACTAAATGGAAATGCTTCTCACTTTGAGGTGGGTTTTGTGGCAATTCAATACCTGATATTTCAAGTTTCTTTCTAGACTCAGAAGCCTCATTTCTAGTGTGAAGAGTGTCAGATCACACAATTTTATGTACAATGAGAATATATTCTCAAGTACTTTGTGCTATTTCACTTGATATTTTCTCATTAAATTTTCTTTGAAATTTCTTTCCAGGCCATTCCATGAGTTTAGCATTTGTATCCTTGTCTTTACTAGTCACTTGTTCCATAAGTTTTGACAGTTGTTCTAATAAGAGCTTGGATTCATCAAGTGTTTGCAAGATGAAGGCATCTAAAAAGATGTATTTGATCTCATGTAGTGCTTGCCTTTTTTTATACTCTTTCTTGAGTATTTCTTGATTCTTCTTTCTTTGAAATACCTCTTGCATTATATTTATTTGTTCTAATGTAATGGTTGCATAGTCATATTTTGGTATAACTATTTTTCATCTAAAAGTGCATCACCATAGTGAAGTATCTTTGCAACCTTTGATGAGCTTAAGCTTGCTGCTAAAATCTGAAGTGGCATTGCATCAGTGCTTAGTTTATGAAGGACTTTAGTAGGAGTACTAGTTGTTGGTAAATTTACCAATGTTTGTATGGCTTCTTGCTCCTTCTCCTTTGGGATTTCCTTGTCTTCGTCTAATCTGCCTTGGTTAATGACAATTATTTGTCCCACTCCTTGATTTTGTATGTGAGGCACAAAAACATGTGTTTGTCCTGCTTGTTTATTTGTAGACTCCTTTACTTCTGCAATCTCAATCTGTTGTTCAACCATGAGAATTTTTATTGTAGTATCAACCTTTGCAGATGTGTCATCTGATGTTTGCATTGGAGTTTGAACACTAGTTGTTGAAGGGATGGCAGAAGGTGTTTCTTGTGTGTTCACCTTACCCCTAGTGATATTAGCTACTACTTTCTATAGTTCATCCATACTGACCAATACAAGATTATCACACAATCTAGCTTGTAGTGTGGATTGGTCAAGGATCTTCTTCAAATCCTCTATTGTTAATGGATTGATGTTTTGGGCTAAGCTATCAGACACATCTCTCACTATTATGATTTTTTTAGGTGTGTTTGTTTTATGTGGAGGGCTTAATTCTGGCAATTGTGCATCTTGCACATCTTGTTTTGTTTTTTGCTCATCAATTGTTACCATTTCATCTTTCTTTTCTTGAGTCTCCTCCACAGTGTTATCTTTTTTTTTTTTATACAGTTTCTTCTTCCTTGTCATCATTCTCTTCTTCTCCATCATTTCTTCCCTCAAAGGGATCTTCTTATCCTTCTTTGACAGTAGTCAAGCCATATATTAATTTCCATATTTTAGTGGATTTCTATACAAAATCTTCAATGTTGTTTTGGAGAATGTTGAATGCCCTGTACTTGGGTGAAAATTTTCTACCATGTTTCTTACTTGCCCTGGTGATTTTCCCCCTTGTCAACTCTAACATCACTTGTGCTAATGTTGATTCTCTTATTTATTTTTCTAGATTTAGGTAGTAATGCCACTTATTCTCAACAAGTGTATACAATTCTTTAGGCATTATATTATGCAATTCAAGAGGAGTGTTCTTGAATCTTGCCATCATGGAATATATTGACTCTTCTAACATATTTTGGTCTTCTCTACCAAGTTTTCCAAATTCAATATTTTTCAATACTGTAAAATCTACATTATCACATATGTTTTCAAGATCAAATTTGGGAACATGACTTACCACTCTGAACTGACTTGTGTCCTCTGACTTTGTCTTCTCATCATTTTTCTCTAGTTGTGGTATGTATTTTCTTCTTGGCTTCTTTTGGATAGGATCTTTTTGTTCAATAGCCTTTTTCTTCTCCTTTTCCTATTATTTGGATTTTTCAGTGGTTGCCCTTATACTGGCTCTTATTGCTTGAGCTGTAGGCTTTGTTGTGCTTGATCTTGCAGTTTTCTTTGCCTTTGGTTGTGCAATAGGCCATGTCTTGGCTTTTCTCTTCCTTGGTTCTAGTTTTGTTGGTGCTTCCTAGGCTTTTTCTTCCTCTACATCTTCTTCTTCTTGATCTTCACCCATACATTGGGTTAAAACAAGAGGTTCTTGACCTTGTACCTTTTCTTCCTCTTCATCTTCATCTTCATCTTCATCATCACTTCATCATTGTCTCTTACACTTTCTCTGAATTTGGCCTTTAGCTTCCTCACCATTTTATATTTCTTTTTCAAGGTTGATGTTTTTTTTAGTTCCATTTCAACCTTAGACCTTCACAACATCATAGTTACCAAATTTTTTGGTAGTCTTGTCAACTTCTTCTACAAGTTGTGTAGTGATAGTAGCTAAGGCTTCATTAATATTTATTTCATATCCTAGAGGCCTTAACCATCTGACTCTAGGTACTATAGCTTGAATATAAGTGTAGTCAATATCTAAAAGGAAACAAACATCATTGTAATGTTGTCCTACTAGGGAAACATGAATTCTTAACCTCTATTTCATGGACTTCTTGAAGTCTTCAAACTAGCTAATCATACTTGACTCAAAATTGTCTCCCATTTGTTCAATTTACTCATGTATTTGAACAACAATTGATCTATCGATCTTCCATCCTAATTTTCCAGAAGATGGGAACTCATTTTGCACATAGAAAAACATACATACCAATATTGAACCAAACTTACATTGAGCACTTTTAGATTTTCTTATTGCTCCTAGGTTCTCCATTCTCTAATGTATTTGAAGTTTTTCAAGATCATATGTGTGATCCTTCTTAACAATCTTGTAGCCCACATCTACTACTATGCATGGAACACTATTTAGTTCACTTGACTAATAGAATTTTTGTGAGATGAACCTGATGGAAAAGTCAAGAAGAGGGTCCACCCTATGTACAATTTTCTTTGTGATTTTGATGGGTCCACCCTCTAACCATAGGCATCCATCATGTATTTTGCTTATGACTATTTTAATCTACTCTGTCTTGAATATGGTGGGGAATTCTAGGGCACAGGTTAAGCCATTTCTCTTTACAATTTTAAATTATTCATTCAATACCCCATTTTTACATATTTTTTCATAAGCCTGACATATTTTCATGTCTTTAATACCTCTTACCTTGTAGTTATAGCATTTCCTTACATCTTGTATATTTACTACTTTAGGCAAAATCATTGATAGCATGCCTGAAGGGCCCTGTTTGTAAGAAATCTCTGGTATGGCCTTGAAATTAGGTTGTTTAACCTTGTTGCTAACCAACTATACTTCAAAGCTTTCTTTCTCCTTCGCATTTCTTGAACTAGTGGCCATTATGTGAAATAGGGTTTTAAGAAATTTAAAACTGCGTAACTCGGCATGTGAAGAATACCTTTAAGATTGAAAAACTGATGCTTGATCTTTTTCTTTGATCCTTACAAGTACTTCAAACTGGTTCGTAGATCACTTTTTCATTCTGCTCACTCCTACTATAAAGTTGCAATTATGAAAAATGAGTGAAAATTGGCCTTATACCTTTCAAAACTTCACATTTATTGCACGGTGCATATTTAGCTGTAAACATAGCTAAATGAAATTTTTTTTTTACTCGGCATCCATAGAAAGTTTACCCTTACTTGGAAGCTATTGGCATTGCCTTTACTCGATAGCTTCTATTCACTCAGCTCAAATAGGCTTCGGCTGACAACTCAACACTAAATAGTGTTTACTCGACATCTGAAGAGGACTTTTCACACTTGGCGATAATGTAAAAACTAGAAGATTTGACCTTGAAAATTTCCTCATTTTCTTGCGTCTTTATTTATGCTAATTTATTCTTTTTAGTACTAACTTATCTTGGAATTGATGTATGATAAATCATTTGAATATCAGTCCTACATACCTTCTTTTGCTTAGTTTGATGAGGTGTGACCACTTGACCTATTAGGTGAAGTGATCTCTCCATTTGATGTGTTGCTTGCATCTCTTTTCTTCCATTTTTTCATCTCTCCTTTGATGTGTTCAACATCTAATTTGTCTTTTCCTTTGTTGAACTCAAAATTGGGTGCCTTTGACCTTGTTGGACAATGCTTGCTGTTATGACTAGTCTTTAAATAGCTAAAGCATGTGGTTTGTCTCAACCATCTATTGTAGTTACCACTAAAGTGTGTTCTTATGAAATTCTTAGGGATGTTTCCATACTCTTGATAGTAGTGAAAACTTTTCCTAGTATTGTAGTCCTAATTATAGAAGTGTCCATAACTTCTTTTCTTTGCTGATTTTTTTGGTGACCACATGGGTTTAGATATGCACTTAAATGCTCTATTTCCATACTTCTAACAGTTGTAGTAGTAACCTTCAAATCTCAGTGCATGCATGGTTCTTGTCTTGCATTCCTGTGCTTGATGACCTTACTTATTGCACTTATGATAGTGACCCAAGTTTTTAGGTTTGTCATGTTGATTTGCACTTTTGCTCCTACACATATTAGCAATATGTCCCTTCTTACCACATAAATGACAAGTGGGTTTTGGAGTTCTTACCTTTGTCATTCATTTCTTCAATAGTCTTGGATGAGTCTCCTTCTTTAGTGCTGGTATAGCCTAGTCTTCATGTATCATTTATGGACTTTGGATATTTCAATGGTTGCTCAAAGTACTTGATGGCTTCATTTGGCTTGTTGAAGCTCTTAGCAATCCCATTTTCTCTTCTTAGATCACTTTGTGCAGTTGTTCATTTTGTAACTTTAGTGCGGTGATCTCAATGTCTTTGACATTGAACTCATGATGAGAATTCATCATCTGACTTATGGTGTCCAATTGCATGTTGGAGATTTTGGAAAGCTCAATTGACTTTTCTTCTAGGTTGTTGACTAGGTTTATCTTGTCTTCTTCTATCATGACCTTTTCTTGAATAACTCTCTTCTTTTGTTCAATCACTTTACATAGCATCATGGCTTGTGATTCTTGCTTAATCTTGAGATTTTTGATCTCTTCTACTTGACCTCTATTCCTCTCCATTAGATTTTCTATTGATCCATCAAACTCAGTTGTGTATCCATTCGCAAAGAACTTTGTGGTGTTAATCTCTTTTTACTATGTGTCATTTTCTGCAATGGCAATTTCTTTTCTTCTCTTTAAGGATTTTCTCAATTTCTCCCTAGCTTCTTCCAGTGAATGTAGAATGAGTTGGATCTCAATTACTTAGTTCTCTATAATCTTTCCCAACTTGTAGACCTCCATCTCAAGATCTTTTCTCTAAGCTGTAAGGCTTATCCTAATAAGACTAAGCTCTGATACTTTTTTGTTGGATTAAAAATGGGAAACATATACTTCTGAGGTGGGGGGGAGGGGGGAGGTGAATTAGAAGTATTAATCTTTAATGAATAAAACTTTTAATTTCAAACAATACATGCATTGACATAATGAAACAACATGTAAAGTAAATGCATCCACAAACACATTTGACACCAGATATGATTACCTAGAAACCTTCCAAATGAGAAGGTAAGATTGAGTTGGGGATGACACCCATAACTTTACTACTACAGCAATAAGATGCAACTTTTTAAGGTTACAAAGTTTTACCATGAAACATGATCTGCCCTATGAAAGGCCTGTCCTGTTAAAGGCTTACAAGAGATTGTTAAGTCCCACCCTATTAAAGGATTTCACACCCTGCTAGAAGTGTACTTGTTTAAAGGATTTCTAAAAATTCACTTGGGATGTCACCCTATTAAAAGATTTCTCAATCACTGTCAATTCAACCTTAGTCCAAAGGATTTCATCCTACTGACACAATTGTTAGAAACTAATAGTAGAATTTTATGATCTCAATTCAATCCATCTTGATCATTTTTGATCTGATATGAAGATGTTGTATTGCTAATCCTCTTAACTGCAAACTAATTCTACAATTCTTTCCCTGTTCTAAGTCACCTTGAATGCCTTCTAAACAATTCACCCACTTTTCTCTTTCTATTCTTCACTTGCATGCATGTATGAATTACGAGGCTTCATTTTCTTATAAATATTTTTGTGACTTAGGTTTAGGTATGAATCTATGACTTACTATAATTTTTTTTGGCTTGGCACCTAAACTTTCTTAGCATCAACTGTTTACTCAACACTTGAATTTGCTCAACATTGTCTATTTTCTCGACACTTGATTGACTTGGCACTCATTTCAGCTCAGCATGAATACATATTATACCTAGCATCATTACTAGCTTGACATGAACTTAGTAAATATCTTAAGTGTGTTGACACTCAATTGTCAAAACCAATCTGAGATCAACATCTATATCATATACATTATAATTATATATTTTATATATATTAGTAACCTAAGTTAATAACTATATGATGATGTATGTTTCTAGGGGTCCCCCTAGAGACATACATGTTGTGTTCCGATGAGTCCAAAGGGGACATGGGATACCCAATGATTTCTTTCGACCCATTATACAACAACATATGTTCCTAGGGGTCATAGGATGCCTAGGGACATACATATTGTGTCTCAATGGGTAGAAAGGGGTTATAGAGTATCATATGACCCCTTTCGACTTATAAGATGATAACATATGTTGTTAGGGGTCCTAGGACACCTATAGACATATAGGTTGTGTTCAAATAGGTTGAAAGGGTTCATATAGTATCCCATGATCCTTTCAACCCATTACATGACAATATGTGTTCCTAGGGGTCCTATAACCCCTAAGAACATATGTTGTCATGTAATGGGTTGAAAGGGGTTATATGGTATCCAATGACCCCTTTTTACCAATTGGAACACATAATGTATGGTTCTATGGGTCCTAATACCCCTAGGAACATATGTTACCTTTTAATGGGTTGAAAAGGGACATAAGATTTAGACCCATTAGAACACAACACACATGATGATAAGGGTCCTAGCACCCCTAGGATCATATGCTCTCATTTAATGGGTCAAAAGGAGTCATAAGACACCCTATGACCCCTTTCTACCCATTAGAGTATGTGAGGTATGTCCCTAGGAACATTAGGATCATAAGTTTTCATGTAATGTGTCTAAAGGGACCATAAGATACCTTATGACCCCTTTGTACCCATTGAAACACAACATGTATATCACAAGGTCCCTAGGACCCCTAAGCACATATGTTGTCATGTATTTGATTGAAATGACCTATGACCCCTTTCAACCCATTTGAACACAACATGTTTGTTCCTTGGGCTCCTAGGACCCACAAGAACATATTTTGGCATGTAATGTGTCAAAAGGGGTAATAAGATATCCTTTAACACCATTTAACCCATTGGAGTGCAACATTAATGTCCCTAGGGCTCCTAAGAACCATATGACCATATTTTTTCATGTAATGGGTCAAAATGTGTCATGACATGCCCTATGAACCCTTTCAACCAATTCAAACAAAACATGTATGTCCTTGACCCCTAAGAACATATGATGTCCTATAATGGGTTGGAAGGGGTAATAGGAGTATCCTATGACCACTTTTGACCGATTACAACACATCATGCATGTCCCTAGGGGTCCTAGGACCCCTAGGACCCCTAGGGACATACATCATGTGTTGTAATGGGTCAAAATAGGTCATAGGGTTCCTTGCAACCCCATTTGACCATTAAATGATAACACATGTTCATAGGAGTCCTAAGACCCCTAGGAAAATATATCACATGTTCAAATGAGTTGCAAGGGGTCATAGAGTACCCCATGACCCCTTTCAACACATTATATGTGAACACATGTTTCTAGAGTTCCTCAGACCCCTAGGGATAAAACTCATGTGTTTCAATGGGTCGAAAGGTGTCATAGGTCCCTTTTGACTCATTAAATGATAAAATATTTTCTCAAGGGTCCTATTACCCCTAGGAACATATATCATGTATTTAAAAGGGTTGAAAGGGATTTTAGAGTACCTTATGACCTCTTTTGACACATTTCATGACAACATATGTCTTTAATTCCTAGGACCCCTAGGGACTTATTCTATTTGTTCCAATTAGGTTGAAATGGGTCATAGGATAACCTATGACCCTTTCAAACACATTTCATGATAACATATGACCTTAGAGATACTAGGACCCCCAGGGGCATATTATAATTTTTCATATGAATTGAAAATTTAGAATAATCTAGGACCCCTTTTGACCCATTAAATGAGAACATATGCTCCTAGGAACATATATCATGTGTTCAAATGAGTCAAAAGGGGTCATAGAGTATTGTAGGATCTCTTTCAATAGATTATATGACAACATATGTTCCTAGGGGTCCTAGGACCCCTTAGAACATATATCATGTGCTCAAATGAGTTGAAAGGGGTCAAAGAGTACCCTATAACCCATTTTGATCGATTTTATGAAAACATATGTTCCTAGGTCTCCTAGGACCTCTAGGGACATACATCATGTATTTGAATGGGTTGAATTGGGTTATAAGGTGTCATATGACCCTTTTTGACTCATTAAATGAGAACATATGTCCTAGGGAAAAATATCATGTGTTCAAATGAGTTGAGAAGAGTCGTAGAGTATCCTAGGACCCCTTTTGACCTATTATATGACAACACATGTTCCTAGAGGCATAAGGAGCCCTAGGGACATACATCATATGTTTGAATGGATTCAAAGGGATTATATTGTATGTTTTAACCCCTCTTGACCCATTATATTACAACATATATTCCTAGGACCCCTAGGGACATACATCATGTGTTTGAATGGATTGAATGGGGTCATAGAGTGCCCTATGACCCATTTTGACCCCTTAAATGTGAACATGTGTTCTTAGGGGTTCTAGAAGATATTTTATGTGTTAAAATGAGTCAAAATGGGTCATAGTGTATGATAACATATGTTCTTAATGCTTTTAGGACCCCTAGGAACATACATTGTGTATTTGAATGGGTCCAAGGGCATCATATGGTACCCTATAACCCCTTCAAACATTTACCTACTTCTTATTTTTGTCCTGAAAGTTTTGTACTATTTCATTAAAATATACAATTTTTACCAATCAGATTAAATTATTTTCAAATAAGGCCTAGTAGTTTAGAAGCTAAATTCAATTACCTACAGATTCTATTTTTACAGAATTTTAATATAATTTTCATAACTACCTCAAAGTTGCATGTCAAGATAGTATTAACCTGATTTTTTAATATAAGACTACCACTTAAGCATATAGTTTGACCCACATCGATCTTGCAAATACCCATAAGCTTGACAAGAAATATAATAGAAGATTACATAACTCACATTTTATTCCAAAGGATGCTAGTGTTGACTAAGTGCCAAAATAGAGCAAGCCAAGGGCCAATATAAGTTGATCAAATTATGTGTTGACCAAGCATCAATATTTATTGAGTGATAACATTGATGCTTAGCTAGAAGTTTAATAACGATTGAGATACCTGACATAGTAATTTCTTGGGATATGGAAAGTGTGTTAAAGGTAAGGATTGATGTGTTAGATCATTTAATTCAATGAGATGATTAGCTAAGATACCTAATGAATGAATTCAATGATTAGTTTCTACAAAAGAGATGGAAACAAATAGGTATAATGAATTTGTTGGATCAAATTTTAAACCCTAAGATCTATGATTGATGCAAGGGAGGTATGAAAATTAGGGTCAAAGGCACACCTAATAGTCAAGCCACCTTGCAGATTCAACAAAATGGAAGCAAACCACAAAGAGGACAACACCAAGGAGAGAAGAAGCTAGAATTTTTTTATTGTTTCATAAAATTTGCATCATACATGTCTAGCTGTAAGGCCTTCTGGATTAAGGCCAACAATAAAAAATCTTAAAAATTCAATTCTAACCTCCAATATTCATAATCTATTTCCTTTTAACTTCCCATATTCCATGCACCCACCTATACCTAAGCCTAAACAATTTATTTTGTACTTGTCAAAAAAAATTACAAAAGGCTCTAGATCATTACATCATAGATGGCCGACCCCTAATGGTTTGCACACATCTCAAGACTAAAATCATATCATTCAATTCACATCCTAAATTAAATACCCAAGTCAAATCAAACTCAAAATTGATCACAGACAACTTTGTCAAAGAAGAAGTGAGATAAAACCCGACTATCAAAGTAATCACTAGGAGACTCACTCAATACATAGCTCGATCAAAAAAGAACTCGGTTAACCTAGAACTCGATCAAAAGTGTAACATGGTTGAAACAAGCTATCAACCAACTTGACAACAATTGGAACTTGATTAGTTCTAGAGTTTGAAAATAACTGGAACTCAACATTTATATGCAACATAATAAAGATGAGTAGGATAATAGGGCCACCCAAGATGCTCTTGCATCAGACAACCAAGGTTGATAGAAATGACTCTTTTGAATCATGGAGGTATCACAACCCAAGCTAGAGCAACTCAGATTTTGAAATCCTTGTTGAATCTTCCACTTCACCAAACATTCATAGTAGTTATCTCCCCTTGTACTCTTACCAACTCTTTGATCCAGTCTCTGTTCAATCTCTTCCATCTACTTTTTACAATAGTCCTCTAGTACTATAACTTCATCATTTGACTCATGATACTCATACAAATCACCAATATTGGATATAGGAGATATATCCATGTGATCAAGTAACTCAACTTCATAGGAATTACCACCGTCAAAATTCTTCAAGATCTTACAAGGTCCAAAATTCCTCATCTTCAACTTACAATATGTTCTAATAGGAAATCTTCCTTTCCTCAAATGAATCATCACCTCATTACCAACTTTAAAATCACGATGTCTTCTAGACGTATCAACATTCTCCTTATAATTTTTGATTACTTTGTTCCGATCTCATTTTCACTTCCTTATGAAAAGAGTTCATAGAATAAAAAATGCTTCACCTTCCTTACTTCTTTTTTCCTCACCCACGATATCCTTCAAATCAAATACTCCTCTAGGCTTCATCCTAGTGACAATCTCAAAAGGTATCTTACTAGTTCTCCTATTGATAGAATTATTATATCCAAACTCCACTTGTGCCACTACAGTATTCCAATTACTCAGCTTATCTACAATCAAACATATCAAAAGATTACCCAAATTTCTATTCACAACCTTTGGTTGTCCATCAGTCTATTGATGAAATGTAGAACTAAACGTTAATTTAGTACCCATCTTCTTCTAGAAAGTCCTCTAGAAATAACCAATAAACTTACTATCTCTGTAAAAAAAAATACTTATTGGCAACCCATGCGACCTAATAATCTCTTAGGTATATACAAACTAGTATTCTGACTTACTCCTTTTCCAACTTGACAAATTCCACAACTCCTTACAAACTGATGAATATCCTTATACATTTATGGCCAATAGTACTTATCTTTCAACAAACTCAATGTCTTATCAATTCCAAAATATCCAACTAATCGACCACAATATTTTTCCTTGATCAAATTCATCCACATATGACTTCTCAATATACATAACTGAATTCTATTGAATAACATACCTTCTTGAATGCAATATTCATCAAACCTACTTGATTATTCCATCAGTTTTGGTGCTCTGCACTCTCTCCATGCCTTAGAAAAATCAGGATTAGTTTCATACAACTCTTTCATCTCATCGAAACTAATAAATTGAATCTTCATCTCCATCAACAAAGAACATCTTTTTCTCAATGCATTTGCAACTTAGTTAGTCACTCCACTCTTATGATTTATCACAAATGTGAAACTCTGCAAATATTCAACCCACTTCATGTGTATTTGATTCAACTTATGTTGACTTCCCAAATACTCTAAAGCTTTGTGTTCAATATACAACATAAATCTTTACGAATCAAATATTGTCTCCACTTATATAAGGCTTGCACAATAGCATAAAAATCTTGATCATATGCAAAATACTTCCCCATAGAATCAATCAAATTTTCACTAAAGAAAGCAACAAGTTTATTTTCTTAACTTAATACAACTCCTATTGCAGTTCCACTTGCATCACATTCCACTTGAAATACCTTATTGAAATCAGGCAAGGTTAGTATAGGTTAATTGCCAACCTTTTGTTTCGAAGCTTCAAAACTCTTATTAGCTCCATGTGTCCACTTGAAATCATTTTTATCAACTCTTATACTCAATCACAGTATTGCCAACATCACTAGAATTATTTATAAACTTCCTATAGAAACTTGAAAAACCATGATATGATCTTACCTTGCCCATATTCTCAAGTGTGGGCTATTCCAAAATATCTTTAACTTTCTTAGGATCCATCTTCAAACCATTAGCTAAAATCACAAATCTCAAATACACAATCTTTGTTTGCATGAATGAGCACTTCTTCAAATTGATCAACAACTTTTTCTCCTTTAGTATTTACAATACTTGTCTAACATACTCTAGGTGTTCTTCTATAGTATTAATAAATATCATCCAAATAAATAATTACAAACTGACCCAAGAATCTCTTTAAAAATTGTTTCATCAACCTCATGAAAGTACTAGGTGCATTAGTCAAACCAAAAGGCATAACCAACCATGGAAACAAACCATTCTTTGTCTTGAAAGAAGTTTTCCTCCCATCACCTCTCTAATTCTTATGATGATATTCACTCTTCAAATCAATCTTGGTAAAATACTTTTCTCCACTCAAATAATCCATTATGCCATCCATCATTAGCATAGGAAATCTATATTTCACTATTATCTTGTTGATAGCTCTAAAATCAGTACACATCCTCCATTCTGCTTATGTGTCAATACAATAGGTACAACACATGGACTAAAAATTTTTCTTATCAAACCCTTCTACAATAATTCTTTCACTTGTTGGTTAAGCTCTTCATTCAGGGTTGGTGTCAATCTATATGGTGCTTTTTTTGGAAAAATAGCATCAAGAATGAAATCCATACAATGACTTATACTTCTTACTAGCGGTAAACCATTAGGCATACCCTCTACAATAATATCCTTGTATTCATCAAGCAATATTTCAATTTCTACTAGCACTCAGTTAATACTATCATGTTTTGTTGTCACACAATTATTATTTCCGAACACTCAATCATTACTATCTAACGCTTGGTCATCACTATTTTCTACCACTCAGTTTTATAGGAATTATGGAAAAAAAAATTGATTCTTCTTCAATTGTTTTTCAAATTGCTTTCCATTAATCATGTAGATTCTCACAATGCTACAATTTATCTCATTGGGTTACTCAATCAAAGGCATTAATGTAACTCTAACATCATGTGTCCAAGAAATATATTTATTCAATCTTCCATTATACATATCATATCTATCATATTCCTAAGGTCTACCCAAGAAAATGTGACAAAAATCCATGGGCATAATATCACACAACACATCATTAGAATAACACCAATTTTCATTTTCACAATGCACTATTCACTTACCAGTATCTTGTGCTCATCCCTTATCTAGGAAAAATTATAGGGTTTGGTGTGATTCATCCTTTACATATGCAACTTAGTAACAAACTCCTTTGATGCCAAATTTTATGAACTTCCACTATCAGTAATCGCATTGCAACATTTTTATGCAACCTTACATCTGGTCTTGAAAAGACTTCTCCTAATGAGAGGTTCCTCATCCACTTACTTATTACACAATCTTCTTCTTACCATCAAATTTTCACTAGCCTCAAGGTTGTATTGAGGTTGTCCAAATTCACTTTGCATCATAACATTCCTATTACCACCTTTAGATCTACCATAGTACTTACATTCAAAAGATCTATGACCTTCTTCACCACATCTAAAACAATTACCTAGAAAACACATTTAGGGTAAGAATTACCTCTTCCTTGTTATGAAATACTACATCCTTGACAGGAATTTCCACTCTTCCACTAAGTCTTTCTTTTATCTTGACACTTCCATTTAGATTTTCCTTTGTCTTGGTCGAAATTGTTAGATCTACCACCTTCTCCATAGGATCTACCTCTACCTCTTTGTCTTTGTTCATGCTTCTTTGTCACATTAATAGTGTGTATTTACATAACCTTTAATAGGGTTGTCTCAGAATAGGGATCACTTCAAAAGAGTGAAAAACTGGTGACATTATCAGTTTAGAGTAGATATCGAGCTATAGGATAAAGCTGAATAGAATATGCTTAAATTATTTGATTATTCTAAATGGGACTAAAGGATCTTGAGTAACTAATTCACCCCACCTCTTAGTAACTCTAAACTTTCAAACAATCAGTATCATAGATTGCGTGCTTATAAAGTATTATTCATATAACTTCCCAACACCTAAAAGAAAAATAAGAACACAATCTAGCAATGTTGGAGATTGCTTCATCCCTAAGCTATGGTGAGTTTTCTTGGTGTTTTGAAATGTTATAGTTTAAAATTACCCAATAAAAACATAATACATCTAGGGGTAGCTACTTCACATCTACAACATATCCTTTCAGACACTGGGCAAACTATAAGGTTAGATTCTTCATATGGTACCAGTATTCAAAGCATACATTGAATCTAAAACAAATTAGATAGAGCCCTTATATCTTTTGTACTTATGCAAAGATCATAGACATGAAATAGCTAATAACACAACCTAAGAAATTGATAAACTAAGTGAGGGAAACACTTTTCATTTCCTTCAACATTAAAGTGAAAAGATATTTGATTAATGATGTTGATTTTAGCAAAACCAAGACATAAAAAACATAACACTTTGATCTTGTAGTTGATATTGAAGAACTAATGAAAGTGCAACAAATCAACATTCATTTAATAATCATTGACAAATATATCAAACAACACTCATGAAATTATCACATATCAATTGTTTATTCAACAATCACTTAATTATCCTTGATCAATTCCTCAAATTATTAATGAAGGAAGACCAAAATATATCTATTTTTGGAAACAAGTGATCTGTACGTCATTATACAACCATCCTGTGATAGAGTGAATATTGTGGTATGCAGTGGGATAAGATAACTAATACTTAACTCCTATATTTTTCTATATGAGATGCTATTTTTGAGTTATTAAACTACTTATAACCTAACATGCAATCATTTTGGGAAGAGAAGGAAATATAAGAGGGAAGTTTGCTCTCCAACCTCTACAATGTGAGATTCACTTGGTATACCTTTGGAGGTATGGATAGTTGGATTGGTTTGGCACTTGATATGGGTGCTATTTTAGTTATGGATATTTTTGACAACTATGGATACATGTGATTACCTTTAAATCAAGTTTGTGTGCATGTCATTTCAGTTGGTCTAGGATTTTATGATCTTCTAATGTGATATGTTGGGTGGCTTTCTCTTTAGATGGTTTCTATGTATGTTTAGTGGTAGTGACATAATAGGAGGTGAGGTCATTCATGTTTGAGAAGCTAGATAATTTGATTTTGTTGTGGGTACTAGGATGGATTGCACTTCATGTACTTTGATCCATGATGGTGGATGTGCTAGGAGGGATTGTTCCCTTGTTCATTTATGTAGCTACAAATTGACCCTATGTAATGTATACAAAAAGTGGGAGATTCTTGAGATAATGGGTGTTGCACACATTGCATAATATTGTTATAGTTTATTATATTATTTTATTATGTAATGTTGTATCTAGAAGCACATAGATGGATGTGCAACATGGAAAGATTCCCATGGGATAGAGTTGATGAGTTGTCTTGTAACAATGTGATAATATTTCATGTAATTATTTAATATTGGGGAAATGAATTAAATGTCCAATATTAAATGTGGGGTAAGTGGGTTAGGTAACACATGGTTTAAGCACATGGTTTATGTAATACCACTTGGTGGTTTTGTGGGACTTGTTCAGAATGTTAATCTGATCACATTACATAAGAATTAATGTTGATATGCAAGGATTTGGTATTTTAATGTTTTGAATGTTTTATAAGAAAATGATTAGAAAAGGGAAAGTTAATTGGGAATGATGAAATATGCAAGCCTAATGTTGAATGTGAAAGTGATTTATTGTAATTATTTATATATTGCTCATATGATTTTCTTGGACTAATGCCACTCAAGTTAAGTGTGCAAGAATTTGACCATGGGATTTAATGGGGGAACAAGGCTCAAACCCATGTGAAACATAACATGGACAAGGTTGGATCTATGGAAGGATTCAGACCTCTTTGTAATGTGTTTTATTTTGTAATGTAAATGGTATGTGGGTGATAGGTGAATGCATGTATTATTGGAGATGAGTCTTTTTAAATGTAAAATGTTGTGTTTGTGTCACTTGAAACTTTTTTTGTCCACATAGATATGACTTGGCATTTAGGGTTTTGGGAAAGTAACCTAACCTAAACATAACCCTAACATAGTATCCAAGTTAACCTCACATTTTTAATTGTTAGGTAAGTCCCTATCCATTGAATTTCGAATTCTAACCATCCATTAACTTTTGGGGATCAAAAAGTGGACCTAGGGGGTTACCATGGTGAAAAATAAATGTCCACATGATAATAGTATGGGTTGGTGGTCTAAATCTAACTCTTAGTAGGCCTAGATGGCCTTGGGAACCCTCCAAACAAGTCACTTTCAAAGAAATTCGAAAATTTGGGTGTCACATGACTTCCGCTACTCTATTAATTGGTCAAGGCTACATTTTTAGAAGGAGACAAGGGTGTAAGAAAATGAAGCTTGTGTTATGACCATTTTTAGTTAGTGAGTGTTTTGGGATCCTTTTTAGAGGATTGGAGATGAAATTAGTGGGTTGTCTACCCACTCTCTAACTTTAGAGACTCTTAGGGTTTGGAAGCTAGGAGGGAGCTCATATACAACCTTTCATGTCCACCTTGCAAAAAGGTTCCAAGATTGGTGTTCTTGCCATGTAGATAGTTATCTTCCATTTTGAAGTTAAATATTTGTATTACATTCATGAGAATATAGGTAGGAAGAATATCATTGTAAGGAAAATGTGTGGTATCATCTTGTATCATGTTGTTTTGTGTTGTGATGAGCATGAAGTTTGAAGTTCCATTGTTTTCTTTCTTTCTTTTTTTATATTCCATTTTTTTGCATGTGTATTGTTGTGGGTGTGAGGGCTTCACTCAACATTTTGGAAGGGAAGAGAAGTCTAGGGTGAAGGGGTTAGTTGGGCCTGAAATGTATTGAGAACCTTGGAGTATGGGCTCAATTGTATGCCATAATCATTCATATCTTGCTGGGGGTGATAAGGGAAGTATGATTTTTAAGGGAAATTTTGTGGAGAATGGGCACTAAGAGAGCTACAGTGGATGGTAGTGTGTATGGAGGATGTTGTGAAAGGCTCGAAAGGGTAGGAAATTGTCATATGGTGGAAGCCTTGAAAGGGCATGAAATTTGTTGTTGCGGGTATTGTTTGATATGGAAAATCTCCATTTGAAAGCACACCTTCTCCCTATGTTTATGTTTCTATTAGTGAACCATTGTGAATTATCCTTGGGATGGGATTGTTCAAGTTTTCAAATGTCACGTGTATGCTCTTGAAAAATTGTATGTGAAGCCTGATTTGAGCCTTGTCACCCTAGCATGAGGGTCGTCTCTTTGGAGGCCTATGGTTGGATGGAGAGCACCCATGGTCCCTATTGTTTTGTTGTGATGCATTTGAAGATTCGAGTTCAAGGGAGCAATGGAAAAAGGCTTGGAAGGATCATCTTGTAGATTTTTCCTTGGAAGAGAAACCTTGTCATTTGTGCATTGCTCTTGAAATGGAGAATTCTCCATCTTGTTCATGTTTTTTTGATACATGATTGAATGGTAGTAATGAAGGAGTTTTGAAGGCATCATATATAATTGTCCCTTCAATATTCATTGGTATGGACTTGGATGTGGTGAGCTTATAAGTGAAGTCTTAATGTGGATAATATTGGAAATGTTTCATGAAATTATCTTAGCCAACTATTCAATAGTAGTTAATGTCCATAAAAATCAATGTGAATGTGTGGAATGTGATGACTAAATTGTGCTCATATCATGGTTGACAATGTAGATGATTTCAATAGAGTAATTAGATCAATATTGAAAAGTTTCATTGTGGGAAGAGAAGATTGAATTTGTAGATTCACATTAGATCCTTATTGATATGAATGGTTCAATTTGAAAGCTTAGGTGATTGAAAAGGAAGAATCATATATCATGTTTTAAGTATGATGAAGAAAGTATTATATTTGATAGTTATTGGAAATACATGGAGAATGATTCTTTTGGTTCCAAGTTCAATTTAGATCTTTAGGTGTGATAGATACTTTAGTATTAATTAAACTTGCAAGACAAATTGGTAGGGAAGTTGAGTCAGTTATTGACACTTCATGTTTGTGACCTCCTAAAAGAATTATGAAGAATAAAGTTTTGGCTTCAAACTTTACCTTCCTGTAGCTACACTTTTGTATGAGAATGTGAAAATAAGTCCTTCCTAATATAGTCCAATAAAATATTCAAGGGGAATATCCTTGGAACCCCGTTGAAGCCAACATAAATAAAATAAATTAAAGATGATATGCCCCAAACAAGGATAAAATTCCTAGACCATAAACCTTGGTATGTTAAATCTCATGTAAGACCTATGACCCCTTGTGTCACAATTCCACAAGTAAACAAAAAAAAATGTCAAAATCAATATGATGGAAGGCCTGGGTAACTACCTTTAGACCTAAAAAGAAACCTATGAACATTCATCCTTATCAACAAATTGTTATAATAAGGAAAATAAATATAAAATAAAATAACAATAAAATGCTAAAATGCTAGAAAAGACTACCTAGGCAATATGTATTAAATAAATAAAGCAAAAGTAACTTTAGTGTGAAAGGGATAGTGGTCTCCCCCCCCCCCCCCCCCTTTGACATGGTTAGAACACCCCTACTTAGGTGCCTCTAGTCTTGGGTCATGGGAAATGCACCTTTTTAGGAGCTATGGATGCCTAGGTTGATATTGCCTCCTAGGGGCAAGTGCTAGGATGTAAGAGAATGTGTCGTGTTTGAAATGAAAGTTGAGTGCTATTTCAGGGGAATATATTTTTGATTTGTTTTATAATTGGTAGGAATATTATGGGGTATGTTTCTTTGGGGTTAAGGTGGAGGGTGGAGTGGCTTAGTAGAGAAAGGGAGTTAGTATGAGTAAGTTAGCATATTTTAAGTAGTAAAGTAGTTAGGAACTTTTTAAAATGCTTTAAGGATTAGCGTGGAAAGTGGGGTAGGTTAGATTTGAGGATTGTTAATTTTTTTTAAGGCTATACTAACTTTAAATTAAAACATGTGTCAAGGGTTTAGGGAGTTAGAATTTAGATATTAACTGATCATATCCATTGTGAGTATTAAGTAAAATTTAGTTGAATTTATTAACTCATATAATAATAATAAAAATTAGAATTACTTCATATTTAAGTTATTAAATTATATATAAATTATTAAATTACATTTGAGTTATTGACTCGTATTTGTGTTATTTAATCATGTACTAAAGAAATTAGTGGGTGAAAAAGGAGAATTTCATTTAAATGTAGGCTTAAGTTGATTTGAGGTATAGGAGTAGGTATAGGAGTAGTCAATATAATGGTATAGGAGTAGTTATGAACTTGATGATCTTATTTTTGCAATATAACTTAGGTGGAATCAAAACTTAAAAAGGATATTTAATAATAAGATTTTAAGAGTTGGAATGAATAGTACACATATATGATTTCATGATCAAGCAACGGTATAGAGTTGGGTTAATCATTAGTTAATGAGATAACCATCGAATTTGGTGTACCCAATCAAAATAAGATGATAATGTTTGCATAGTTTGTTGCATATGTGTCTAAAAGGTGCAAATTTGAAGCTAGATCTTGGATCTTGAATGTGTTTTTGTATCCGGCCGTAACCCAGAAGGCCTTATAGTTTGGCATCTATGCTCATCATTTGATGAATCAAAAAAATAATATTGTTCTCTTTATGTGGTGTTGTTCACTTTTTGTGTTTGCTTCCATTGTGTTAACTCTCCAAGGTTGGTTTGGATTGTTGGGCATGCTTTTGGCCCTATTTATTCTTTCCCTCCTTGCATCAGGTGGTATTAGACTTGAGGTTCATCCTTATGGAGATTGTATCATGTAGAACCTTGATTTAAATTGTGTTGTAGGGTTGTAGATCTATGAATTTGACCTATAACTTGTAGAGGGTTATAATCTTGTAGGAACCAAATTTTTAAAGATGGTTTGTGGTAGAGGAAATGTCGATAATGCTATATTGGATACATTGAGAGAAATTGAAGCCAAATTAAATGTTGTGGAGACAACCCAGAGGAGAGGAGTACATCTTGAGGATGTGAGTGATGATGAAGTAGTAGCACCAAACCCTAATCTATAACTTAAAGAAGATCAAGATGAGGAAAGATAGCTAACAGTATTGTCAAGGGCACATTTGAAGTCTACTATAGAAGTTGTTCCTTATGATGGAAAGTTCGACAACAATGCTGAGTTGGATTGGATCTTTGATATGCAGAAGTTTTTTGAGTATGAAAATACTCCTAATAATAGGAAGGTGAAACTTTGAGTTACAAGGATTAAAGGTCATGCTTCCCTGTGGTGTGAGAATTTGCAAATTGATAGACAAAGGAGAGGAAAGAAGAAGATCAAAACTTGGGTAAAGATGGTGAACAAGGTAAAGAACAAATTCCTTCCTAATGATTACCAAGTTAGCTTGCTAAGAAAGATGCAAAATTTGAGGCAAAGAGACATGACTATGAAAGAGTATACTGAGGAATTCTATAGATTGGACATCAGATCTAGGCATGAGGATGATGATGTTGAGAAAATTGCAAGATATCAAAATGGATTGAGATTTAGAATTCAAGATGAAATAAGTTCTGTGAAATTGGAAAATTTGGAAGAAGCATATCAATATGCATTGAAAGCTAAGGAGATGTTGACAAAGAATAATGAACAAAGACAAAGAGGTAGAGGTGGTAGATTCTAAAGAGGTAGAGGAAGATATTATGGTGAAGGTGGAAGATCTAATAGTTCTACACAAGATAAAGGCAAATCTAAATGGAAGAATGATGACAAAGACAAGAATGAGTGGAAAGGTGGTAGTTCGTACCGAGGAGGTACTAGTTCTTACTAAGGAAGAGGTGATTCTTATTCTAGAGGTGGTTTTCATGGTAATTGTTTCAAATGTGGTAAAGAAGGGCATAGATCTTTTGAATGCAGATCCTCTGAAAGTGGGCTAGGTAATAGAAATGTTGTGATTCAAAGAGACATTGAGAGTTCACTGAGTGGACCTGAGGCTGGAGAAAGTTTGATGGTGAGAAGAACCTTATGTAATAAGGGAAGTGATGAGGAACTTGTCCTTAGAAGAAGTCTTTTCAAGAACAAATGTAAGATGGATGGAAAATATTGCAATGTGATCATTGGTAGTGGAAGTTCTAAAAATTTGGCATCAGAAGAGATGGTTACAAAGTTGTTGATGTAGAGGTTGAAGCATCCCAAACCCTATCATGTTTCATGGATCAAAGATGAGCATAAGATATTGGTGAGTGAACATTGTGTTTTAAAGTTCAATATTGAACATTAATTTGATGAAGTGTTGTGTGATATTATGCCTATGGATTGTTGTCATATTTTTTTGGGTGGACCTTGGGAGTTTGATGGATATGATGTACATGATGGAAGATTGAATCAATATACTCTTTGGGTGAATGGGAAGAAGAAAATATCATTGGCTTTTCTTGAAAGTATAGATGAGGTTAATTGTACTACAATAAAAATTATCATGGTTACTGGAAAGAAATTTGAAAAAGTAGTGAAGAAGAATCAAGTTTTTTTTGCTATAGTTCCTAGAGGACTGAGTCTTGGTAGTAATGACTGAGAAATAGAAGTTGGTAATGACTAAGTGATAGAAAATAGTAGTAGCCAATTACCAGAAGAAATTATAGAATTTTTGAATGAGTATAAGGAGATTGTTGCTGAAGATATTCATGATGGTTTACCACCAATGAGAAGTATAAGTCATTGTGTGGATCTAATTCCTGGAGCTAGTTTTCTGAACAAAGCACCCTATAGATTAGCACCTACAAAGAATGAAGAACTTAACACACAAGTTCATGAATTGCTATAGAAGGGATTAATCAGAGAAATTTTGAGTTCATGTGTTGTACCTATTACATTAGCACCTAAGAAGAATGGAGAATGGAGAATGGAGAATGTATACTGATTATAGAGCTATTAACAAGATCATAGTGAAATATAGGTTTCCTATGCCAAGGACGGATGGAATAATGAATTGTTTGAGTGGAGAAAAGTATTTTACCAAGATTGATTTGAAGAGTGGCTATCATCAGATCAGAATTAGAGAAGGTGATGAATGGAAGACTTCTTTCAAGGAAAAATGTGGTTTGTTATGCCTTTTAGTTTGACTAATGCACCTCATACTTTCATGAGGTTGATGAATGAAGTTTTGAAAGATTTTTAGGTAAGTTTTTGATTATTTATTTGGATGATATTTAGATATTCAGTACGACTAAGGAAGAACATCTTGATCATGTTAGACAAGTATTGCAGAGATTGAAAGAGGAGAAGTTGATGATTAATCTAAAAAGGTGTTCTTTTATGCAAGAAGAGATTGTGTATTTGGGATTTTTTATTTTAGCAAATGGTTTGAGAATGGATACTAAGAAGGTTGAAGAAATTTTTGAATGGCGTACACCTAAGAATGTGGGTGAAGTATGACCATTTCATGGTTTGGCTAGTTTCTATAGAAAGTTTATAAAGAATTCCAATTTTATTTGTAATGCTATGACTAAGACAATGATAGGAGATAAAAAGGAATTCAAGTGGACATAAGAAGCTGATAAGAGCTTTGAGACTTTGAAACAAAAGTTTGTTGAGTTACCTATATTGTCATTTCCTAATTTCAATAAGGTATTTCAAGTTGAATGTGATGCAAGTGGTATTGTAATAGGAGTTGTATTGAGTCAAGAAGGTAAACCTATTGCTTTCTTTAGTGAGAAGTTGAATGATGCTAAAAGGAAGTATTTTGTGTATGATCAAGAGTTTTATGTTATTGTTCAAGCCTTGAATAGGTGGAGACTTTATTTGATTCCTAAGGAGTTTGTGTTGTGTTGCCCCACTTTTCACCCTCTACCCAAGTAGTAAAAATGATTACTTGTGTATTAGTGAATTCCTAATTGTGTTTGAGTCTATGTCTAAGCCCCTTAGGTGGAGCTAGTCTCCATTGGATTTCTCATTTCCCTTTCTCCACATTTCATAGCCAGGTGGTTTTCCTTTGTGATAAAATAATATTGAGGTAGGTTAGCTCTTGGTCTGATGGAGATTCATGTTGCTCATACAATGATCATTTACAAGTCATATCTACTTTCAATCTATCACTTTTTCAATGGAAATAGAAACTTGCAAAAATCTAGAAGTCATGTTCTCCTCAGTAGTTTTTCAACCCATGAAGATGATTTCCCATGAAGGATGGCAAATGATGCATATGGATCAAAATCAAGATAATAGTAAGGTACCTTATGGAAAATCCACATTCCCTTTACAATTACTTACCTTACAAAAGGTTAAAGATTCATTACAACTTTCATAAATGAATTTGGTGAAACACTCAAAATGAACTTCTCCTTGGCAGGTTTTCAACCCATGAAATTGGTTTTTCGCAAAAGACAATTTTGAAGTAAAAGAATTAAAAGGTGGGTCCCTATAGAATTTCTAAACTTTACTTGGACATTTCTGAACTCAAAAGGGACATTGGTCTAAAGGTCAATTAAAGGGGAAGCATTGGCAGAAAAATACAAATTGTCATCTCCTCAATGGGTTTTTAACCCATGAAAACAATTTTTTGGATTTTAAAGAAAATAAAGTTAGTAAGCGAGTTGGACCCTAAATTTGTATGTAAAATGGCTCAAGATGATAATGGAAATAATTTAACCATTATAGGAAATGGTTAATGAACATAATTTAGCTTAGTAGATATTTTCCCACAAAGTACTCTAACGTTAACTTCCTAAAACTTGAAGGAAAATGGCAATGTAAATATGGGGAGATAGAAACTTACCGTTGGGCCAACGGAATAGTGAAAAGACCCTGAGATATCCATTAAAACCATGTAGTTATTGTTTCAAAAGATCTTTCCTTTAATTCATTTGTGTGGCACAAATTCTCAAGATCAATGGATAAATTGAGGCTCCCATATATATGGAAATATAAACAATTTAACAAACTACTACTCTTTTTCTTGAACTATTATTCTGTTAATGTGCATAAATTTTTCAAAAAGCTAGTATCTGTTACATTAGCTATCCCTCTTATTTTCTTAATTCAAAATTCATTTTCAAAAGAATGGCAACTAGGCTTGCAGGTTATAGTAGGTTGAATGGGATCAAGTCCTAATTGCAGAACTTCATAGGTACATCCCTTCGTTTTTATGACATGAAGGATTTCCAAAGGAGAGTGAGGTACTAGTTCATCCATCCTATTACTAAGAAACTACGAGGATGTGGATTTGTTGAGGTAGCTAGTTTTCCAGTTGTAGTCGAAGCCCCAAAGTTAATTTATGAATTTATAAATCATTACAACTCAGACACGAGGCAAATTGTGCTTCCAAATGACACAGTATTGATTTCCATGGACAAGAAAACTATGGTGAATTTCCTTCAATTTTTGGATCAAGAGGAATTCTCAAATTTAATAGTCAAGGAAGCCATTTTTGAGTTCTCTACCAAGAAGATGATTTGGAGGAATGAAATCATGTAGATATGGTTGCAAAAACCATAGAGCGCCAAAAGTAAGGTTCCTAAGACTCTGTTTGGGACTTATCTCAAACCTGAGATTATTGATATCTTGGTCCTCTTACACACATTGAAAGGTGAGGTAGAAGCTTTAAATTTTTTTGAGCAATATTTCTTTTTGGTGAAGTCATCTTCTCTAACACCTATTATATTGATTGGGTTCAAGAGGTAAGCAAGATTGTGTCCAATGCTCTTCATGCTGTGAAGTTCTATAACACATTCTATATGTCCTCTTTTCTCATTTACATGTTAGCTTCTTTACAATTATGGCTAGGCCTCCCACAAGTAGACAATTTTCCTAATGATGTGAAATCCTATGACTTTTACCCATGCTTACAATTGGAAAAATAGCCATGCAAAGTATGTGAAGTTTAATGATGCACTCACTATGGGAATTTGTAGGGAGCTACAGGAATTTCTAGAGAGGAGTTTCAATCCTGAAGCCATGGAAATCATTAGCCAATTTGGAAGTTATTTCATCCAATTCTCATCCTTTTCTTATTTGCATCTTACAACTTTTGATGGCTTCCCCATGAAGCTATTGAGGTATCCCAATAATATGATTGTGTTGATCAAGATCGTACGACAAGCTATTCAAGTAAATGTGTTGAGTGGTAGTCTAAAGAGGAAAGGGTACAAATTCCCTATGAAGGTGGGAGATTCAATTGTAAAAGTCATATTGATGCCAAGAATATGCTAAAGGTGTTTGAAATGAAGTATAAGTTGGAGATGTATGAATTCTTAAGGCCCATGTTTGATCCAAACGGGTATGCAAGGGATGTTCTGCAAGTTGGTAGTGCCATCAAGCACATCACCACCACTAAAGATTACTAGGCTAATTGAAAAGATGAGTTTGAGAACCATGATCATGGTTTCACTGGATTGATAGTTGATCAAGTGAGAATGTATAAAATCAATATTGATGTAGACGGAGTAGAAGATGATGGTCAGAATATGTATAGTAACACCTATCTATCTAAGCTAAGAGGAACTCTAATAAGCTAAAAACCTTATGAAGATGCAAGAGAAGAGCTAGATATAATGATGGCTCAGATCATCAAAAGGACTAGAAAATTGGTCAAATGGACCATAATCAGGAAGAGTCAAAGCAAAAGTACCACCACTCAAGCTTCCCAAACAATTGCAAAAACTTCCTTCTCCCAAGGTGGCACATCAAGTGTAGCTTTGGCCATTACCCAAGGGCCAACTCAACCATCAAGTGGAGGTGATCAACCTCCTGAAAAAGATATTCCTTTAGCTTAGAATTGCCAGGATGGCTCCCTCCTAGTAATCAAAACTCCATCAAAAGTAGAGAAGAAGGTGGAGGAATCAAAAGATGATGTAGTCACTCCTCCCCCTCACCTCATAGCAACCTAGTCCGATATGTAACCACTATACTTCTCCTACCAAGTAGCCCCCAAGTGAAAGTAGTGGATCTAGGAGATGGTGGAAGTAGTGAGAGTGAATCGACTAAATCTAATGAAGTAACAAAGAAGACTTTAGAGGTAGATAAGGGCTCAAATTCTTCAAAGCTCATTTCACAAGCCCAAAAGAATCTTTTTTCCTTGGCTTCAAAGACACTCACTCTACCCAAGAGATAGATGTTTAGTGTAGATTCTCTAGGGACTACCTCCAAGGTGATAGGCACAAATTCATGGCTCAAGGACACCCTAGACAGAAAGAGAAAGAGGAGGGATGAAGGAGCTCCCAACAAGGATACTCTAGCTCTTTCTATTCACTCTAGATCGACACTGAGCAAGGTTGAAAAGCAAAAGACCTTGTCCATCCTCGGACAAGACCCTAAAACAGGGCATCTCACAATGGAGATTGCAAAGCCCACCAAAGAGGGAAGAATTAAAGATATGTCTATAGAAATTTCTTATTGCACTCTATGGATCTTGGGGAGGCCAGGCATGACACCAAGGTTGGCTTATGGAAGTCAACAAATGAGGTGATTGAAGGAGAATTAGAAAGCCTTAAGTTATCACACAAGGTGGAAATTCATGAGTTGATTGGCTTCGTGAGACAATTGGTCACCCCATTGGCAAGTATTTCTAGAATGCTTATCATTAGTGATCCTATTATTGCTCTCTCTCTCTCTCTCTCTCTCTCTCTCTCTCTCTCTCTCTCTCTCTCTCTCTCTCTCTCTCTCTCTCTCTCTCTCTCTCTCTCTCTTCTCTCCCCATGGTGTTGTTCTCTTTATTTTTTTGCTTCCATTGTGTTAGCTCTACAAGGTTGGTTTGGATTGTTGGGTGTGCCTTTGGCCCTAGTTATTATTTCCCTCCTTGGGCCAATGCATCATGTGAATGCATATTAGAGAAAAAATCATAATAGCCAAATTAGAGAATGAAGAATTATGCACCTAACAATGCATGTTCCAAATGTCACAAGTTTGGACATCCAAGAAAGAATTATAGATATCAAGTACATTTAGACAATCAGATAAAGGATAAAGGAAAATGAAAAGTATATATTGAGCAAGTGAGGAATGAAATGAACAAGAAATGGAAAAAGAAACTAGAAGATGGAAATAGTGGAGTTAATGGAGCTAAGGTCACCCAATCTAGTGGAAAAGGTGATCATATCATCCCTAACTAAGAAAAAGAGGTATGAATGGAACTGAATACCTAAATGGTACATCATACATCAGTTCCTTACATATATGTGTGCCCAAAGTTCATATCTGCATACATAAGATGCAAGATAACAAATTTTGTAAAAGGTTTGTGAGTATTAGTATTTTGTCTATATTGACTAAGTGTTGCAACATAGACCAAATATTATAATAGGGACTAAAGGCTATGGAAGAGACCAAGCTATTATGTTAGCTAGCTTCCACTCAAAAAAGTACACAAGCATTTATGGAAAAGCTAATCAATCAAAAGGCAAGGTATATAAAAAAATTTAGATACATTATTTCATACCTTGCATATAGATTTTTGAAGAGCTCAAAGTGATTAAGAGATCGAGTGATAAAGAAAATTTAAGAAACTATCAAAGATCTCAAGAAGAAAATTGATCAAAAAGTTTGAGTGGGAGCATGACCAAGTGTCAAGCCTCTAGAGAAGGAAATGTGTTAAACCCTAGTCACAATGATGACAGCTTCATCAACTATTGCAATGCACCAAAAGGTTAGTAAAATTTAATTGGTGATAAGTGATGTTTTACTCTACCTAAATTTTGTACTATCCTAGGAATTATTGTTAAAGGAGACTCAAAGGGTGCATTATCCTTGATGCCAGCGAAATTCATCATGATTCATGATGTCAAAAGTTTCTCCATGTGTAAAGTCAATGTGCATTTATATTCCATATTTTTAATTTTTCCCAATTAATGCAATGATAAATATCAATATAAGTTTTATTTTGTAAATGTAATCATATTGATGTAGGAGCATCTTGGGGTAGTTGCTAATCCTGCATGTTGGATTTTTTTGACATTGGAGTTAGGGGATTTAGACAAAGAAATATGCATTACTCAATCATTTCCTAATGGTAATAAATCACTGAAGGTACTCGATATACAATGGGAAGTTGGCTTGTATTGTATGGTTTAGGTATACTTGAAAGTAATGTTGACAGAGTAGCTCAGTCAATGAAGGGCTCGATTATTGGAGGACTTGGTACATACTAGTTCTTGAAAATGCTTGTGAAGCTCAATTATGCTTGGTGGATATGTTGATACTCAGTAGTGCTTTTTGGATGCTTGGTCATGTCTTGGTTTCTGCTTCGACAAAGTTATCTATGATCGGTTTCTAGTGTGAGCTGACCTTGGCATTTAATTTGGTTGTGTGTATTTAATTTTATTTATGAGATGACTTGTTTCTTAAATGTGAATTTAATGCAAGGATTTATTTAATTTTAATATAATATCCTGACTTGTGTCTTAGTTGGGTATAAGTAAGGGATCTTGTGGAGTCTTAAGTCCTTATCATCCATCTCAGAGAAGATGATGAAACAAAGGAGCAAACTTTGAAGAGCTAGTAGTTGAGTCTTGGGAAATAAGGAGATTGCTTGGTGGGCTTGTGAGCATAAGTTTAGATCTTCCTTGGAGGTTTCTTCTAGTGTGTGAATCTAGACTAACTAGGTTTGGGGTTGGGGTTTGGATCTTGAGGGATCTTGCAGAACTATTATTTTAATTGCTATTGTATTTGGTCATAACTCAAAAAACCTTAGAGTCAAGCACATTGCATCTAAATAGTTATTTTATGAATAAAGTGTTGAGAATCAATATGATATTTTGTACTATTGTTTTATTTCCCTTGTGTGGTTATTTGTTGGGGGCTAGGACATCTCCTTTGGGGATTCTCCTACCTTGCACTACATAAGATGGTATCAAAGAAAATTTTATCTTGTGGTTGATCTTGTGGATTTAATGTTGATTTGATGCCTCTGAGAAGGTTGGTCAATATTTTGATCTTGTGGTTGATCTTGTGAAGCACAATTGATCCTGTGGTTAATCTTGTGGAGAACTATATTATGTGTTTCATTGTTATGATAGAAAATGAATCCTGATGATGTTAAAAATATTAATGATGTTAAAAATATTAAATTGGTAGTGTTAAGTAGGGATTAATTTTTTTATGCATATTTAAATATTTTGATGTTACAAATATTTCATATGATTTTGATTAGAAAGAAAAGTAAAATTGTGATAATTAATATTCATGTTAAATGTGAATACGGTTATATAATGTTAATCAGTTGTAAGCATGTATACATATACCTTTATATGATTTTTATTTGGAAAATTGATGCTCATTTTTTTCTATAGGAAATTGAACCATGGAGATTAATCAGAGAACCAACGCCCAAAATTATGTGAATATAGTATAGCCAAGGTGATTCTATTGTAAGATTCAAAACCTCATTGTTATGTGTTTTATTTCATAAACATGAATGGTATGTATGTAATAGATTTAAATTCATGTGTAACTAGACACATGTCATTGTGATGTGTAATGTGCTTTAATACATCACTTGACACGTGTATTGTCCATGTGTGGATGACACGTCATTTAGGGTTTATAAAAATGAAGTCATTTAACCTAAATTTAATCCAAATTAAGTATTCAAGTTAAACCCACTTGGGAGAGTGTTAGGAGAGGTCACTATCAGGTTGAATTTCGAATTAAAACTTGATGGAGACTTTAGAGGACATAAAAGTGGTCCTAAGGTGTTATTTTAGTGATAATAAGTCACACACATGATATTATAACATGTTAGGGGTCTAAATTTCACCATTTAAGTCCCTAGCTAACTTTGGAGATCCTCTAAACAACACATTCTTTAACCATTTCGAAATGGATTTATCCCATGACTTTTGCCTCACCTTCCCACTTGTTCAAAGTTTTATTTTTAGAAAGGGAAATAGTGAAAGAGATAGTGGGATTCATGTTTATGCCAAAATTGTGATAGTAGGTGAAATGGAGGTTAAGGTCTTTTTAGAGGGCTTGTGAAAAACTAGTGGGGTGTCCACCCACTCTCTAAACTTAGAGACACTTAGGGTTTGGAGGAATGGAAGCAAAGGGAACAAGGGAGCTCTACAACAACTTTCATTGCCATTTCTTTGGACCAAGGTTGGTTCTTCATGCCTTGAGTTGTTCTTCCATTAAAGGTTTCATATTGGTGTTGCATCTATGTTTGTGCGTGAATGTAATCGTATAATGTGATTAATGTTGTATTCTATTGTTTTGAATTCATGTTGATGAATTGTTGCATTTTTCTTTTTTCTTTATTTTGTTATCTTTTTTCACATTAATGTTGTTCTTAGCATGTGAAGGCTTCACTCACTCTTGGGAGAGAAGAGAAGCCTTGCCATGTGAAGGTGTTAGTTGGGCTGAACAATGTAGTTGAGAATCTCTTCTCTTGGAGAGAAGAGAGATTTAATGGAGTATGGGCTCCATTGAAACCATAGTCATTGCTATTGTGTTATTGGAGGAATAAGTGAGGTTATGTGAAGCTAAGAATGTTTAAATAAATCTTTGTAAAGACATGTTGGAATTCAAAAATTTTGTGATTTATATTGATATAGCATTCTCCTCTTGGACATCCTACCTTCACCCAATGTTCATGATTCCATTTGTGAATAATTTTGAATACCTTGGTTGGGGTTGTTAAATGTTGTGCCTTGTGTTGTTCATGCATTATTAAGGTTGTTTTATTATTATCACCCATTTCATTCTTGGTTCTCCTAGCTCGGTGGGTGGCCTACATGAGGCCTAGAATGGGAGGTAAGCCTCCATGGTTCTTGTTTAAATATTTTTGCAGGTTTGTGTATTAAATTTTCAATGGAGAATTCTCCACCTTATTTACATTGTTGCAAATTATGATTGTATGGAAGAAAAGAAGGAATTGGGAGTGTCATCCTAGTTCACTATCATGCATTTGGATGTATTGGAATGGAAATATCTACGTATCCTTGTAGTTACAGTTGGACTCTAAAAGAGGTTCATTGCAAATTGATGATTTATTTATCTTGTTACTCAAGGAATGATTATACATCTATTTAATCATATTCATGTTGAATCATGAAATAATACAAGAAAGCGACTTCCAAATATGATTTTTCATAAAAATAAATTTCTTTATGTGTTGGTTCAATAGGAAATTTCATTTAAAGTTCCATCATGGATAGGAAGAATTGATCTATTAGTATTCCATATTTGACCTTGTTCAAATGTAATACATGTGTTAAAATTATTGTTACAGGTGAATTTGATAAATTTATTTATCTAGATGTGTACATTAGAATGTTAAGAGTAACACCAAAATGACTATCAAAAAATCAAGATTCATGTTACAAAGCTTGAATGAAGAAAACAAATCAAATAGTTATCGTAGCATAAACTTTCGTAAGCAAACATTCTTGAAAGTGCAAATTAAAATCTTTAGATTTTGGATGATAGTGGAGAAAAAATCCACTCTCTAATATAGGCCAATAAAAAAAATTAGAAGAATATTCCCTAGCATCTAGTTTCATAAAAGTCATGTGCACATGAAAGTGAAATAATACTTTTAGTCGCAAGCAAAATAAAATAAAATAAAATAAACTATAGTTTTTCTTACCTAGTCCTACCCTATATATATATATATATATATATATATATATATATATATATATATATATATATATATATATATATATATATATATATATATATATATATATATATATATATATATATATATATATATATATATATATATATATATATAATAACAATCCATTTTACCCCTCCCACCACATCAACATGTACTTGACATGGAGTGAAGACACATTTAAAAAACCAAATATATAAATTAAATAAATAAAAAATAAGGGAGAATACCATCCCAAAAGGCTTAGGGGCTACCTCACCATATACCCACATGATTTCATTGTCTAGGCACATGATCCCACCCACCATTTCTCATGCCAAGACAATTAAAGGTTGCTGCCCATGTAACTAAGTCAGCCACCACCCACCTAGGACATTGGGCTCAAGGACCCAAGTGATTGGCTAGTAGAAGTTTAGGAAAAGTTGTGAAGAGGTAAAACAAGTATACGGAGGATAAAATTAACATCAATATAGAGGTAGGAAGGGTTTAACAAAGCTAAAAGTTTTTGAAACATGGTAAAGTAAAAGTCGCATCGGCTAGGGGAAGGATAGCATGGGAAATAAGATATACATAAGTAATTAGGATAAGTAACAAGAGATGAATACACATGCATTATCTTCCTAAAAATCTTATCACAAGAGTATCATATAATGTAACCCTACCTCAGATATAGAGCTTTAGGTCCAACATGGCTATGAATTTTATTATGTATACCCACTTTCATTAGTGCAATGATAAGTCTACGTTTAGAATAGATTCTTACATGATACTTTAAAATTGAATCATATCTTTAAGGTTAGGTTGCAAATGCATATGTCAATATGTGACTTCCTAAGTTTACCTTCAAAAAAAATTATAGTTGTGTTTTTGCCTTGAAGTTTTGGGCATGACAATTCGTTAGGGTTGAGTGGTGAGAAAGAATAGATGACCTCAACCTATTGACCATTTGGCAAATGCAAGAGCTATTTTGTGCAAGGTGGTATATGAGGTCCTCGTAGATAGAGTTCAAGAAATATAATGGTATGCACATAAGGTTTATAGGCTGTGTTGGGATTTAAAGGGTGACATTGAGTGGAGGACTAGAGGGTTTTGTGCATGTGTAGCAATGGGTGGAGGGTTTTTGTTTATGTCACAATGGGTGGAGTGTTTTGTGGTTGAGTCATAGCATGTGAAAGTTTTGATTGTTTTATTTGTGTTGGAGGTGGTATTTTGGTTCTAACTCATTTTCTTCCATTGGCTGATACATTTGATACTAATTTCTTTTTTAAAAATTAAAAATCTTAAAAATTATTAAAAAAATTACAAACTATTAATATAAAAATACATAAATGATAAATAACATGATTATGTACCCTGTTGTGAGGCACCACGAAGGAAAAAACTCAAAAAAAAGTATTTTTTAATAAACTTGGTCAGGTTTGTTCTTTGCACATTCCCTTTCTTTCATAGGCCTACATTTTGAGGGTAAAACAAATCCCTCAATTGTGAGAAACAATGGAAATTTGTAATTCTAAAGAACTCAATCAAGTCATTTTAATATTGATATGGCAAGGCTTGGATACCAAGCCTGACTGCCATTTGATTTTTTACATAACCTGAATGGTTTATTGAGAGCTTTTGGTTTTTTTTCATGGGGTGTCCACTAATTTGTACACCAACTTGGTGCATGCACCATGTAAGATCTTGGGGAAATTTGATAGTAGAAATGCTTTTGAAGTTGAGTTACTAGAGGACATTTTCACCAATATCTAATATTGTAGACATCTTGTAGTGTTTTGAAGTTGATGAGGAATTAAAAGATATCCTATATTATCTCAAGGAGAAGAATCACAAATTGAGAAGGTTTCTAATAACAAAGTAAATAAACCAAAGGAAAAGATTACATAGAGTATATTGTTCAATGGAAGAATAAACTAGCTGAAGATAGTTCATGGATAAGACAAGATAAGTTGGCTTTCTATAATTCAGGTCAAAGTATTAGGGTTTCCTGATGGGACATCAATTCTTTACTTATGATAGGCATTTCATGCAGGAGACTCTTAGGTCAATGAGAAATCTTCCATCAACCAAAAACATTTCTTTTTTTCTATACCTCTTTTTTTTGTGGAAAGCATTCATTGTTATTCATGGTTTCCAATCGTGTGCGATTGACATCATGTTGAGGACCTATTTTGGATCCTTACCCTAAGAGAACATGAGATAATGCTCCTTGTGCTTTGAATTTTGTGTCATTTTATTTAGTTTTTATTTTTTTGGTTTCATCTTACATGGCATGCTATTTCTTTCAGAATAGTTTCTTTTAATGACGTAACATCTTGTATAGTTAGGAACTAACTCCTTGCTTATGTGAACACCTAGTCTTAATTGTGCATGAAAAAGTGATGACCATTTTTTGGGTTATGGTTTTATCTTCTAAAGAATCCACATCCAAAACTAATTTCACCCAATCATAATGGGTGTCTCCAGGAAGATACCGAAGAATGAACTCCCTCAAATGAGTTCTAGAAGTAGTAATAGAGGTAATATCTCATCTCTGACTCAATGTATCTGCCACTCTATTCTCCTTCCCTTTTATGTACTGAATGCCAAAATTGTATTCACTAAGAAAATCGACCCATCCACCACTATCTGGCATTAAGATTTGGTTGAGTAAAAATGTGACTCAACCCCATGTGATCATTTTTCAATTCAAAGGGTTTTCCTAATAAGTAATACTGCCACATTTGCAAGGCATGTACTATTGCAGCCAACTCAAGATCATGAGGTGCATAGTTTACCTTGTGTTGTTTAAGCTTCTTGGAATCATAGGAAACCACCTTACCATCTTGCATAGGTATACCTCCTAGTGCATCCACCGGAGCATCTGTTGTAACCACAAAATGTCGATTTGGATCTGGAATCACTAGAATAGAAGCAAATGTAAACTTTTTCTTCAACAACTAAAACTCTCTCTCACATGTTTCAGTCCACTCATACCATTTTCCCTTTTGCTTCAAGGAAGTGATAGGTGCTGTAATTTTTGAGAACCCTTCCACAAACTTCCTGTAATAACCTGCCAACCCCATTAAACTTCATACCTCACTAATGCTCTAAGGAATCAGACCCTCAAGAATGGCTTTAATCTTTGTTGGATCCACTGCAATACCATTTCCTATAAGATATGTCCCAAATAATGGATCTCCCTTCAATAAAATGAGCACGTTGAGATTTTTCCAAAATGTTTCTTCTCTCTAAGGTGTTGCTCCATAGTCTTAGAATATATCAATATGTCATCAATGAAAATTTTCACAAAGTTATCATGACAATCCCAGAACACACTATTCATCAGGTTCATGGAAGCCACAGGGGCATTCATTAGTCCAAAAGGGAAGACAATGAATTCATAATGTTCTTACCTTGTTCTAAATGTTGTTTTGGATATGTTTGTCTCCTTGATCCAAAGTTGGTGATATTCAGATCTTAGATCTATCTTTGAGAAGATGGTAGCTCCTTTCATTTGACCAAAAAATTCAACAATATGGGGTAAAGGATATTGATTATTTATCATAACCTTATTCAGCATATGGTAATCAATGCATAGCCTTAAGATACCATCCTTCTTTTTGACAAAGATTGCAGGCGCTCCCCAAGGTGATACACTCATTCTGATAAAACCTTTGTCTAAGAGTTCCTACAATTGAGTGTTTAACTCATACATATTCATGGAATTCATGTGGTTAGGAACCTTTGATTGAGGTTCAGCCCCTGGTACCAAATCAACAGAAAAATTGAACTCACTTTTTGAAGGTAGTTCTAAAAAATCATCTAGAAACACATTGCTGAATTCCATTAAGATTGTATAATCCTCTAAATGAGGTGGGGTTTCTTCTTCCAAATCCTTAACAAGTGCCACATAGAACTGACACCCCTTTCTCCTTGCTTTATTCAATTGCATAGAAGATATGTGTCCTAGCTTAAGTGGTCTTTTGACACGATTTAGTGTCACTAAGTGCCCTATGTCATCACGACATTCAACTATCTTATCTTTATAATTAACTAAGGCCTTATGTTCACTTAACCAATTAATGCTTAAGATGACATCGTAAGAACCTAGAGGAGCTACAAAAAGATTGACGTGTATTCAAAAGTTAGGAAGTTCCAACTCACTGCAAAAAAGACATTGCTCTATGCACCGCTCAACCCTATTACCATACTCTATAGTCCATGGTTCAGTCATAAAACCAGATTGAATAGTTAATCTAGCTACTGCTTTAGGATCTACAAAGTATTCAGCAGCACCAGCATCTACTAGAATAGAGACAGTAATATGAAAAAGTGTACTGGTCAACTGAATAGGTGTAGCTTGAAAGTTTGCTTGCCGATGATCAACTATAGCACATACGTGATGCTATGATGGAATTTCCTTCCTATCAAACCATTGTAGGCTTTTAGTAGCAAAGTGATTACCACCACAGACAGAGCATCCAGTTCTAGGACCCTTCCTATCATCATTTTTGTTCTAGTCATTCTTGTTATTCTAGTTCCTTCCACTTTTCCCATTTCCCTTATACCTATCATCCTAGTACCCCTTGTTATCTTGATATCCTTTGTTATCTAGGAACTTCCTCTTATAATTTTGGCTGATGGATTTAGATAAGGTTGCATCCTTCAATCTTTGCTCCTACTTAAGTGCCTTATGTAGTGCAAAGTCAATTGTTTTAGGTGACATTCATGTTCCCCTGAAAGAGTTTATAGAATTCTATGGATTTCTTATCATAGTAGAGTTGTGGTAGCTGTCACTTGCAGAAATGTTGAAGAAATTCTTCCAAAGTTACCTCTTCATGCTGAAATTTCTTTTCAGCCATGACATTCTCCCACCATGTACCTACCTCACCCATGAGTGGAAAAGTAGCCCAAACTGCTTTAGCCTTCCCAATATAGTTCTACACAAGAAACTAATTTTCCATGCTTGTAATCCATGCCTTAGCATCTTCCCTAGAATCTCTACCATAAAAAGTGGGTGGTGTGACCTTCTTGAGGTCCTTGGTCAAATCAGCCACAATTTGCACTCTATTTGTGTTATTCATAGCCATTCGGTGGTCAGCTTTGGCTTTCTTCTTGTCCACTAACCTCTTGAGTGCCTTAGCCAAGTGGTCATCCTCAAGTTCCTTCCTACATTCCTCTTCCTGTTGGTGCAAGGCTACTAAGCGCTAATCCTCTTCACACTTTCTTGCCTCCTCATCGATAGGTCTACCCTGAACATTCTATTCCAAGGTATCCATCCTTTGTCCTTGTTGTTGAAACAAGGCCCCTTGCTAAGTCAGGAGTGCCACAATCTAATCCAATTTCTAATTTGATTCATCGCCTTTTGTACCATTACTTGATTCACCTCTATGGTTAGCTCTTGTGCCCATGGTGATAATTCAAACACCTACACATGTTTGTGTGAATTAGCATAGCATCCCCAAGGCCTAGATTTTAAACCTTATGCTCTGATACCATATGTAAAGTCTGACTCTTACAACATTATGCCAAATCATCCATTAAATGAGAAATCCAAAAAGAAAGAAATGCACATCAACAAAGTAGTTGAAAATTCAAGACACTTAATTTAGATAATTGAAAAAGATTACATAGTTCATTATGAACTCCAATAACAATGTTGTTTAGAAAAATAATTATTCTCAAAAGGTAAGTCTTTGTTATATCCATTCAATGAAATGTCAACATAATTGAATATAATACATAGGTACATTCCAAAAAGATGCATACACATTGTTAGTAAATAGTTTTTCTCATATGGGTTCATATGCAAAATTAGAAAAAGTGTATACCAAAAAATGAATTCCACAAAAGGGACTAAGGAATTCTCTACTTAAAGTTTCCTCAATGAAAATAGGCACACCTACCTTTATTGCAATAAGAATTTTTTGATCTAAAAACTCAACAGAAAGACTTTTTTAGAATACAATCTATTGAAAGTGTTGAATCAACTTATTTTATCTCATCAATACAAAACAAGATTTTATGCAGAAGAACCATTCAATCTAGCAGGAAAATTTAATAAAGTTAACTTTCCACAGCATCCCAAGTTCCGAATTGACAATCTCAAAACCAATAACAAACACAACTAAGAGCTTTGCATAAATAGTATCTTCAGATATATTGATTTATCTAGGAAAACAATAGTATCTACTACCAAAATTACCCCACCAGGAGTTAATAGTCCTTTGGTTAACATAACTGTTAACTAAAAATACAAGAAAAGAAAAATGATAAAAGAAACTACAACTAAGCAACTAAGTGTAACTACTTCTCTTGATCAGGTAGCGTTGTCTCCATTGGCCACACCTCTCACCATCTTCCACATTTCATAGGCAGTTGAAATTGCTGAAATAACAGACTGGTGTGGCAAGCCAATATAGGAAAATCTTTACTTCTAGATCTCTTTCATCTTCTTCAGTTCAGCTACTTTCTCTTTGTGCATTTATAAGTTCTTTAGATTGATTATTAACATAGCCTCATCATGAACCATGTTAGAAACATCTTGCTTAGCATGTGCCTTCTTCTCCTATAGTTCTTGAAACTTCTTCTAAGCCTCTTTGATTATCTCATCTAATTGGGCAATGGAGTCATCTTGCTTTCCTATGAATTGTTTGACAAACCACTTAAGGTCATTTTGGATAATCTAGTGTATAACCTTAAGTTCTTGTAATGTCTCTTTAATTTTAGTTAACCCCTATGTTAGTGCTTTATCCTGCCATTCAATGTAGTCTTTGATAACATATAGGGCCTTTTCATCTAGACCAGCCACAGGGCATTTGGCCTGGAACTTCTGCAAACCAAATTCTTGCATGTACTCTAACCACATTACCACCTTTTTCTAGTTGTTCTTCTCCTTTTCATATCCTTCATTACTTGTCTCCACCTTCTTAGTAATGTTTGATATTTCCTTCGAGGCATGATCCAAGTGATCTATGTGTTTTATGATGTCATCCAGAACATCTTGGACCCATTCACCTGCTATTTTCACTACTAGTTTACACTTGTGTAGGTTGTTGAATGATTGTTGATTAGTCACAGAGGACACATCAATGATTGCTGTCATTTTTCTAATTAGATTTGCTTCAAGGTGAAGGATAGCATTAATGTATTGCACCATGTTTTTGATTGTTTCCTTCATCATCTGCTTGTCCTGTCCATCTTTCCATGCTCTATGCACAATCTTTTTATTAGACACTTCAAAGAATTCCATGTCCACTTTGGGTTTCCCTTTTCCCAGATCAACCTTTGTTATCTAGTAGTATTGAGGAGACAAGGAATCACACAAGCTTCCATCTAGTGGTATAGCTATCTCTTCTAAACAATGTCCTAAATTCTTATCAAAATTAATCCTTGCATCAGTCGTTGCCTTCTTTACTTTAGGTGTTTTGCCAAGAAACTTACTGACTAAGTCATCAATTGGCATGGATATTGGGACCATGCTCCTCTTCTTTTTCATTGATGACTCTAACAATTTAGTCATAGCCTGATCCTATTCCTCTTCAGTTCAACTACTTTCTCTTTGTGCATTTCTAAGTGCTTTAGATTGGTGATTAACATAGCATTAGTGTGCGCCATGTTAGAAATGTCTTTCTTAGCTAGTGCCTCCTTGTCTTGCAGTTCTTGAAACTTCTTCTGAACCTCTTTGATTATCTTGTATGATTGGGCAATAGAGTTGTCTTCCTTTCCTATGAATTATTTGACAAACCACTTAAGGTCATTTTGGATAATCTGGTGTATAACCTTAAGTTCTTGTAATGTCTCTTTAATTTAAGTTACCCCCTATGTCAATGCTTCATTCTGCCATTTAATGTAGTCTTTGATGACATTTAAGGCCTTTTCATCTAGACCAACCATAGGGCATTCAGCCTAGAACTTCTATAAACCACATTACGACCTTTGCCCAGTTGTTCTTCTCCTTTTCATATCCTTTGTTGCTTGTCTCCACCTTCTTAGCAATGTTTGATATTTCCTTCAAGGCATGATCCAAGTGATCTATGTCTTATATGGTGTCATCTAGAAGATATTAGAACCATCTGCCTATTGTTTTTACTATCGCTTTGAACTTGTGTAGGTTCTCCACTGATTGTTGATTAGTCACAAAGGACACATCAACGATTGCTGACATTTTGTTGATTGTCTTTGTTTCAGGGTGAAGGACAACATTAATGTATTGCACCATGTTTTTTATTATTTCCTTCATCTCTTGCTTGTCCTGTCCATCTTTCCATACTCTCTGCATAATCTTTTTATTAGACACTTCAAAGAATTCCATGTCCACTTTGTGATTCCCTTTTCCTAGATCAACCTTTGTTACTCGGTAGTCTTGGGGAGCCAAGGAATCACGCGAGCTTCCATCTGGTGGTGTAACTATCTCTACTGACCAATGTCCTGAATTCTTATCAAAATTAATCCTTACCATAGTCCTCGCCTTCGTTACTTTAGATGTTTTGCCAAGATACTTACTGACTAACTCATCAATTGGCATGGATATTGGGACCATGCTCCTCTTCTTTTCCATTGATGGCTCTAAACATTTAGGCATAGCTTGATCCTTTTCTATGGGAGGGGAGAATTTGGCTAAGGTGAGGGTACTTTCCTAGCCCTCGGTAGTCATTAGCAAGCTTTGAGATTCAGGTACATTATCAACCATAGATGGATCTTCTGCAACCTCTAGATCAACAATTACGGTACTCTTACTTCTAATGGTTGATGCCTTCTTTGTGCTCAAACAGGTTACCCTCTTGATCTTTGGAGTTGCCTCTTGAACTTGAAGTTGAAGTGGCTTAGGAACTTCTTTAACTTCAACTTCAATTGGACCTGCAACAGGATCAGGAACATCTCGATTAGCTTGCTTTTTGGGAGTCTTTTTATCTTTGTTATTTGAAAACTTCCCAAAAATATTGGGAGTAGCAACTGCCTTTGATTTTATCCATTTTGTAGTTCTAGCTAATACATCTTTAGTACAAGAGTAGACATCATCTTCTTCCCTTCTTCCCCAGTCAATTTTAGGAATCGGCATGCACTCAATCTGATCAATGTAGAATAGATCAAGCACCTCCTTAGAATCTTCATCCTTTAGTCCACATGTATCCAACTCCATGCTAACCATAATGATTTGTTTAATGGTTAGGCATGACCACAGTCTCCCCCTCACTTCAAATTCACTAAGGCAATTTTCCCAATAATCTTCTAATTATGGGGTGTGAACTAGGGATACTGCATTCTTAAAATTGTTTCTGAAAAATTCAGTATAATCAAAATCTAACCAAGAAATGAAGGGCTTAAAGCACAAATAGGCTAATGATCCTTTTGCCAACATAGCTTCTTTTAGAATGGGGCATCTATAATGTCCAATCTCAATAGGGAAGAATATTGAAGAAGACCTTTTTGAAATTTGAAAAGTCTCTACCACATAAGAAAATTTCCTACATATCTTAGATAACACTACAAAGTCTAAATAATAACGTGGTAACTTCAAAGGTTCTCACTAGAAAAGCCACCCACTCTGATATACGTGAATTTGGGAAATTGAATGTAAAAGAAGCCATAGATTTGCACAACCTACATAGCTTGTTCTAAAATCCTATCATTCTCATGACCTTGGAGTTCAAATACAAATTTTCGTAGAAAGAAATCATTTACCTTTCTAAACTCTTTACATAGTGTAGTTTTGTGAAGATCATTGTAATACTGGGGATTTCATCAACCCAAGGTGCATGTGGAAGATTCTCCCATTCCTTAGATCTTGCTAAGATGTAAATTAGATAAGAATATAGGGAAAATGGGCCAACATTGTTAACTACTATTAAACCCTTATGCAAATTTTCAGCTATCAGGTCAGCCCAATCAATGAACTTTCCTCCTTCAAATTATTTTTGTATGAAAAAGTAGATCCAAGACTCCTAGTGGAAAGCATGCTCATTCCCCTTAATTCTATTCAGTAGGAGGACAATGTCCATGATTTCCTTTATAAAATGCTCAACAGTTAATGGCTTAGGCAATCTAGAACCCCCTTCTATAGGTTTTAGGAGCTAGGACTGAGCTACCTTATTATCATAGCTACTTCACCTTTCAGCATATTGATGCTCAACTTCTTCAATCATCCATGGCTCGTAGGCTTCTTTGCGAGGAATTTTAAAAGCTAAATAGACACTGGATCTATTGATTTTAATAATCACCTCTCCTGAGACTTTCTTAATGCACCTAGAAGTAGGGTCATAATGGTTTGCACATTCAATGACAAGTTCTAGGCATGTGATTGCAGCCAGAAAAGTGGCAGCTTCTAATAACCCACTATTAGCTAAATTCTAGTAAATGGGGCCTAACTAGGTGTTTTTGGTTCTTTCACTAACATCAAATAAATTCTTATTTACCAGAAATGTATCATGATTTTCAGGCAATGAACTAAGCAAAAATGGCTTTTCAAACTTGGGCATTTTAGGACGAAATAGCAACATGATTGCTAAGAAAGATAGGTTTTCAAGATACAGCCTAAATTGCCCCAAAACAAAGCAAACACAATTGAAATTGCAAAGCGCTATTATAATGCACTTACAATTTGATAGAGACAAAACTTGTGATTCACTCTCCTTGCCCAACAGCACTGGAATTTCTTTGCAAATAGCAAAATGAGTGGGAAAAGCTAAAATGAATGCATTTAAGGAATGGTTTACATTGGAAATCATAGGACAAATTTGGCAAGTAAGTGAAATAATTACTTATTCATGTGACATGCATTGGAAAAGACCCTGCAAGTATTTTACTTTATATGCCCCATCAAATTTGCATGCTTACTGACATGTTAAGTCATCATGAAATGACAGTTTTAGCCTTTTGCCAACTCTTTCCATATCTGAATATGTACCACCTTAAAATCATTTATTTATAATCTCACATTTCTTGGGAAGTGCTATACTGGGACCCACCTTGCCTTGGCTCAAAAATTTGAAACCTACATTCAAACTATCATCAGTATGTAAAATTGACACTAAAGCTAAAGTTGAAGTTTTGGTTGATCAAGCTTCAACTTTGACTTCACCTTCACTAAGGCCAACTTGGGAAAATAAAGTGAACTTTGACATATGAAAGACTAACATGGGCTCGAACTTGAAGCTGAAGTAAATAGAAACTTCAAGTTCAACTTCAAAGTTAAGGAAGACTTGGGATCAAAACATGCTAGGGCATGAGCAAAATATAAGTGATAACAATCAGCTCCATTTGGGGGATGAGACTAGAAGGATCATGGATGAACCCAGGGTCTTAAGCTTTGCAGACCAACTCAAAAGATAACAACACAACAAAAAGAACAAAGCAAGAAATGAAACAAAAATAAAAGGTGGTATTTACAATGAGACAAGAAATAGACTCAAAGATGATATAGCTTGAGATCCTGCCCATTATAGGATAAGGGAAGTTCATCTCCATTAAGGTATTGTAGCTTGAAGGCATTTGAACCTAGTTCCTCACATATTACAAATGAACCCTTCTATAAGCTTTCAAATTTAAAATGGGCTCCTTTGGGTTCTCTCCTCTTATCCCATAACAACACCTAGTCTCCCTTCATAAATCTATGTGGCCTTGCCTTTTGATCAAAAATTATTTTGACCCTTGTTTGATGGTTTGTGATGTGATCCACTAACTCTCTTCTTTCTTCTTCTATTTTTTTGAGATACAGTATTGTCTTCTCAATGGAAGATTGAAACATTTCATCTTCAATTGCTTTCTACAAATTCAATGTAGCTAGCTCTAAAGGCAAAGACAATTGTGCCTCAACTCTGTACACAAGTTCAAAAGGTGTCATGCCTATGGCTCTTTTTTGAGAAGTTCTATCATCCCAAACTGCTTCATATAACCTCTTGTGCCAATCTTTTCCTTTTTCGTCCACCAATTTTTTTGTAATATTGGCAAAGTTTTTATTTGTAGATTCTACCTGTCCATTGCCTTAAGGGAAGTAATCCAAAGAATGAGACAATTGGACACCATGGTCATAAAAATAAAATTGAATTTCCCTAGATGAAAAATTATGTGCATTATTTGTCACTATTTTACTTGGAGTACCGAAATGGGTCAAAATATTTTTTGTCAAAAATTTGCACAATACCTGTGATGTTGTTGCTTTAATGGGAATTGCCTCCACCCATATAGTAAAATAATTAGTAGCAGTAAGGATGTGTGAATGTCCCACACTCAAATTTAGATTTATAGGCCCTATAAAATCCAATCCCCATTGTTGAAAGGGTTCTTCTATGATCATTGGTTTTAGAGGTAGAGCAGCTAATTATGGTTTCTTGATAAATAATTGGCATTTTTCACAATTTATAACCCAATTATAAGCAGCTTTAAACATCCCTAGCCAATAGTACCCACTTCTCAGGATTTTAAATTCTATCACTGTTGATAAAAAATGGCCACCACAGGCTCCATCATGGAAGGTTCTCAGTAACTTATCCTGCTGGTCACTATCAACACATCTTAAAAACATACCATCCAAACCTCTTTTGTATACAATGTCATCAATAATAAAAAACTTGGGTACTTTGAGTTGAAGGGTCCTCTGGTCCTTTCCTTTTAGATGATCAGGACATCTCCCATATGTCAAGAAATAAGCAATGTCTGAATACCACCCATCTTTAAGACTTACAAACAAGCAATTAGGATATTATTCCTCTTTTTCACCTTCTACAATAAGCTTACACAACCCTTTTCCTCAAACCAATTTAGTTACTTGGATATCCAAATCAAATTCTTGGACTTTTGCTACCCATGTTGCTCGATTGTTGACTCTTACATCCTGCTGTGTGAGAATGCTCTTAACTATGGTGGATGGCACGTACACTATAGAATGTGAGTGAAAAATATAGTACCTAAAGTATTTCAATTCTTTTACAACAGTGAAAGCTTGTTTTTCAGACATATAATAGTTAAGCTCATGCTTCTTCAAAGGGACACTCATAAAAGAGACATGCATCTCTTCTCCTTTGTCATTCTTCTAGATCAATATGCCTGACATGGTATGATCAGATGTGTAAAAATACATTATAAAATCCTTTTCAAAATCAAGATTAAAAAGTATTGGGGCTTTAGAAATAGCTTCTTTTACCTCTTTGAATTCTTTTGATGCTGGTTCAACCCATTTGAAACTCTGCTTCTCACTAAGTAGCTTGGCCATAGGTTTAACAATTTCTGCAAAATCAAGTATGAACTTTCTAAGTAAATTAATCTATCTGAAGAATGATTTAATACCATTTTGGTTGAGAGGAAGACATAATTTTTGAATGCCTTTCACTCTTTCTAGGTCACTCTTGATTCCTTCTTTTGAGACCTTGTGCTCAAGTAACTTTCCCTCTATCATAGCAAAAATTGATTTTTTAGGGTTCAATGAAATTCTATGATCCCTACATTTTTGGAGCAAATTCCTCAAATCTTTTATTCTCAAGGGATTGCTTTAATTGCAAAAGCATCAAAACCTTCAATTTCATCCCATACACAATTTCTATAATGCTTCAGCCTTTGATTTTTAACTGAAAACATGTCTTTAACTTTTTTCACTATTAACTCAACATCCCCTCTTGCTTTTAATAGCTTGATGTTCCTCCTTTTGGCTTCTTCTATGCTTAGAAGTAGAGCCTCATATTCAGCTATATTATTAGTATTTTCAAAGGCAAGTTTATAAGATAAAGGGAACTTCTAACCATCAAGTGATATGAGAACTACACTAGCTCTGGATCCATTTGAACAACAACTCCCATCAAACTCAAGAATCCATAGAAAGTCTTCTTCTGAGGATTTCTCACCTATTTTCTCATCTTCAAACAAAATCAAATAGTAAGAAAAATTAGTCTCTTGATAAAGGATTTGAGATTTGGGGTCATTAGATGAAAGGACTGTATATTCGGATTTTGCTTCAGGTAACAAGGTTACTTTCTCCTTCCAAATAGGTATCACAGCTTGAGACTAGTCCATCTTAACTTCCCCTCCTAGGTCTCGATAGAAAGTCTGACTGAGAAGCATGCCATAAATTGTAGGGATATCTACTACCAGGATGGTGAGTTTAATCCTTTTCTAAGGGTAAGCAACTAATGACACTTGGACATCTTTAATTTGACATACCAAAGGCACTTGTTTCAAATCCATGGAATAACATTTACCAAATGTTTTGGTTAAAGAAAGATCCAAAGCTTTTTCTACTATTGTTGGCATTATATTATCTGAAGCCCCTGAATCTATGATGCAGTTGCTTAGCTTAAAGCCATGGAGAAAGAGGGAGACATATAATGGATTAGGTTTGTGGTTATAAGAAGGTTCAGGGCTATTTTTTTCTAGTTGGATTATCTCCTCCTATTTATGGGATGTTTGTGTCTCAGATTTCTTACCCTTGGAAGATTCCTTCTTTTGTTGAGCAACTATTTCATTGTCTCCCGAAACCTTAACTTCATTGATCTATTTAGCTACTTTTTAAGGAGATGACTGATTAACATATCCAATCAATTTATTAAGTTCACCAGGGTTCATTCTCAAATATTTTTTAGGAGAAATTTGTACCCTTGATGCTTTACAAAACTCAACAATGTCAAATGTAGAATCAGAATCAGCCCTTTTTAAAATTTGAGGAGTAGTTGTTAAATAGGTGATGACTTTCCTTCAATTTCCCCCTTTGCCTTTTGTTCCTTGGCTTGAGTAGGAGTTGTATTATTTGTAGCATGAGTATCAGCTACTACGTTTCTTTGCCCTCAGGTCAATATCGAACATGAAGCCTCTTCCAAGGTTAATAAGATGCCATTAACCCTGTCAGAATCAGATTCATACTCAAGGTAATAGCTTACGGAGTTGCCAAGTTCCTCAAAAGGTTCTTCCTCTATTATTACATTAGTGGAAGCCACTTTTTCTACTTTGAGCTACTAATATCTAATATTTTTAGGGCAAGAACTTCCCACATGATCATTTGTAAGGTGAAAAAAACACATGTTGTTTTTGGTAGGTGGAGATTCAACTTGTAATTTTCGCTAGCTTGAGGGTAATGTAAGCTATTTTCCCTAAAAACTACTTTGGCCCAGATATTTTCTCAAAATATCTTGGTAATGAGTGTTGATTTTAGGGAGTTGTTTCTTAATAGTCATTACATCATTAATGAGCTTTTGGACCAACGGGTCTAATTTTTCTGAGGAAGGTGGTTGAGTTTTAGGACTCTGCATCTCTTTTTTCCATTTCCCTATAGGTAAAAGGTCATCTTCTAGTTCAATTGCCAATCTTTGGGCAGCTTCAACATCTGCTACTTTGTTTCTCCTTAAGTGGAAGTTGATGTCTGGAGGCATTGCATTAACAAAGAAACCTTTATAGTTTTCATCACTAGGTCTCTTGGCAGTAGGGATTTTATGAATTATTTTATTGAATTTTGTTACAAAATCTCTCATGGGTTCATCTACTTCCTTTTTTAATTGAGTTAACTGAAGTAGCAAGGTATGTTCATCATCAGCAAATTTAAATCTATCTTCAAAAGAAGTACACATATGATTCCAGTTAGTAATGGACCCTTGAGGGAGATAATGAAACAAGTCTACTACATCATCAATTAAGGTTTGCACAAATAGCCTCATAGCTACATCTTCATGTGCAACAGCAAGGATGACACATGTAGTATTAAAACCATTAAGATGCTCATCAGTTGATTTCTCTCCATCACCATAAAATTTGGGAAACACTTCTCTAGCACCTTTAGGGAGTGGATGTAGATTACCTCCAAGAGCCAAGGGACCTACTTGTGCACCCCATGGGTTAGTAGCCATCCTAGGGAGAATGAAATTAAAAGGTTGGATGTCTAAATGAGAAGGTATTAATGTCCCTAGTAAAATTAGGGCTTGAAGGTTTGTAGTTATGGGGGTGGATTTCTTAGGAGAAATCGGCCTACTTTTATGCTTGAAAAACTTCTTTTGCTTCTTGGAGAGATTAGGGGCGAAATTAGAGTTTTTTACAAATTCATAAGACTCATCAATAAACCCCTTCCTTTCTTCACTTCGAGTATACTTTTTACTAGCCAGTTTATAACAATATAGACTAACATTCAACACTCATAATGGCCTTGGGATTAGTCTATCAACTAATGCTTCTTTGTTAGCAATAGGTACACCTCTAATGAGTTTTGGCCTTTCTTCTTCTCTTTCAAGCACTTGATTGACCTATGTAAATTGTTCTAGGCTTGTTCTAAGTTTCTAGGCTTGTATGCTTAAATCATAAATTATATCCTCTTGTGTATTATCAAACCCTAAGCCTAGTTGAAGTATTGGGAAAATTTCATGATGAGGCAAAACAATTTTATTGTTCCCTAGTAGAGTCGCCAAAAACTATTAGTAAATAGTTTTTCTCATATGGGTTCATATGTAGAAACAAAGAAAAAGTGTATACCAACAAATGAATTCCTATAAAAAGGACTAAGGAATTCTTTGCTTAAATTTTCCTCAATATATATAGGCGCGGCTACCTTTATTGCAATAAGAATTTTTTGATCTAAAAACTCAATAGAAAGACTTTTTGAGAATACAATCTGCTAAAAGTGTTGAATCAACTTATTTTATCTCATAAATATAAAACAAACTTTCATGCAGAAGAACCACTCGATTTTAATTATCAAGATTATCCACATAGCTGAAAATTAAATAATCAAGCAGGAAAATTTAATAAAGTTAACTTCTCCCAGCATCCCAAGTTCCAAATTGACAATCTCAAAACCAGTAATGAACATAGCTAAGAGCTTTGCATAAATAGTATCTTTAGAAATACTGATTTAGATAGGTAGAAAATAGTATCTACTTACAAAGCCATTAACCAAAAATTAAACTACAAAGTTTTCTTTGTATTTGCAAAGTTCTCAAATGCTACTTCTAAAATTGGAATTAAACCACAAACAAAAATAGTTTTATCTATTGATCTGCTGGAGAATTCTAACCCCTACACCATACTAGTTATTATATATATAGGCATGGGGCTAGACCACTGCCAAAATTACCCCACCAGGAGTTAATAGTCCTTTGGTTAACATAATTGTTAACCGAAACTACAAGAAAAGAAAAATGAAAAAAGAAACTACAACTAAGTGACTAAGTGTAACTACTTCTCTTGATCAGGTAGCATTGTCTCCATTGGCCATGCCTCTCACCATCTTCCACATTTCATAGGTAGTTGAAAATGCTTAAATAATAGACTAGTGTGGCAAGCCAATATAGGCAAACCTTTGCTTCCAAATCTCTTTCATCATGCATTTCTAAGTGCTTTAGATTGATGATTAACATAGCCTCAGTGTGCACCATATTAGAAAAGTCTTACTTAGTTGGTACCCTCTTCTCCTATAGTTCTTGAGACTTCTTCTAAACCTCTCTGATTATCTCATCTGATTGGGCAACAGAGTCATCTTCCTTTCCTATGAATTGTTTGACAAACCACTTAAGGTCATTTTGGATAATCTAGTGTATAACTTTAAGTTCTTGTAATGTCTCTTTAATTTTAGTTAACCCCTATGTTAGTGCTTCATTATGCCATTCAATGTAGTCTTTGATGATGTATATGGCATTTTCATCTAGACTAGCCATAGGGCATTTGGCCTGGAACTTTTGCAAACCAAATTGTTGCACGTCCTCTAACCACATTACCACCTTTTCCTAGTTGTTCTTCTCCTTTTTATATCCTTCATTACTTGTCTCCATATTCTTAACAATGTTTGATATTTCCTTCAAGGCATGATCCAAGTGATCTATGTGTTTTACGGTGTCATCCAGAACATCTTAGGCCCATTCACCTGCTATTTTTGCTACTACTTTATGCTTGTGTAGGTTCTCCACTGATTGTTGATTAGTCATAGAGGACACATCAATGATTTCTGACATTTTTCTAATTGTCTTTGCTTCCGGGTGAAGGATAGCATTAATTTATTGCACCATGTTTCTTATTCTTTCCTTCATCACCTACTTGTCCTGTCCATCTTTCCATACTCTATGCACAATCTTTTTATTGGACACTTCAAAGAATTCCATGTCCACTTTGGGATTCCCTTTTCCAAGATCAACCTTTGTTATCTTGTAGTATTGAGGAGACAAGGAATCACATGAGATTCCATCTAGTGGTGTAGCTATCTCTTCTGACCAACGTCCTAAATTCTTATCAAAATTAATCCTTGCATCAGTCTTCACCTTCTTTACTTTAGGTGTTTTTCCAAGAAACTTACTGTCTAAGTCATCAATTGGCATGGATATTGGGACCATGCTCCTCTTCTTTTCCATTGATGACTCTAACCATTTAGGGATAGCCTGATCCTTTTTTGTGGCAGGGGAGAATTTGGCTAAGGCAAGTGTACTTTCTTGGCCCTCGATAGTTGCTAGCAAGCTCTGAGATTTAGGTACATTATCCGCCATAGGTGGATCTTCTGTAACCTCCAAATTAATGGTTATGGTACTCTTACTTTTGAAAGTTGATGCCTGCTTTGTGCTTGAATGGATTACCCTCTTCATCTTTGGAGTTGCTTCTTGAACTTGAAGTTGAAGTGGCTCAAGAACTGCTTCAACTTCAACCAGACCTACAATAGGATCAGGAATATCTCAATTAGTTTTCTTGTTGGGAGTCTTTTTACCTTTGTTAGTTTAAAACTTCCCAAAAAGATTGGGAGTAGAAACTACCTTTGATTTTATCCATTTTGCAGGTCTAGCTAATACATCTTTAGTACGAGAGTAGACATCATCTTCTTCCCTTCTTCCCCAATCAATTTTAGGAATGGGCATGCACTCAATCTGATCAATGTAGAATGGATCAAGCACCTCCTCAAAGTCTTCATCCTTTAGTCCACATGTATCAATCTCCATATTAAATATAATGATCTTTTTAATGGTTAGGCACAACCACAGTCTCCTCCTCACTTCGAATTCACTAAGGCAATTTTCCCAATAATCTTCTAATTGTGGGTTGTGAACTAGGGATACTGCATTCTTAACATTATTTTTGACAAAGCTAGTATAATCAAAATCTAACTGAGAAATGAAGGGCTTAAAGCACAAATAGGCTAATGATCCTTTTGCCAACATAGCTTCTTTTAGACTAGGGCATCTATAATGTCCAATCTCAATAGGGAAGAATACTGAAGAAGACCTTTTTGAAATTTGAAAAGACTCTACCATAGAAGAAAATTGCCTACATATCTCAGATAACACTACAGAGTCTAAAAAATAACGTGGTAACTTCAAAGGTTCACTAGAAAAGCCACCCACTCTGATATACGTGAATCTAGAAAATTGAATGTAAAAGTAGCCATAGATTTGCACAACCTGCATAGCTTCTTCTGACATCCTATCATTCTCATGAACTTGGAGTTCAAATACCAACTTCCCTAGAAATACATCATTTACCTTTCTAAACTCTTTACATAGTGTAGTTTCCTAAAGATCATTGTAATATTGGTAGATGGGCATTTTATCAACCCAAGGTGCATGTGGAAGATTCTCCCATTCCTTAGATAACGCTAGGATGTAAATTAGATAAGAAGATAGGAAAAATGGGCAAAAGTTGTTAACTAATATTAAACCCTTATGCAAATTTTCAGCTATCAGGTCGGCCCAATCAATGAACTTACCTCCTTCAACAATTTTCTATATGAAAAAGTACATCCAGGACTCCTAATGGAAAGCATGCTCATTCCCCTTAATTCTTTTCAGCAGGAGGACAATGTCCATGATTTATTTTATAAAATGCTCAACGGTTAATTGCAAACAAAATAGAGATAATGCAAACAATAACAAAGATAATGTCTCCATTCCTACCATTTCCTATGGCTGAGCCATACGTCAAGTTTTAAAAATAATAATTTCCAGCTACAATGTATGATGACATACTATTGACAGGTCCATAAATTCAATCATGATAGTAATTTACTATAAACAAAATCTTCATCCAAACGCAAAAGTAATCACATTACAAATATGAAAACTTAGAACAATGTGTTTTTTAAAATAAAAAAACTAGAGCATGATTCAAAGCATAATCCCTTTGACTCCATTACCTTTATGTTTCCCAGATTTTGATTTCTTAATAAAAAGAAAATTCATGAAGCATCCAAAAATGTTTCAATTTCCTCTATTATTAGTTTATATTTGTTGGTGTAAATTTTCAACAAAAGGAATGTACCAAAAACCCAACCCTCTTTCATTAACAACAATATATATTTGCAAAGAAAAGATACTTTATTTTTCCTTTGAGAAGGAGAAGAGGAACTTCTTTGTCATTGATTGATAATTCTATTTAAATTCTATTATATTAAAGCTCAACATTTTCCTTTGATATGCTGCTACTTGTCAATCCTTGATCATAAATGACCGATGCCATTGAACTATTATCATTTTCTTTGTTCTCAACATGTGCAAACTGTACTAATTGTTCCCTAATCAAAGAATTTTCGGCATATGTATGTATGTATGTATGTATGTATGTATACATATATACATATATATATACATATATACATACATATATATATATATAGATATATATACATATACATATACATAAATATATGTATATATATGTACATATATATATATACATATATATATACATATACATATATATATATACATATACATATATATATGTATATACATATACATGTATATGTACATATACATATACATGTATATATACATATACATATATGTATATATACATATATGTATATGTATATATATACATATGTATATGTATATATATACATATGTATATGTATATATACATATATATGTATATGTACATATACATGTATATGTATATACATATATATATGTATATGTATATATATATGTATATACATATATATATATATATATATATATATATGTATATGTATATATATATATGTATGTATGTATGTATGTATATATATATACACACACATACATAGATATGTGTGTGTGTGTGTGTGTGTGTGTGTGTGTGTGTGTGTGTGTGTGTGTGTGTGTATGTATATGTGTATGTATGTATGTATGTATGTATGTATGTATATTGTATATATGTATATATATATATATATATATATATATATATATATATATATATATATCACATTTTACTTTTATAAATTTTTTAAAGTAGTTTGTGTTGAAGAAATCAATGAAACAATGCATAAAAACTTCAAAATATTGGTGTACAACATACTTAACTATCTTTTAGTAATCAAATAAAAAAAGACAAAAAAAACACATAATGATATATAACTTACAAAGTCCTCGCCAACTTGACATAGAAAGGAAATATTCTCTTGTACAATTTAGTGGAATTAGTAAACAATGACAAAGAGAGGAAATAGTTTTGTATCACTAAAATAAGACAACATATACCTCTATTGAACATGAGGTTAAATTAGGACAATTGTATTCATATTTGTTCCAAATTAGTCAGCTATGTTAAGGAAAGTATTTTTCCAAATTAAAATTTCCCCAACAAAATGAAATTTTAATGTCTTACTAGCTGGTGAATGAAAATATCATAAGCAAAGGACAAGCTTGAAATTTCTCCTATATGTTTGCTTCTAAGTTTGTCACTTTATTGATCTGTGCATCTCAATAGCCAAATTGAATTCTATCTACATATAATTTATGTGAACATTCAACCATAAAGAATTGTTACTAGAAAAGGACCAATTCAAACTAAAAAAATCATTCAATAGGGGACCCTAACATTAGAAAGTGATACAAATCTTAGTTAAAATGAATGTGAATAATAACTAAATAGAACTCTAATTAATTAGACCTCAAGAATATAATAAATAATATAATTAAGAATACCATAAGATTTCATCTCTACCATGAATACACCCTCAAGAATACCATAAGATATGATCACTCAACGCATTTATTGTCCAAATTATTATTAGCATAAATGAGAAAAGAGTACCAACTAGAATAACATTCAATCTCATCTCTCAATGCATTTATTGTTTAAATTATGGTTATCGTGGATGAGATGGCATTCGGATGAGAGAGGGTCAAACTCTCAACCTTGGGATTTCTCAATGGTTGACATTTGTGGCATTCAATCATTTACAAATATATTTAAATTTGACTTGAATTATTTATCTCAGGCTTTGTCCTCTTGTTAAGACAAGAAGCAAGGACATATTTTTTGCAAAAAGACAATGCAATTGAATATCATTCCAAATTATGGTTATAAAATGCTATAAAATGTACAAAAGAAGAAAAGTGACAAAAAGCACAACTGATTTTATATCAGAGCCAGCTTAAAACCCTAGGATCTATGGGTTATGGGCCCAACACCCTTCCACTTCCCCAAACACCCTTGTTATCTTAGTGTATTTTCAAACTTTTATTAGTTACACTCCATATCATTTATCATTAATAATTACCTATCATCTATGACTTCACAATCATTCATCCATAATTACCTAGCGACTCGACTTAACCATTACTATGTAAACCAACATAACTCAACTAAATAAGGTAAGGATAGCTCTTCCAAGGAATTCAAATAGAAATTGTTTTCCATGCATGATCAAACGATGGTTACAAATGAATTGATTGTAGAATGAGCTTCTTCATCCTCTATAAATTTGAAGAATCCAATCATCTATATAATTATAGGTAAAGAAAGAAAGCACAAAAACTAATGACATCACATTTCTATAATACTTGGAACATTTATGTATTGTTATTATTACTTAATTTCTAATTTTCTACTTGATTTTAGCATGGATTACTATAAAAATTGAAAGAAAATTTTAAAAAAATTGTAAAAAGTTTTCATAAAGGAATTGAAAAAGAAATGTATGAATCAATTGTTAACATTGAAGCAATCATTAAGTTTTTGTCTATAGAACTGCATATATCTAAAAACCTATAAAGTGGATCTACTTTATTGGCGAGCTAGGGTTGCATTATTAGAACTGCATGTGCTTGGCTTAGTTTTAGTAAACTATATATATCTAGACGAGCTAGGGTTGCATTATTAGAACTGCATATTTGTGAAATATTGAAACAAACCTAAAAATATGATTTTATATTTCTCAAAATCTATCTATTATATATTATATTGAAACTAATAATTTATGAGGTGTGTCTTCTTCATTTGAGCTACATTATGCCAAAAATATGTCATGTATATCTAAAAAATAGCATTTAATGAGATATCTTGATTTTAGCACTGGATAGCCCTAGTTTTGGAGAGGTCCAAATGTGTTAAAGAGGGCAAACAAATCTTTGGAGATATCATGTCCTTGAGATTATAAAGAAAAAATAATAATAGAAAGTGCATAACTACATAAATCAACTATTTGTGATGTCGTCAAAATCTTGATTGGTATCTTCATCAAGAGAAATCCATGTTCTTATTATTGTTGGATTTATGTTTGTTTTATGACTATTCTATACTATGAAAAAATAAAGTGTAACATTTCAAGAGAACTAGATTATTCTTTGTAAGGGAAACTATCTCTAATGGGAAGAACACATATTTTATTTAGAAGATGCATTTCAAACTAGTCAATAAAATTGATGTTCTTTAAAAGATGTATTTCAAAATAAGGGATAAAACTGATGTAAACATGGGAGAAGATAAAGATACAATGGCTTTTCAAGGCTAAAGCTTAGGTTCAAATATCATAAATATAATAGAATGTTACAATTGGGAATAAAGTTCTACAACATTCAACAAAAGTCGCTAGACTTAGTAGTAGAACTTTACAATGAAGCATTTAGAGCCATTTCTTATTAAAATAAGATTTCAAGATGATAGCCCCCCTGAAATTTAAAATCCATTTGAATGTATTACAATACAATCAATGTAGCAACCATCATATTTTAAACTATCGTGTCTAATTTAGTTCTTAGAGATTCGCATCCCTATTTTTGTTTACTGAGTTGTCTTTTTATAATAAAAATAAAGCATGCAATTAAAATATTAGATAAGTGCATTAATATAAAGATTTCATGTACAAAATAATTCCTTGTATGTGTAGTGTTGAAAAACTATCCAAATGTTGAAACTTGTTGAAAGAAATCAATGGTACATTTTTGGTTCTGATCCCTAAAGTCACTAGTGTGAATTCTTTTGGCTCTTTTAGGGTGATCAACCTCTACAATTATTTTTACAAGATCTTTGTGAAAGTCTTAACTAACAGAGTAATCAAATTACTTCTTGAGATTATTGCACCACAACAATTGGGTTTCATCCCTAGCAGGAAAATTCTAGACTCCATCATGGAGGTCCACAAAGTTTTTTATTCCCTTGAAGTTGGCAAACAAGAGGGTTTTTTGCTCAAACTTGATATATCAATTGCCTATGATAGGGTGGACTAGGGGTTTATGGACAGAATTCTTGAACCTTTTGGCTTCAATGCTAGAGTGAGAATGATTATCTCACAACTTGTTTCCACGCCTTCTTTTGCAGTCATGGTAAATGGGACCCCCTTTGACTTCTTTAAATCCTCAAGGGGGCTCTGTCAGGGTGATCCTCTATCCCCTATCCTCTTCATAATTTTGGCTAAAGGGCTCGGTAGGCTCATACATTCCAAAAGGAGCAGATGGTATTTGGTGGGTCTAAAGCCTTCTTCTGGTCTCCTAGTTTTCACCCACTAGTAGTTTGTGGATGACACCATTTTGGGGGGTAAGGCCTCTATGAGAGAAGCTAGGTCCATAAAAAGTGTCCTCAATACTTACTCCAACTCCTCTAGCTAGGTCATCAATTGGGAAAAGAGTTTGGTGTTCTTCTTCAACTCCCCTTTAGGCAGACAAAATAAAATTGTTGGCATCTTGGCTTGTAATATTGGGGCCCTCCCTTGAATTTATTTAGGCCTCTAAATAGGGAATACACCTCCTGATAGCTTTTAGGAAAATCTAATTGATAGATTTAATAGGAAGCTGGTAGGATGGAAAGGCATCACTCTGAGTCAGGCTGACAAAGTGTTACTGATTAAATCAACTTTACAGAACTTACCCACTTATGCACTTACCCTCTTCTTTATCCCTTATAAGGAGGGTGATCTCTTGGAAGCTATTCAGAGGAATTTCATGTGGTCAGGCACTGATTAGAAAAAGAAATAACCTCTAGTGGATTAGGATAACATCTGTAGATCTAAGAAGAAAGGGAGTTTGGGGATTAGAAAGCTGAAACAATTGAACTGTGCCCTCCAAGTGAAACAGATTTGGAGACTCTTTAATAAAAATGGTGAATGGAGATACATTTTCATGTTTAAGTATGTTGCAAACCTCAATCATAAATAGTTCATTAGCAAGGATCCTGACCCAAGAGGCTTTAATATCTAGAATGGCTTCCTCAAGGCTAAAGGCTTAGAATTTGAGAAAGTGAAATAGAAATTGGGTAATGGTGAAGATATTAACTTCTAGCATGGTAATTGGCTGGCTTCTAGCCCTCTTCGATACTTTGAGCCTTTTAATAGATGGGCCAATGTTTGCACTAAAAGATTTGGGAGGAGGGTGAGTGACTAGAGAAATCATAACGCGTGGGTTGATCTGACTAAGTTGTCCCAAGAGCTCAAGTCATTGATGGACATGGTTAGGTATAATTATTTGTCCCATAAAAATGGTTCTATCATCTGGGGGGAGACTGTGAATGGCATTTATTTTGTGGCCTCTAGCTATGAGACTTTGCAACATCATGGCTCGAGCCCTGTGTGGGCTGAAGCCTAGTTCCCAGGGATCATCCCAAAAATTAACATCTTCATCTAGATTTTTCTCCAAAATCATATCCTCATGGTGGACAACCTCACCAAGAGGGGCAATATGATGCCCAACAGATGCATTTTATGTAAAAATCACTATGAGAGTGTTGATCATTTTTTATCCATGGTCCTTTCATCCTTCTATATGATCTCTTTTCCTATCTTTTTTCAACATGTCCTGGTGCTTCCCATCCAACATTTTGGAGCTTTTTGATCAATGACACCTTGGTATGTTAGGGAGTGATTCCATGAATTTTTGGAACTAGACTTTACCCCATGTGTGCTAGGGGGTTTGGAAAGAGTGGAACAACATTATTTTCAAGGATAAAGAATCTCAGGTAGGCATTGTTTTTCACAAATTCCTTAATGCCTTGATGGAAAAATACACCAATACTAAAGGCCCTATCCCCTCTCTCAGTACTAAAGACAAGAACAATAGCAAGAGGGATGGTTGCAGTTGGTCTCTTCTGCCAAAGGGATGGTATAAGGCTAATTTTGATGGGGTGGCAAAAGGCAACCCGAGAAAGACTGGAATGGGTGGCATCATCAGAAATGATTTTTGTATAGGGGTTGCTACGATTGATGCCCTCCTCGAAACACAAACTAATCATTATGTAGAGGCCATGGCAGCTCACCATACTATTAAACTAGCAAAAAAAATGGGAGTGAAATACCTCTGGTTGGAAGGAGATTCAAAAAATATTATTGATTTCTTAAATGAGAAAAATAAGCCAACCTAGATGACTGCAAATATCATTGATGAGTGCATCCTCCATCGCAAGTTCTTTGAAAAAACCTATGTGGCACATGATTATTGGGAAGCTAATTGGGTGGCACACAGGTCAAGGCTAACTAGGAAATAAAGTACAATGAAATGGCTAAATGGACAGATGGTCATAATATCCCATCAGATATTAATGAGCTAATTGAAAGGGAAAGGATCCCCAATAGATTGGGTATTATTAAAAGTCCATTATGATTGTTAAGAAGTTTAGGAAAGTGGTCAGAAATGTTATGTGTAATTTAATTATGATTGTTAGTATTTTATGAGGAATGTGTAGGATTGTGATGTGGAAGTATGATATCACTCGTACTTCTCATACCAACAATATCTATCATCTTATTTCAAGGACCGATTTTGGGCACAAAATTCACAAGGTGGATAAAAGGTCTAAAAGAAAGGGGCATGCCAAGGTTTTTCTAGTTTTGAAGGGCTTTGAAATTGGTTATAGAGCTTGCATAGAGGAAGATATTATGGTGGGGGAAAGACACAGGAGAGAACCAGAGGATGAAGCCCAAAAGTGGAGGAGGCGTTCCAAGGTTTGGAACATACTGAAGAAAGAGGACATCATGAATTTCATAGAATGGATCCATGGTTGGAAGCCTTACATTAACAAGAATATTGTTAAAAGCTAGAATGAGGGAGTTGTTAAAATTGATGGTGTGGATTTTACGATTAAATATCGGGTGAGCAGCATGTAAAGGGAGAACTATAGCTTGAAGAACCAGATTATGGATGAGGAAAAAAGTATGTAAAATAGAGTGGAGGAGGTCAAGAAAAGGGTACAAATGATGGAAAGATTAGTGCAGATTATAGTGGAACAAAGCTATAATATTCTCAAAGAAGCCAATGGGAATATTAAGTTGTTCATTAATAATACGGATGAGCCAAGAATCAATAAGGAGGAGGACCTTGCCCCACATAGCACAAAGGACAGGACAACTGATGATAGCTTGAGGAAGCGTACTAGATCTAGAATGAGGAAGAAAGATACCCTAGCCCTAGGCCAAGAACTCTCTAACTTGAAGGAGGTCGCTGGTAGACTTTCAGAGCTGGAAATAAGTGCAACAGAAATGCTAAGAGACAATGCCTGAGTGCCCTGGCTTTTTGTCTTGACTCCCTAGCTATTTTTTGGCTATATCTTTTGTTTGGGGAGTTGTTTCAACTTGTTGCTTAGGATTTATTTTTTTACTTTAAGCATTCTATTTTAGTCCATACTATGTATTGTTTGGGTTTTAGGGCCCTTTTAAATCTTGTTTTCTGTAATAAAAAACAACTATCAAAATGTTCTCAAAAAAATTCTCTTATTTTTTGCATCTATAAAAAGAAAATACCACCTAAAATATCAACATTAACCAATCAATAAAACAAAAATCAAATTATAAAATTTAATTTAAATAAAATATTTTTTTAGATCATAAGATAAATGGACAATACATAGTTTCTGAGAAATGAATTAATAGATAAAAGTGAGATGAAAGCTATAGTATCCACCTATTTATAGATGGGACTAAAAATCTTGATTGAGAAGCGTAGAATTAGCTAATACCCTAATTTAGTTAGAAGATTTGAAATTTTGGCATCTAGATAAGTCACCATTAGGTGGATGATCAATGCTGTTTAGAACCATATGAACTAGTGATTGTCCATTGGGTTGTGATTCTTACTGTCTCTTATGTGGACCATGAGAAATAGGTTTCCTCAAGAATTCGTAATCATCGCGATTCTATACTAGACTATAGAATCAAGATTATATTATGAACACTTTCTATCTAAGGAATTCATCACCGAAGTCCAACTTCCTTAAAACATCTAGAAAAATGTTCATTTTGAAGCTATTAATATACATGGAACTCTTCCTTGGATGAGTGCATTCCCTTGTAGAATTGAAATTTGCCAAGTGCAACTAAAATTCATATTGAGCTCTTTAAAATAGGAATACACATGTTTCCTAATTGATCTACTATGTACTCCTTGGGGATTCAACTTAATGTACTCTTACCTTCTTAGAATCATCAATAAATCACAATTGCTCTTTTATACTCGTCTAGATGCACAAATTTGTGAAATAGTGCATATGATAATCTTATTTTACATTCTACACATAATTTCCTAAGTGATTGTGTTTAAACTTCCTCATGGTTGGGTGTAATGTGGCTTTCAATGGGAGGGTTAGAGATGGATATAGTCTGCTTTGTTTCTCTCTAACCGCTAGTTTTGTTAGAGTAGATAAAATATATTTTGTTTCTTCTATCAACTAAATATTTCTCTCAAAGTTCTTTGGCCAAAGTTGTTCTATTTTATTGCATATGTGTAGATATGTTGTGATTTCATTTTACTACATATGAGTAGATATATTTCTTGAAACTACAATTGAAATAATTTGTATATTGTCATTGATGTCAAATCTACTAATTAGATATATTGCTATTTGATCTAAATATCATATGTATTTGATTGATGAAGAGGATTTGATTAATTGCTCATAGCAAAAGAACCTAAAGGAAAGGTTGAGTTATAAAAAGGAAGCTATAATGGGCATTTGATTACTTAGAGTATGGCAAGATAATCTGATTATTTATGTTATGAAGACATGTGTAGTTACTAATCAACTGCATAAGGGTATGTGCATGATCATATTCTGCCAAAATGTGGCAATGTGAAACATATGTAATTTTCAAATGTCTAAAACTATCTCAAAATCCAATTTGACTTTTTTCCCACCCATCCTAATACCAAACCAAAAATGTAATACCTTGCCTTATCAAGTACCTAATTTAAAAATGAGTACCCAATCCGAGAATGGGTATCCGATTTGAAAACAAGTACCCAATTTCATAATAGGTTCCCAATCTATTGCACCCAAGTCATGGCACCAAATTCAAATGTAAAGGTAGTGGGGACCAATTTTTAAGTTTTATTGTCCTACCTCAATATAGTTATATCATTTTGGGGGCACAATTATTATATATATTTAGTACTAAAATTTATTATATAGTATTAAATAATTTTAATTATCATTTTATATATGTGTTGAAGAAATCAATGAAACGACACATAAAGACTTCAAAATATTGATGTACAACACATTTAACTATCTTTTAGCAATCAAATAAAGAAAGAAAAAAAATACATAATGAAATATAACTTACAAAGTCCTTGCCAACTCAACACAGAAGGGAAATGTTCTCTTGTACAATTTAGTAGAATTAGTAAACAATGACAAAGAGAGGAAATAGTTTTTTATCATTGCAATAAGGAAACATATACCTTTATTGAACATGAGGCTAGGTTAGGACAATCATATTGATATTTTTCCCAAATTAGTCAGATAAGTTAAAGAAAGTATTTTTCCACATTAAAATATCCCCAAGACTATGAAATTTTAATGTCTTGCTTGCTAGTGAATGCAAATCTCAAAACTAAAGGACAAGGTTGAAATTTCTCGTATATGTTTGCTCCTAAGTTTGCCACTTTATTGATCTATGCATCTCAATAGCCTAATTCAATTCTATCAACATATAATTTCTATGAACATTGTACCATAAAGAATTGTTATTTTAAAAGGACCAATTCAAATAAAAACAAAATCATTCAAGTGGGGACCCTAACATTAGAAAATGATACAAATTTTAGTTTAAATGAATGAAAATAATAATTAAATAGAACTTCAATTAATCAAGCCTCAAGAATATCATAAATAATAAACTTAAGAATATCATAAGATTTCATCTCTACCATGAATATGTCCTCAAGAATACCATAAGATCTTATCTCTCAATGCATTTATTGTCCAAATTATTGTTAGCATAAATGAGAAAAGAGTATCAACTAGAATAACATACAATCTCATCTCTCAATGCATTTATTGTTTAAATTATGCTTATCACGAATGAGATGACATTGAGATGAGAGAGATTCAAACTCTTGACCTCAAGATTTCTCAATGGTTGATATTTGTGGCATTCAATCATTTAGAGATATATTTAAGTTTGAATTTAATTATTTATCTCGGACTTTTTCCTCTTGTTAAGACAAGAAGCAGGGATATATCATAAATATATGTTACAATTGGGAATAAAGTACTGCAACATACAAACAAAGTCACTAATTTTAGGAGTAGAGCTTTACCATGAAGCATTTAGAGCCATTTCTTGTTAAACTAAGATTTCAAGATGATAGCCTCCCTAAAACTTGATATCCATTTGAATGTATTACAATACAAGTAATGTGGCAACCATGATATTTTAAACCATTGTGTCTATTCTAGTTCTTGGAGATTCACGCACCTATTTTTTTACTGAGTTGTCTCGGCATAATAAAAAGTAAGCATGCATTTAAAATATTAGACAAGTGCATTAATATAAAGATGTCATGTACAAAATAATTTCCTGTATGTGTAGAGTTCAACAAATGTCCAGATTTTCCCAAATAAATTCTCTTATTTTTTGCATCTATAAGAAAGAAAAATACCACCTAAAATATCAGCCTTAACCAATCAAAAAAATAGAAATTAAATTATAAAATTTTATTTAAATAAAATATTTCCTTAGAACATAGGATAAATGGAAAATACATAGTTTCCAAGAAATGAGCTAATAGATAAAAGTGAGATGAAAGCTATAGTCTTTGCCTATTTATAGGTGGGACTAACAATCTTGACTAAGAAGTGTAGAATTAGCCAATACCCTGATTTAGTTAGATGATTTGAAATTTTGGAAGTTAGATACATCATTATTAGATGGATGATCAACTTTGTTTAGAACCATATGAACTAGTCATTGTCCCTTGGGTTGCGATTCTCACTGCCTCTTATGTAGACCATGAGAAATAGGTTGCCTCAGGAATTGGCAATCATCACAATTCTATACTAGACTATAGAATCAAGATTATATTATGAACACTTTCTATCTAAGTAATTCATCACCGAATTCCAAAATGAAAAATAACAAAATTATACTTTCTATTGACCTTTTGAGATGAAAGCTTGTTTGATTGTCACCCATTTTAGTCTTGATTCTCCTAGCTCAGTGGGTAGCCTACATGAGGCCTAGGATGGGAGGTCAGCCTCCATGGTTCTTGTTTAAATATATTTGCAATTTTGTTCTCAATGGATTCATAGAAGAAGCTTGGGTTACCCAATGTCTTGATGTAGCATGGAAGAGATCTTGTAATTTGTGTATTGCATTTGTAATGGAGAATTCTCCAACTCATTTACATTGTTGTGAAGTATGATTGTATGAAAGCAATGAAGGAATTTAGAGATAACCATATGTATTTTCATCATAGTTCATTATTGTGCATTTAGATGTATTAGAATGGAAATATTAACGTATCCTTGTAGTTACAGTTGGATTGTAAAAGAGGTTCATCACCAATTGATAATCTATTTCTCTTGTTATTCAAGGAATGATTATACATATATTGAATCATATTCATCTTGAATCATGAAATAAGACAAGAAGGTGCCTTCCAAATATGATTTTTCATAAAAAGAAATTGTATTATGTGTTGGTTCAATAGGAAATTTCATTTAAACTTCCATTATAGATAGGAAGAATTGATCTATTAGTATTCCATATTTGACCTTGTTTAAATGTAATATATGTGTTGAAATTATTGTTACAAGTGAATTTGATAAATTTATTAATCTAGATATGTACATTAGAATGTTAAGAATAAAACCAAAATGACTATCAAAAAATCAAGATTCTGTTACAAAGCTTGAATGAAGAAAACAAATCAAATAGTTATCATAGCATAAACTTTCGTAAGAAAAAAAGCTTGAAAGTGAAAATTAAAATCTCTAGATTTTGGATGAGAGTGGAGAAAAAATCCACTCTCTAATATAGGCCAATAAAAAAAATCGGAAGAATATTCCCTAACATCTAGTTTCATAAAAGTCATGTGCATATGAAAGTGGCATAATACTTTTACTTGCAACCAAAATAAAATAAAATAAAATAAACTATAGTTTTATTGCCTAGTCTATCATATATAAAATTATATATAAATATAATAATCACCCATTTTACCCCTCCCCCAACATCAACATGTACTTGACATTGAGGGAAAGCACATTTTAAAACCCAAACAAATAAATTAAATAAAGAAAAGACAAAGGAAAATACCATCCCAAAAGGCTTAGGGGCTACCTCACCATATACGCATATGATTTCACTATCTAGGCACATGATCCCACCCACCTTTTCTCATGCCAAGACAAGTAAAGATTTATGCCTATGTACCTAAGTTAGCCACCACCCACCAAGGACATTGGGCTCAAGACCCCAGGTGATTGGCTAGTAAGTGTTTAAGAAGAGTTGTGGAGAGGTAAAATAAGCATATGGAGGATAAAATTCATGTGAGTATAGAGGTAGGAAGGGTTTAACAAAGCTAAAAGTGTTTGAAACATGGTAAAGTAAAAGTCACACTGGCTAAGGGAAGGATAGCGTCGGACATAAGATATACATAAGTAACTAGGATAAGTAACAAGAGATGAATACACATGCATCATCTTCCTAAACATCCTATCACAAGAGTATCATATAATGTAACCCTACTTCAGATATAGAGCTTTAGGTCCAACATGACTATGAATTTTATCATGTATACCCACTTCAATCAATACGACGATGAATCTATGTTCAGAATAGATTCTTACATGATACTTTAAAAATGAACCATGTCTTTAAGGTTAGGTTGAAAATCCATATTTCAATATGTGACTTCCTAAGTTTACCTTCAAAAAAAAAAAAATTATAGTTATGTTTTTACCTCGAAGTCTTGGGCATGACAATTCACCAGGGTTCAGTGGTCAGAATGTGTAGACTGCCTTAACGTATTGACCATTTGGCTAATGTAAGAGCTATTTTTTTCATGTAGTGTCCACTAATTTGTACACCAACTTGGTGCATGCACCATGTAAGATCTTGAGGAAATTTGGTAGTAGAAATGTTTTTGAGGTTGAGTTACCAGAGGACATTTTCACCAATATCTAATATTGTAGACATCTTTCAGTGTTTTGAAGTTGATGAGGAATTAAAAGATAGCCTATATTATCTAAAGGAGAAGACTCACACAATTGAGAAAGCTTCTAATAACAAAGTAAGTAAACCCTTGGAAAATATTATATAGAGTATATTGTTCAATGGAAGGATAAACCAGCTAAAGATAGTTCATGGATAAGACAAGTTGGGTCTTTATAATTCAAGTCAAAGTATTAGGGTTTCCTGATGGGACGTTAGTTCTTTACTTACCATAGACATTTCATTTAGAAGACTCTTAGGTCAATGAGCAATCTTGCATCAACAAAATACATTTTTATTTTTTTTGTACCTATCTGTTGTGTGGGAAGCATTCATTGGTACTCATGGCTTCCAATCATGTGTATTAACATCATGTTGAGGACCAATTTTGGATCCTTACCCTAAGATAACATAAGTTAATGCTCCTTGTGCTTTGAATTTTGTGTCATTTTCTTTGGTCTTTATTTTTTGTGGTTTCATCTTACATGGCATGCTATTTCTTTCAGAATAGTTTCTTGTAATGATGTAAGATCTTCTTTAGTTAGGAACTAACTCCTTATTTATGTGAAGACCTACTCTTAATTGTGCATGAAAAAATGATGACCATTTTTTGGGTTATTGTTTTCTCTTCCAAGGTAGGGCTAAAATTGTTATTAAATTCCTAACAAAATTAACTTGTGGCTTTGTTGGCTATATAAGAAATTCAATTAGATGTAGGAAAGTAAGTTCTAAGTAGGAAGACAGAAGATCAATAAAAGGAAGTCTCAAGATTGTGAGCTTCAAGCTCTGACATTGTAAATTCTCTCTGTACTAGCCAAAACCTTGAAGGCCTTACAGTCGGGCATGTTGGATGTTTGAAATATATTTACCATGTGTGCTATTTCATATATCAACAATTACTTGGTTCTTTCTACTAGTTATGTGTTTTCTTCCATGTGTACTCTTGGCAAGTTTTTAGGTGTTTGGATTTCATTTTCCTTTCCCTACTAGCCTTGTGTTGGTATATATCATTATCATTATAGGAGGGGAGGTTTTGTGGAGGTGGGTAGGGGGTGGTAGGAGTGGGCTATTAAGATCTTCTCAGATGATATATCTCAAAATCCTAAGAGAGAGAATACACATGCATGAATATTTGTGTTGTCAAGAATGACCTAGAAAGTAAGTGAATGCAAAATTAGGTCATAAGGGATCAGAAAGGAGTTTGTGGGGATGTAGCTAATATTGATAAATGATTATTTGGATTGCCTGTTGTATGTAAAGAGGATAGAGTGAAGATTTTTTGGTCAGAAAGCCACATCAAATTCCTATACAACAAGGAACTACACTTTTTAATGCCTAGTCATTTTATAACTCTTTAAATTCTTACCCACCTTGGAAAAATCCTAGATATTTCTCATCAAATCCCACCTAGCCAAGTTATAAATCAAAACCCCACAAAGCTGAATTTCAAAAAAAACATAATTAGTCTCAGTGCATAGATATTATAAATGAATGTATGAATTCCATGGGAATGGGAACATTGTATAGTTGGGCTAGGGGGTTATGTTTGTGTTGCAACATAGTGCTAAAGGAAGTCATCCCAAAAATATTGGTGCCACACATTGTGCTACCCAAATGCAACAAGGATTATAGTGTTCTTAGGGTGTAACAGATTGTGTTTTTGCACATTTTTATGTTGTTTCAAGCAATTTGATTTTCAAATAAAATAAAGTTTCAAGATGAGTATTTTCATTTTCAAATCACATAAATCACATTTCAAGAAATTTCATCTTCCAATCACATAAATCATGTTTCAATCAATTTCATTTTTAAATCACATAAACTTGAAGTAATACACATCCTTACCCAAGTAGTGATGCTAGTGGGTTTGAAACATTGAGTGTTACTAACATTTTTGTGCTTGAATGAGAACCCTACCTTTTGTGCGCAGTCTTGGTTGAAAATGACTTGGCCTTTGTCCTTTTTTTCTAAATGATAGCCTATTATTGTTAGAATTTCAATGGGTTACAAAATAACTAGTCAAACATCTGACGACAATGGTGGAAAATTCAAAAGAATAATGTCAATTTCACGAAAAAATCCCTTTTGTCTAAAATTAATGTAAGAAATTAGGGCCAAATGTATTAGTGGCATTTGGTTAGTTAAATGTGATTTTTTCAGCCTATTTTTGGGTGAAATGATAAGTTTAAATTTGAAGGGGGAATATGTCACACCACTTTTTTCTTCATTAGTTTTTTTATCATGTAATTATAAATATTAGATATTATAGAGGTGGAGCTATATATATATATATATATATATATATATATATATATATATATATATATATATATATATATATATATATATATATATATATATATATATATATATATATATATATATATAAACTATTGTGTTGATCATGGCATTTAGTGACAGATTGAAGAAAATGGTATACATCATGGCATTTATTCTTAGCGGTAGAGTTTTATTTTTCCATAAATTCACTGCCTCATGTAATATTTTATGAGCAATTTTAGTTGGTCTGAAACAAAATAGCATTCTACTCCAAAACATAATTTTTTTTTCCTCTATTAAAAACAGAGCATATCATTTGCTTTTTTGGTATATCATTTTTTTAGTATATGTTGCTGGTGCTCAAGTTTTAGCATATGACATTGATCTTATGTAGGTCGTAACAATGCTATTCATTGGAAAAATAGAGAATGCCATTTAATTTCACAGTATTTGGGCTTACTGTAGGTAGGAATATCAACTAGGAAGTTTGTAGTGAAGCACCCGTCAATCATAAGAAGGATGAATGAGAGGGACCAAATTAGTAATAAAATTAAGAATGTTCATTTTAAGTTAAAGAGAATGATGGAATTGGTGAGAAGTTGTAGAATAAAGATTTTATATGAAAAACTCTGCAGTTTTGTTAGCACATAATTTGACCATGATGGATATAATCAGATAAGGAAGAGGAAAACCAGACAAGGAGGAGGATATCACTATTATTACTTACATTCCATATCATTCATCATTAATAACTACCTATCATCCATGACTTCACAATCATTCATTCATAATTACCAAGCGACTCGGCTTAACCATTACTGTGTAAGCCAACATAACTCAACTAAATCAGGTAAGCATATCTCTTCTGAGGAATTCAAATAGCAATTGTTTTGCATGCATGATCAGATGATGGTTACAAATGAATCGATTGTAGAATGAGCTTCTTCATCCTCTATAAATTTCTTTATTTTTGGCTTGTAGTGATGCTATCCACATCACTATTCTAATAATAGGTCCTATTTGGTCCTTAGGTGTGTTTAGGAGACTTGGCAAGACCCAAAGTGACCAAGTTGCTAGAAGTTGCCGACTATTGTCAACTAGGTGACTTAGGTCCGGAAAAGGCTAAAATGGTCTAGAAAGGTTCCAATGGCTTTGAATTGTTTATTTGAAGTCATTTTATGCATATAATATGTCTACTTTGTTTTTGTGCCAAATTTGGAGGTCTAACTCCATGTAGAACAAAAGTTGCTGAAATGTTGTCATGTTGTCATGACAACATTTTCTTGCAAAAAGCAACTTTTTGGCATTTGTGTGTTTAGAACGTCCTAACTGTTTAGAATAGTTATGGAACTGATGGAGGAGCCTTTAAAAATGTGAGGACAGCCATTTTTAGGTGGTTGGACAAGTTGGTTTTGCATTTTTGTACGAATTGAGCAAGTATTTTGTTGCCGGTTTTATGCATTTGAAGGCATTTTTAATAGAGGAGGATTGAATGGCCTGATTTTTGTGTTGGAAAATTTCTGAAATATTTTTTTTAATCTTTTTGTATTGTTGGTTTGATCATTTTAATTCGTTTGCATTAGTGTAGAAAAATCTTTTTGTTCTTGGCAAGTTGTTGATCTGAACAGGGCTGCACTTAGAAAATGGGATCTTAGGGCCACTTCCCACCATTGGAAACCTCTGGTATTTTTGGATTTGGAACTAGGATCCATGTACATTATGTATCAAGAAGGAGGGCCCTTGAAAGCATCAGCAAGCATTTTTAAGGTGATGCCCTAGGCAAGCCAAATGCAACTTGGCTAGGAATCACAGTTGGAAAATGAGTTATGGAGAGGATTGAGTGTACAAATACCTTAATCCGGCTGCACAACGAGTAATGAGAAGGTCTAACCTTGCTCCAGTCCAAAGGAGAGGTCTTGGAAAGGTGTCTAAGGTGGTTTTCCATCACAACAGCAATAAAGCACTTGAAATCCTCATTTTTGGCCTAAAACTGTACTTTCATTGTATGGAAATTTTGGAGGCTAGAAAATTACAGAATCTTGAAGTACTCTAAAAAGGGTATCCAAAAATATAATTTGTTTGTAGGGTTGTTAAGAAGTTTTTCAAGAAATCTTGTTTCCAGCTATTTAGGAGGGCTAATTCCTAGTAGCCTTTTTGGAGCAATTTGGTGTATCTTCCCTAGTAGATTGAATGCGCCTATGAAATCAGAAATGTTTAGGGTCATGGATGTTAGAAGGAGTCTAAAAAAAAACCTAGATGAAGAACTGGTACCCTTGGAGCTATAGATGGACTTGAGGGTTAATAGCGGACTGGAGCCGGCTAGTAAGAAATTTGATGTTACTTTGTTGGTGTACCCCCAACTGAAGGATTAGGATCTCTTGAGCAAGGTCCTAGTAATTATAGGGTGTGAAGAAGCCCTAGTGGGTCTAGTGAATGACCTAAGGTAGCCCTGAGAGAGAGCTTGGGGTTTGGAAGCAAGGTTGGGGTGTTACATCACTTAGTAGTAGAACTTTACAATGAAGCATTTAGAGCCATTTCCTATTAAACTAAGATTTCAAGATGATAGCCTCCCTGAAATTTAATATCCATTTGAATGTATTACAATACAATCAATGTAGCAACCATGATATTTTAAACTGTCGTGTCTAATTTAGTTCTTAGTGATTCACAAACCTATTTTTGTTTACTGAACTATCTTTTCATAATAAAAAGAAAGAATTTAATTAAAATATTAGACAAGTGCATTAATATAAAGATGTCATGTACAAAATAATTCCTTGTATTTGTATTGTTAAACAACTATACAAATGTTGAAACCTGCCATTTCATGTTAAACTAGGATTTCCAGATGATAGCCTCCCTAAAAATTAATATCCATTTGAATGTATTACAATACAAGCAATGTAGCAACCATGATATTTTAAACCATTGTGTCTATTGTCATTCTTGGAGATTCAGACACCTATTTTTGTTTACTAAGTTGTCTTGGCATAATAAAATTAAATCATGCATTTAAAATATTAGACAAGTGCACTATTATAAAGATGTCACATACAAAATAATTCCCTGTATGTGTAGTGTTCAAAAAATGTCCAAAAGTTCTCAAATAAATTATCTTAATTTTTGCATCTATAAAAAGAAAAATACCACCTCAAATATCCAAATTAATTAATAAAAAAAATAGATATTTAATTATAAAATTATATTTAAATAAAATATTTTTTCAGAACATAGGATAAATGGACAATACATAGTTTCCAAGAAATGAACTATTAGATAAAAGCAAGATGAAAGCTATAGTATTTGCCTATTTATAGGCAGGACTAACAATCTTGATTGAGAAGCATAGAATTAGCTAATATCTTGATCTAGTTAGAAGATTTGAAATTTTGGCATCTAGAAAAGTCACCATTAGATGGATGATCAATGTTGTTTAGAACCATATGAACTATTGTCCATTGGGTTGTGATTCTCATCGCCTGTTATGTGGTTGATGAGAAATAGGTAGCGACAGGAATTGGCAATCATCGCAATTCTATACTAGACTATAGAATCGGGATTATATTATGAACACTTTCTATCTAAGGAATTCATCACCGAAGTCCAACTTCCTTAAAACATCTAGAAAAATGTTCACTTTGAAGCTATTAATATACATGGAACTCTTCCTTGGATGAGTGCATTCCCTTATAGAATTGAAATTTTTCGAGTGCAACTAAAATTCATATTACTTCAAAACTCATATTTAACTCTTTAAAATAGGAATACACATGTTTCCTAATTGATCTACTATGTGTTCCTTGGGGATTGAACTTAATGTACTCTTACCTTGTTGGAATCACCAATAAATCATAATTACTCTTTTATTCCTGTCTAGATGCACACCTTTGTGAAATAGTGCATATGGTAATCTTATTTTACATTCTACACATAATTTCTTATTTGATTGTGTTTAAACTTCCTTATGGTTGGGTGTAATGTGGCTTTCAATGGGAGGGTTAGAGATGGATACAATATTCTTTGTTTCTCTCTACCCAATAGTTTTGTTAGAGTAGATACAATATATTTTGTTTCTTCTATCAACTAAATCTTTCTTTGAAAGGGCTTTGGCCAAAGTTGTTCTTTTTTACTCCATATGTGTAGATATGTTGTTATTTCTCAACTAAATCTTTCTCTCAAAGTGCTTTGGCCAAAGTTGTTCTATTTTACTACATATTTGTAGATATGTTGTTATTTCATTTTACTACATATGAGTAGATATGTTTGTTGAAACTACAATTGAAATAATTTTTATATCGGCATTGATATCAAATCTACTGATGAGACATATTGCTATTTGATCTAAATGTCATAAGTATTTGATTGATGAAGAGGATTTGAGAAATTCCTCATAGGAAAAGAACCTAAAGGAAAGGTTGAGTTATAAAAAGGAAGCTACAATGGATATTTGATTAATTAGACTATGGTAAGATGATATGATTGTTTATGTTATGAAGACATGTGTAGTCACTAACAAACTGCATAAGGTTATGTGCAGGATCATGATGTGTCAAAATGTGACGATGTGAAACAAATGTAGTTTTCAAATGTCTAAAAGTGTTTCAAAATCCGCTTTGACTTTTTCCCCACCCATCTTGATACCAAACCAAAAATGTAATAGCTTGCCTTATCTGTACCCGATTTGAGAATGGGTATCCCATTTGAAAACACGTATCCAATTTCATATTAGGTACCCGATCTATTGCACCCAATTCATGGCACAAAATTCAAATGTAAAGGCAGTGGGGAGCATTTTGTAACTTAAATAATGGTTTTTATTTTCCAAACAAAAAGGTGGGGATGAATTTTTAAGTTTTATTGTCCTACCATAATATAATTATAGCATTTGAGGGGGGGGAAGGGGGGAGGAGAGAGCATTTATGATATATAGTTAGTACTAAAATTTATTAGATAGTATTAAATAAGTATATCTATTTTTTATTACTTGATTATTTTATATATAGTTAGTACTTATTATATATTATATTATAATTATATATCATATATATTATAATTATATATTATATATATATTAATAACCTAAGTTAATAAACTATATGATGATGTATGTTTCTAAGGGTCCCCCTAGGGACATACATGGTGTGTTCCCAAGGGGTCATGGGATAACTGATGACCACTTTTGACCCATTATACGAAAACATATGTTTCTAGGGGTCATAGGATGCCTAGGGACATACATCTTGTGTCTCAACGCATAGAAAGAGGTTATAGAGTATCTTATGACCACTTTCAACTTATAACATGATAACATATGTTGTTAGGGGTCCTAGGACCCCTATAGACATACATGTTGTGTTCCAATAGGTTGAAAGGGTTCATAGAGTATCCTATGATCCTTTCAACCCATTACATGAAAATATGTGTTCCTAGGTGTTCTATGACCCCTAAGAACATACATTGTCATGTAATGGGCCTAAAGGGTTCATATGGTATATAATGACCCCTTTTGACCTATTAGAACACAACATCTATGGCTCTGGGGGTCTCAAGACCACTAGAAACATATGTTATTGTGTAATGGGTTGAAAGGGGTCATAAGATTTAGACCCATTAGAACACAACACACATGATGATAAGGGTCCTAGCACCCATAGGATCATATGTTCTCATTTAATGGGTTGAAAGGGTCATAGGACACCCTATGACCCCTTTGTACCCATTAGAATATATGAGGTTTGCCCCTAGGAACACTAGGATCATATGTTTTCATGTAATGGGGCTAAAGGGGCCATAAGATACCCTATGACCCCTTTCCACCCATTGGAACACAATAGGACCCCTAGGAACATAAGTTGTCATGTATTTGATTGAAATGGGTCATAGGTTATCCTATGACCCTTTTCAATCCATTTGAACACAATATGTTTGTTCCTAGGGGTCCTAGGACCCACAAGAAAATATTTTGTCATGTAATGTGCCAAAAGGGGTAATAGGATATCCTTTAACCCCATTCAATCCATTCGAGGGCAACATTTATGTCCCTAGGGGTCCTAGGAACCCTATGACCATATTTTGTTGTGTAATGGGTCAAAATGTATCATGGCATGCCTTATGACTCCTTTTGACCCCCAAGCACATCCATCACATGTTTTAATGGGTCAAAAGAGGTCATTATGTTCCATGTAGCCCCTTTTGACCCATTAAATGATAACATATGTTCATAGGGGTCCTAAAACCCCTATGAAAATATAACATGTGCTCAAATCAGTCAAAAAGACCTTCATAGGGTACCCCATGACCCCTTTCAACATGTTATATGAAAAAATATGTTCCTAGGAGTCCTAAGACCCCTAGAGATAAAACTCATGTGTTTTAATGGGTCAAAAGGGGTTATAGGTCCAATTTGACTCATTAAATGATAACATGTGTTCTTAAGGGTCCTAGGACACCTAATAACATATATCATGTATTTAAATGGGTCAAAAGGGGTCGTAGAGTACCTTATGATCTCTTTCGAGACATTTCATGACAACATGTCTTTAGGGTTCCTAGGACCCCTAGCAACCTATATTATTTATTCCAATTGGGTCGAAATGGGTCATAGGATAACCTATGACCTCTTTCAACACATTTCATGATAACATATGAGCCTAGGGGTCCCAGGAACCCTAGGTGCATATTATAATTATTCATATGAGTTGAAAGGGGTTAGAATAATCTAGGACCCCTATTGACTCATTAGATGGGAACATATATCATGTTTTCAAATCAGTTTGAAGGGGTCCTAGAGTACTCTAAGATCCCTTTTGACCAATTATATGACAACATATATTCCTAGGGGTACTATGATCCCTAGGGACATACATGATATGTTTCAATGGATTGAAAGGAGTCATTGTGTACATATGGTACATTATGACCCCTCTCAACCCATTATATGACAACACAGGTTCTTAGGGTTCCTAGGAGCCCATGGAGCATATATCATGTGTTCATATAAGTCGAATGGGGTCATAGAGTACCCTATAACCCATTTCGACCAATTATATGACAACATACATTCTTAGGGCTCCCAAGACCCCTAGGAGCATACATCATGTGTTTGAATGGGTTGAATTGGGTTATAAGGTGTCATATGACCCTTTTGACTGATGAAATAAGAACATATGTTCCTAGGGATCCTAGGACCCCTAGGAACATATGTTCCTAGGTTCAAATGAGTCCAAAGGGGTCATAGATTACTCTAGGACCCCTTTTGACCCATTATATGACAAAATATGTTCCTAGGGGTACTATGATCCCAGGGGACATACCTGATGTATTTTAATGGATCGAAAGGGGTAATAGTGTATGTATGGTATGTTGTAATGTAGAGCCTAATCTGACTTGGAGTTTTGTTTGGCACAGGTTTCTCCCCATATTATTTCTACAGGAGTTTGGAAGCAACACCCCCAAGATGGGGTCAAGGGGTAGCACCCTTGTAGGGTCCTAGGCTAGTACCCAAGGTGCACTCCTTGTCATAGTATAGAGTGGGGTCAAGGGGCAAGCCAAAATAAAAAATGACCTTATATTGTAAAAGGTGTTGACTGTTATTTTTCCTATTGGATGACTTATTCTAGCTCTAATTTTGTAAGCAACAAAAGCTTGTATAAAAAGTTCTTAGGGTTAGCGATTTCATAATGTAATGGTGATATTGGAACTTCTTGCAGCGATATTGAGCTATAAGAAATTACAATTTTAATCACTACATGATAATACTAATTGACTTGTTGTTGGTGGATGTAGCCTAGGGATTGGGTGAACCATGTTAAATCTTGGTGTCTTGTGTTATCTTGTATGTGAAATGTTGTTTTATGATATTGGTTATATTTGCATGTAACTATTATTTATGTCTGAGGTTAATCCTAACATGATACACTGTTACCCTTCTTGACCCATTATATGACAACATATGTTCTTAGGGGTCATAGGAACCCAAAAAACATATATCATGTGTGTGAATGCGTCAAAAGGGGTCAAAGAGTACCCTATAACCCATTTCGATTGATTATATGAAAACATATGTTCCTATGTCTCCTAGGACCTCTAGGGACATACACAACACATGTTCCTAGGCATATGAGGACCCCTAGGGACATACATCATATGTTTGAGTGGATCCAAAGGGGTCATATTATATGCTTTGACCCCTTTCGACCTATTATATTACAACATATCTTTCTAGGGGTCCTAGGACCCCTAGGAACTTACATCGTGTGTTTGAATGAATTGAATGGGGTCATAGGGTTTCCTATGACCCATTTTGACCCATTAAATGTGAACATGTGTTCCTAGGGGTCCCAAAAGATATTTTATGTGTTTAGATGAGTCAAAATGGGTCATAGAGTACCTTATAACCCGTTTCAAACCATCATATGATAACATATGTTCCTAAGGCTTCTAGGACCCCTAGGGACATACATTATGTGTTTCAATGGTTCCAAAGGGGTCATATGGTACCTTATGACCCGTTCAGACATATATCTACTTCTTATTTTTGTCCTAAATTTTTTGTACTATTGCATTAAAATATACAATTTTTACCAATCAGATTAAATTATTTTCAAATAAGACCTAGTAATTTAGAAACTAAATTCAATTACCTATAGATTCTATTTTTACAAATTTTTAATATAATTTTTAGAACTACCTCATAGTTTTATGTCAAGATGATATTAACCTGATTTGTTGATATAAGATTGCCCCTTAAGGGTATAGTTTTACCCACCATGATATTGCAAATGCCCATAATCTTGACCAAGAAATAAACTAGAAGATTAAGGAACTCAAAGTTTATGCCAAAGGATGCTAGTGTTGATTGAGCACCAAAACAAAGCAAGCTAAGGGCTAGTACAAGTCAACTGAATTCTGTGTTGATCAAGCATCAATATTGACTAAGTGACAATATTGATGTTGAGCTAGAAGTTTAATAATGACTGCATGATTCAGTGATGACTAAGTATTAGAACTTAATGTAATCTTACCTTGTTGGAATCACCAATAAATTATAATTGCTATTTTATGCTTTTTTAGATGCACCCTTTGTGAAATAGTGCGTACAGTAATCTTATTTTACATTCTGCACATAATTTCCTCTATGATTGCATTTAAACTTCCTTATGGTTTGGTGTAATGTGGCTTTCAATGGGAGGGTTAGAGATGGATATAGTATGCTTTTTTTCTCTCTACCCGCTAGTTTTGTTAGAGTAGATACAATATATTTTGTATCTTCTATCAACTAAATCTTTTTCTGAAAGTGCTTTGGCCAAAGTTCTATTTTATTGCATATGTGTAGATACAATATATTTTGTATCTTCTATCAACTAAATCTTTCTTTGAAAGTGCTTTGGCCAAAGTTGTTCTATTTTACTACATATGAGTACATATGTTTGTTGAAACTACAATTGAAATCATGTTTATATTGTCATTGATGTCAAATCTATTGATGAGATATATTGCTATCTGATCTAAATGTCATATGTATTTGGTTCTTGAAGAGGATTTGAGAAATTTCTTAGAGCAAAGGAACCTAAAGGAAAGGTTGAGTTATGAAAAGGAAGCTACAATAGACATTTGATTAGCTAGACTATGGCAAGATAATCTAATTGTTTATGTTATGAAGACATGTGTAGTCACTGAAAAATTGCATAAGGGTATGTGCAGGATCATAGTGTGCCAAAATATGGTGATGCGAAACATACGTAGTTTTCAAATGTCTAAAAGGGTTTCGAAATCTGCTTTGAATTTTTTCCCACCCATCCTAGTACCAAACCAAAAATGTAATACCTTGCCTTATTGGGTATCCGATTTGAAAATGGGTATTTGATTTGAAAACATGTACCCGATTTCATAATGGGTGCCCGATCTATTGTGCCCAAGTCATGGTGCAAAATTCAAATGTAAAGGAAGTGGAGACAAACTTTTAACTTAAATATTGATTTTTATTTTCCAAATAGAAATTGGGGATATAGTTATAGCAATTGGGAGGGGCAACCATTATATATAGTTAGGACTAAACTTTATTATATAGCATTAAATAATAATAATAATTTATTATATGATTATTTTACACATAGTTAGTATATTATATATTATTATATAATTATATTGTTGGATTTACAAATGAGAAACATGTACTTCTAGGAGGGGGGGGGTGAATCAAAAGTATTAATCTTTAACCAATAAAAATTTTTATTTCAAACAATACATACATTGACATAATGAAATAATGTGTAAATTAAATGCATCCACACAAACATTTGACACCAGATATACCTAGAAACCCTCCAAATGAGAAGGTAAAACTGGGGTGGGGATGACAGCCACTACTTGACTACTGTAGCAATAAAATGTAACTTGTTAAGGTTACAAAGTTTGACCATGAAACATGATCTGCCCTATGAAAGGCCTACCCTATTAAAGGCCTACAAGAGACTTTTAAGTCCCACCCTATTAAAGGATTTTGCACCCTGCTAGAAGCATACCTATTTAAAGGATTTATGAACATTCACTTGGAATGTCACCCTATTAGAGGATTTCTAAATGATTGTTAAGTCAAACTTAGTCCAAAGGATTTCATACAACTGAGATTCATCCTTTTTGCCACTTAACCATTCCATATTTTTTTATTGGTTGCATGTTGATTGCATAGAAAAATCAAATAGATTCAATCTTATCTTCTAAGCTTCGAGATCTATCCATAAGTCAACATAAAAATGGTTTACATAGTTTTTGATTAGATAAACAGGTTTTATAGGGATCCTGAAACTCAATAGTTAAAACATATAAGGCTGATAATAAGCATGAAAGCCCAGCCAAAAAAATATAAGTTTAGAGGCTGATAATAAGCATAAAGCCCAGCCAAAAAGTAGAGTTCTGAGAAAAGACCAAGAAAAAAGATAAGTAAAACCACGGCTTAAAGCTAGAACAAAAGCCAAAAGACAACAGGTGAGAGTTATTCCTCGCTCTTTCACTCCAGCTCTTGCATAACCTAAGTAGCCTCAAAGGCTAGTTGATTCTCCTTCGCTTCAAGCTATTGTTCTGTTTGGACCCCTTGGTCCTGATTAGGAATGGTATTTTCCTTTGCAGAGTTGTCGTCCATTCTGGCTTCATCCCTATCTTTTCCTTCCTCATCATCTTGCATTTCTCTATCTTTGATCCAGCTCATAAGAGAGATGATGTTGTTGTTAATGGAGCTTAACAAAAATGGTTTACATAGTTTTTTGTGCCATCACAAGAAACTAAGTCCACTCTGTGTTACTCAACACTTGAAAATATTGATGCTCGACACTTACTATAATTATGTCTAGCTTGGCACCTGAATTTTCTCAACATCAACTATTCACTCGTCACTTGAATTTTCATGGCACTGTCTATTTTCTTGACACTTGATTGACTTGTCACATGAGAGACTCAACACTCATTTTAACTCGGCATCAATACATATTATACTTGGCATACATTACTAGTTTGACATGAACTTAGTAAATATCTTAAGTGTGTTGACACTCAATTGTCAAAACCCATATGAGATCAATAATCTCCCCCTTTGATATGAGTGTCAAAAACACTTAACTATACATAACAAATCTAATATTCTCGAGTATAATATATATACAGATAGGCATATATACAAAAATTCAAAATGTTTCAAAATTTTGTAATAGACTATATACCTCAAATGTTTGTAACTCCTCTTTAGTTAATGTGTCCTTTTCTGTATCCAAAATCTCTTCTCTAGTAGATTTGCCTCTTGTTGATACTCTTTTTCTTCAAAAATACTAATACTCTTTATCTTCAAAAATAATGATACTCTTTATCTATCTAATATGCTATGTTTCTGCTCTTTTTTTGTTTTCTCCCCCTATGTCTACTTTCTCGCTTTTTGGGTTATGGTCTCTCTAACTTTTTTATCTCTCCCCTTTTCATATTTGTCTCCCCCTTTCATATTTTTCTCCCCCTTGCATATTTGTCTCCCCCTTTTTGGCACATATGTCAAAGGGTCTATACACTGACTGTATACTTATCCAAAAAGTTTTGTTGACTTCCATTATAATCTTTAGAGCAGCATCCCAATTATCTATTGCAACATTTAAGGATTTGATTTGGATGGTTGTATCTGCTGCAAGGTGAACTAGTCTGTCTAAAGTTGAAAGATTAGGATCTTTCTTTAATAGTATTTCTGCAAATCCTAGTTCTTTTTGGAGTATTTCCATATATGGGTAAGGGAAGCTTAAATATTAATGAATTTGGCTCTTATGTTAGCCTCTTCTACTATTAACATAGCTAGTTCCTTTTGTGTATGAAGCACTAAATGGAAATGCTTCTCACTTTGAGGTGGCTTTTGTGGCAATTGCATAACTAATATTTTCAAGTTTCTTTCTAGACTCAGAGGCCTCTAGGTCATTTCTTCTGTGAAGAGTGTTAGATCACACAATTTTATGTACAATGAGAATATATTCTCAAGTACTTTCTTCACTTTTTCAATTTTGGTAGCCAATTCCACCTATGATAGTGCTATTTCACTTGATATTTTCTCATTAACTTTTCCTTGAAATTTCTTTTCAAACCATTCCATGAGTTTGGCATTTGTATCTTGGTCTTCATTAGTCACTTGTTCCATAAGTTTTGATAGTTGTTCTAATAAGGGCTTGGATTCATTAGGTGTTTGCATGCTAAAGGCATCTAAAAAGATGTCTTTGATCTCATGTAGTGCTTGCCTTTGTTTATACTTTTTCCTGAATATTTCTTGATTCTTCTTTCTTTCCAATGCCTCTTGCATTATATTTATTTGTTCTAATGTAATGGTTGCATCGTCATATTTTGGTCTAACTATTTTTTCATCTAAAAGTGCATCACCATAGTGAAGTATCTTTGCAACCTTTGATAAGCTCGAGCTTGGTGCTGAAATATGAAGTTGCATTGCATCAATGCTCCATTTTTGAAGGACTTTAGTAGGAGTACCAACTGTTGGTAAATTTACCAATGTCTGTATAGCTTCTTGCTCCTTCTCCTTTGGGATGTCCTTGTCTTCATCTAATCTGCCTTGGTTAATTACAATTATTTGTCCCACTCCTTGATTTTGTATGTCAGGCACAAAAACATGTGTTTTTCCTACTTGTTTAATCATAGACTCCTTTACTTCTGCAGTCTAAATCTGTTGTTCAACCATGAGAATTTTTATTGTAGTGTCAACCTTTGCAGATGTGTCATCTAATGTTTGCATTGGAGTTTGAATGAAAGTAGTTGAAGGGATGGCCAAAGGTGGTTCTTGTGTGTTCACTTTATCCCTAGTGATATCAGCTACTACTTTCTATAGTTCATCCATACTAACCAATAGAAGATTATCACACAATCTAGCTTGTAGTGTGGATTGCTCAAGGATCTTCTTCAAATCTTCTGCAGTTAATGGATTGATGTTTTGGGCTGACCTATCAGATGCATCTTTCACTATAATGGTGTCTATAGCTATGTTTTTGTCATGTGTAGGGCTTAATGCTAGCAATTGTGTGTCTTGCACATCTTGTTGTATTTGATGCTCATCAGTTGTTGCCATTTCATCTTTTTTTTGTTGAGCCTCCTCCACAGTGTTATCTTCTTTTTCTTTTACTATTTCTTCTTCCTTGTCATCATTCTCTTCTTCTCCATCATTTCTACCCTCAAAGGGATCTTCTTCTCTTTCTTTGATAGTACTCAAGCCATATATTAATTTCCATATTTTAGTGGATTTCTATACAACATCTTCAATGTTGTTTTGGAGAATGCTAAATGCCCTATACTTGGGTGAAAATTTGCTACCATGTTTCTTAATTGCCTTGGTGATTTTCCCCCTTGTCAAATCTGGCATCACTTGTGCTAATTTTGATTCTCTTATTTAATTTTCCAAATTTAGGTAGTAATGCCACTTATTCTCAACAATTGTATACGATTCTTTAGGCATTGTATTCTCTAATTCAAGAGGAGTGTTCTTTAATTTTTCCATCATGGAATATACTGACTCTTCTAACATATTTTGGTCTTCTCTACCAACTTTTCTAAATTCAATATTTTTCAATATTGTAAAATCTACATTATCCCTCACATTATCACATATTTTTTCAAGATTAGATTTGGGAGCATGACTTACCACTCTGAACTGACTTGTGTCCTCTGACTTTGTCATCTCATCATTTGTCTCTAGTTGTGCTATGTATTTTCTTCTTGGCTTCTTTTGCACAGGACCTTTTTGTTCAATAGCCTTTTTCTTCTCATTTGCCTATTATTTGGATTTTTGAGTGGTTTCCCTTGTACTAGCTCTTATTGCTAGAGCTATAGGCTTTGTTGTGCTTGATCTTGTAGTTTTCCTTTCCTTTGGTTGTGCAATAGGCTGTGTCTTGAATTTTCTCTTCCTTGGTTTTGGTTTGGCTGGTACATCCTAGGCTTGGTCTTCCTTTGCACCTTCTTCTTCCTAACCTTCACCCATACCTTGGGTTAAAACAAGAGGTTCTTGACCTTGTACCTCTTCTTCCTCTTCATCTTCATCTTCATCATCACTTCATCATTGTCTCCTACACCTTCTCTGAATTTAGCCTTTAGGTTCCTCACCATTTTATCTTTCTTTTTCAAGGTTTATGTTCTTTTTAGTTCCATTTCAACCTTAGACCTTCACAATATCATAGTTACCAAAAATTTTGGCAGTCTTGTCAACTTCTTCTATAAGTAGTGCAGTGATAGTAGCTGACACTTCATCAATATTTTTTCATATACTAGAGGCCTTAACCATTTGACTCTAGGTACTATACCCTAAATATAAGTGTAGTCAATATCTACAAGGAAATAAATAGCATTATAATGTTGTCCTACTAGGGAAACATGAATTCTTAATATATGTTTCATGGACTTCTTGAAGTCTTCAAAATAGCTAGTCATAACTAACTCAAAATTGGCTACCATTTGTTCAATATACACATTTATTTGAACAATAATTGATCTATCAGTCTTCCATCCTAATTTTCCAAAAGATGGGAACTCATTTTGCACATAGAAAAACATACATACCAATATTGAACCAAACTTACATTGAGCACTTTTAGATTTTCTTATTGCTCCTAGGTTCTCCATTATCTATTGTATTTGATGTTCTGCAAGACCATAGGTGTGATCCTTCTTAACAATATTGTAGCCCACATCTACTTCTATGCATGGAACACTATTTAGTGTACTTGACTAATAGAATTTATGTGAGATGAACCTGATGGAAAAGTCAAGAAGAGGGTCTATGATGGTGTCAATGGTCATTCCACACTTGTTCCATTTAACACCTATTATTTTCTCAATCACTTCTTTAGAGTCACTCCTTAGGGTCTTGGACCAATCTAGGTTTGGGTAACCAATAACCCTACATATAATTTTATTTATGATTTTGATGGGTCCACCCTCTAACCATAGGCATCCATCATGTATTTTTCTTAGGACTATTTTAATCCACTCTATCTTGAATATGGTGGGGAATTCTAGAGCATAGGTTAAGCCCTTTCTCTCTACAATTTTAAATTATTCATTCAATACCCCATTTTTACATAATTTTTCATAAGCCTGACATATTTTCATGTCTCCAATACCTCCTACGTTGTAGTTATAGAATTTCCTTATGCCTTGTATCTTTACTACTTTAGGCAGAATCATTGATAGCACACCTAAAGGGTCTTGTTTGTAAGAAATCTCTTGTATGGTCTTGAAATTAGATTGCTTAACCTTGTTGCTGACCAACTGTACTTCAAAGGTTTATTTCTCTTTCACATTTCATGAACTAGATGCCATTATGCAAAATAGGGTTTTAACAAATTTAAAATTGTGTAACTCTGCATGTGAAGAATACCTTTAAGATTGAGGAACTGACACTTGATCTTCTGATGTGATCCTTGCAAATACTTCAAATTGGTTCATGGATTTCTTCTTCATTCTGCTTGCTCCTACTTTGAATTTTTAATGACGAAAAATGGGTGAAAATTGGCCTTATACCTCTCAAAAATTCATATTTATTGCTTGGTGCATATATAGCTATAAACTCAGCTAAAAATGATTTTTGTTTTACTTGGCATCCATATAAAGTTTACCCTCACTCGGAAGCTATTGGCATTACCTTTACTCAATAGCTCGACATCTGAAGAGGACTTTTCACACTCGGCAATAATGTAAAAACTTGTAGATTTGACGATGAAATTTTCCTCATTTTCTTGCATCTTTATTTATGCTAATTTATTCTTTTCAATACTAACTTATCTTGGAATTGATGTATGATAAATCATTTGAGTATCAGTACTACATACCATCTTTTTCTTAGTTTGATGAGGTGTGACCACTTGACCTATTAGGTGAAGTGATGCCTCCATTTGATGTGTTGCTTCCATTTCTTTTCTTCCATGCTTTTTTCATCTCTCCTATGATGTGTTCAACGTCTAATTTTCCTTTTCCTTTGTCAAACTTAGAATTGGTGCTTTTGACCTTGTTGGACAATGCTTTCTAATATGACCAGTCTTTAAATAGCTAAAGCATGTGGTTTGACTCAACCATCTATTGAAGTTACCACTAAAGTGTGTTCTTATGCAATTCTCAAGGATGTGTCCATACTCTTGACAATAGTGACAACTTTTCCTACTATTGTAGTCCCAATTATAGAAGTGTCCATAGCTTCTTGCCTTTGCTGATTTTTTTGGTGACCACATGGGTTTAGATCTGCACTCAAATTCTCTATGTCCATACTTTTGATAGTTGTAGCAGTAACCTTCAAATCTTGGTGCATGCATGGTTCTTGTCTTGCATTCATGTGCCTGATGACCTTGGTTATTGCACTTATGATAGTGACCCAATTTTTTAGGTTTGTCATGCTGATTTGCATTCTTTCTCCTACACATATTAGTAGTATGTCCCTTCTTACCACATAAATAATAGTTGGGTTTTGGAGTTCTTGCCTTTGTAATTCCTTTCTTCAACAGTCTTGGATGAGTCTCCTTCTTTAGTGCTGGTATAGCCTAGTCTTGATGTATCATTTATGGACCTTAGAGATTTCAATAGTTTCTCAAAGTACTTAATGGCTTCATTTGGCTTGTTGAAGCTCTTAGCAATCTCTCTTTCTCTTCTTAAATCAATTTTTTGTTGTTCATTTTGCAACTTTAGTGTGGTGATCTCAATGTCTTTAACATTCAACTCATGATGAGCAGTCATCATCTGACTTAGGGTGTTCAATTGCATGTTGGAGATTTTGGCAAGCTCAATTGAATTTTCTTCTAGTCTGTTGGCTAGGTTTATCTTGTCTTCTTTTATCATAACCTTGTCTTCAATGTCTCTCTTCTTTTGTTCAGTCACTTCACATAGCATCATGGCTAGTGATTCTTACTCGATCTTGAGATTTTTGATCTCTTCTACTTGAGCTCTATTCTTCTCCATTAGATTTTATATTGCTCCATCAAACTCATTTGTGTATCCATTAGCAAAGAAATTGGTGGTCTCAATCTCTTTGTATTGTGTGTCATTTTTTGCAATGGCAAATTCTTTTCTTCTCTTTAAGGATTTTCTCAATTTCTCCCTGGCTTCTTCCAATGAATGAAGAATGAGCTACATCTCAATTACTTAGTTCTCTATAATCTTTCCCAATTTGTACACCTCCATCTCAGGATCTTTTCTCTAAGCTGTAAGGATTCTCTTGTTAAGACTAATCTCTAATACCAATTGTTGGATTAAAAATGGGAAACATATACTTCTGGGGGGTGGGGGGGTTGTGAATCAGAAGTATTAATCTTTAACCAATAAAACTTTTAATTTCAAACAATACATGCATTGACATAATGAAATAATATGTAAAGTAAATGCATCCACAAACACATTTGACACTAGATATGATTACCTATAAACCTTCCAAATGAGAAGGTAAAACTGGCTTAGGGATGACACCCACAACTTTACTATTGCAATAATAAAATGAAACTTTTTAAGTTTACAAAGTTTTACCATGAAACATGATCTACCTTGTTAAAGGCTTACAAGAGACTGTTAAGTCCCATCCTATTAAAGGATTTCACACCCTGCTAGAAGTGTACCATTTTAAAGGATTTCTAAACATTCACTTGGAATGTCACCCTATTAAAGAATTTCTCAATGACAGTTAAGTCAACCTTAGTCCAAAGGATTTCATCCTGCTGACACAATTGTTAGAAAGTAACAATAGATTTTTTTGATCTGATAACTTACAATCTTGTATTGTTGATTTCAGATCTCAATTCAATCCATCTTGATCCTTTCTAATTTGATATGAAGATGTTTTATTGTTAATCCTCTTAACTACAAAGTAATTTTGCAATTCTTTCCTTGTTCTAAGTCAGCTTGAATGCCTTCTAAACAATGCACCCCCTTTTCTCTTTCTATTCTTCGCTCGCATGCATGTATGAATTATGGGGCTTCATTTTCTTATAAATATTTTTGTGACTTAGGGTTAAGTATGAATCTATGGTTGAGATTCATCCTTTTTTCTTCTTAACCATTCCAATTTTTTGATTAGTTGCATGTTGATTGCATGGGAAAACAATATAGATTTTATCTTTTCTTCTAAGCTTTTTGATCTATCCATAAGTTAGCATAAAAATAGTTTTTATAGTTGTTTGTACCATCACAAAAAACTAGGTCCATTCTGTGTTACTCAACATTTGACAATATTGATGCTCAAAACTTACTATAATTTTTTTTGGCTTGGCACCTAAACCTGCTTGACATCAATTGTTCACTCGGCACTTGAATTTTCTTGACACTATCTATTTTCTTGGCACTTGATTGACTCGAAACTCATTTCAACTCGACATCAATAAATATTTTACCTGACATACATTACTTGCTCGACATGAACTTAGTAAATATCTTATTTGTGTTGACACTCAATTGTCAAAACCAATCTGAGATCAACAACTATATCATATATATTATAATTATATATTTTATATATATTGGTAACCTATGTTAATAAACTATATGATGATGTATGTTTCTAAGGGTCCCCCTAGGGACATACATGTTGTGTTCCAATGTGTCCAAAGGGGTAATGGGATGATACCCAATGATCGCTTTCAACCCATTATACAACAACATATGTTCCTAGGGGTCATAAGATGCCTTGGGACATACATATTGTGTCTCAATGGGTAGAAAAGGGTTATAGAGTATAATATGACCCCTTTTGACTTATAAGATGATAACATATGTTGTTAGGGGTCCTAGGAAACCTATATACATATATGTTGTGTTCTAATAGGTTGAAAAGGTTCATATAGTATCCCATGACCTTTTTGAACCATTACATGACAATATGTGTTCCTGGGGGTCCTATGACCCCTAAGAACATATGTTGTCATGCAATGGGTCAAAAAGGGTCATATGGTATCCAATGACCTATTTTGACCCATTGGAACACATGTATGGCTCTATGGGTCCTAATACCCCTAGGAATATGTGTTACCTTGTAATGGGTCAAAAGGGGTCATAAGATTTAGACGCACTAGAACACAACACACATGATGATAAGGGTCCTAACACCCCTAGGATCATATGCTCTTGTTTAATGGGTCAAAAGGGGTCCTAGGACACCCTATGACCCCTTTCTACCCATTATAGTATATGAGGTATGTCCCTAGGAACATTAGGATCATATCTTTTCATGTAATGGTTCTAAAGGGACCATAAGATACCCTATGACCCCTTCCTACCCATTAGAACACAACATATATATCCTAAGGGCCCTAGGACCCCTAGGAACATATGTTGTCATGTATTTGATTGAAATGGCTCATAGGTCATCTTATGACCCCTTCCAACCCATTTAAACAGAGCATGTTTGTTCCTTGGGGTCCTAGGACTCACAATAACATATTTTGGCATGTAATATGTCAAAAGGGGTAATAAGATATCCTTTAACCCCATTCAACCCATTGGAGTTCAACATTAATGTCCCTAGGGGTCCTAAGAACCATATAACCATATTTTGTCATGTAATGGGTCAAAATGTGTCATGACATGCCCTATGAACCCTTTCAACCAATTCAAACAAAACATGTATATCCTAGGACCCATTGGAACATATATCATGTGTTTGAAAGAGTCAAAAGGGGTCAAAGAGTACCCTATAACCCATTTTGATCAATTTTATGAAAACATATGTTCCTAGGTCTCCTAGGACCTCTAGGGACATACATCATGTATTTTAATGGGTTGAATTGGGTTATAAGGTGTCATACGAGCCTTTTTAACACATTAAAGGAGAACATATGTCCTAGGGACATATGTCATGTGTTTAAATGATTTGAAAATAGTCGTAGAGTATCCTAGGACCCCTTTTGACCTATTATATGACAACACATGTTCCTAGGGGTATAAGGACCCCTAGGGACATACATCATATGTTTGAATGGATCCAAAGGTGTTATATTGTATGCTTTGACCCCTCTCGACCCATTATATTACAACACATATTCCTAGGGGTCCTAGGACCCCTAGGGACATACATCATATGTTTGAATGGATTGAATGGTGTCATAGGGTGCCCTATGACCTTTTTTGACCCATTAAATGTGAACATGTGTTCTTAGGGTTCCCAGAAGATATTTTATGTGTTCAAATGAGTCAAAATGGATCATAGTGTATAATAACATATGTTCTTAAGGCTTTTAGGACACCTAGGATATACATTATGTGTTTGAATGGGTCCAAAGGGGTCATATGGTAACTTATCACCCCTTCAGACATATGCCTACTTCTTATTTTTGTCCTAAAAGTTTTGTACTATTGCATTAAAATATACAATTTTGACCAATCAGATTAAATTATTTTCAAATAAGACCTAGCAGTTTAGAAACTAAATTCAATTACCTATAGATTCTATTTTTACAAATTTTTAATATAATTTTTCATAACTACCTCAAAGTTGCATGTCAAGATGGTATTAACTCAATTTATTGATATAAGACTACCACTTAAGGGCATAGTTTGACCCACCACGATCCTGCAATATCCATAAGCTTGACAAGAAATACAATAGAAGATTACAGAATTCAAACTTTATTCCAAAGGATGCTACTGTTGATCGAGTGCCAAAATAGAGCAAGCCAAGGGCCAATACAAGTTGATCAAATTATGTGCTGATAAAGCATCAATATTGATTGAGTGACATAGTTGAGGCTTAGCTAGAATTTTAATAATGATTGAGTGATTTAGTGATGACTAAGTAGTAGAACTTAGTAACGACTAAGTGACATTATTTTGAATGCATATGAGAAATCATCATTTATAGCTAACACAGTTAATTTCTTGGGATATGGAAAATGTGTTAAAGGCAAGGATTGATGTGTTAGATAAATTAATTCAATGAGAGGATTAGCTAAGATACCTAATGAATGAATTCAATGAGAAGTTTCTAGAAAAGAGATGGAAACAAATAGGTACAATGAATCTGTTGGATCAAATTTTAAACCCTAAGATCTACGATTGATGCAAGGGAGGTGTGAAAATTAGGATCAAAGGCTCGCCTAATAGTCAAGACACCTTGCAGATTCAACAAAATGGAAGAAAACCACAAAGAGAACAACACCAAGGAGAGAAGAAGCCACAATTTCTTTATTGTTTCATAAAATTTACATCATACATGCCTAGTTGTAAGGCCTTCCAGGTTAAGGCCAACAATAGAAAAGCTTATAAATTCAATTCTAACCTCTAATATTCATAATCTATTTCCTTCTACGTTCCTAGCTTCCATCCACCCACCTATACCTAAGCCTAAACAACTTATTTTGTACTTGTCAAAAAAATTACAAAAGATTCTAGATCATTACATCATAGATGGCTGACCCCTAATGGTTTGCACACACCTCAAGACTAAAATGATATCATTCACTTCACATCCTAAATTAAATACCTGAGTCAACTCAAACTCAAAATCGACCATAGACAAATTTGTCAAAGAAGAAGTGAGATAAAACCCGACTATCAAAGTAATCACTAGGAGACTCACCCAATACATAGCTCGCTCACAAAAGAACTCGGTTAACCTAGAACTTGGTCAAAAGTGTAACTTGGTTGAAATAAGCTATCAAACAACTCAACAACAATTTGAACTTGATTAGTACTAGAGCTTGAAAAGAACTGGAACTCGACATTCATATGCAAAATAACAAATATGAGTAGGATAATAGGGCCACCCATAATGCTCTTGCATCAGACAACTGGGGTTGACAGAAATGACTCTTTTGAATCATGGAGGTGTCACAACCCAAGCTAGAGTGACTCAGATTGATAAATCCATGTAGAATCTTCCACTTCACCAAACATTCATAGTAGTTATTTCCCCTTGTAGTCTTACCAACTCTTTGATCCATTATCTATTCAATCTCTTCCATCTACTTCTTACGATAGTTCTCTGGTACAATAACTTCATCATCTAGCTCATGATACTCATACAAATCAAAAACATTAGATATAGGAGATATATCCATGTCATCAGGTAACTCAACTTCATAGGCATGACCACTATCAAACTTCTTCAAGATCTTACAAGGTCCAAAATTCCTCATCTTCAACTTACTATATGTTCCAACAGGAAATCTTCCTTTCCTCAAATGAATCATCACCTCATTACCAACTTTAAAATCACGATGTCTTCTAGACTTATCAACATTGTCCTTATAATTTTTGATTACTTTGTCCCAATCTCATTTTCACTTCCTTATGAAAAGAATTCATAGAATCAAAAAATCTTCACCTTCCTTACTTCTTTTGTCCTCACCCACAATATTCTTCAAATCATATACTCCTCTAGGCTTCATCCTAGTGACAATCTCAAAAGGTATCTTACCAGTTCTTCTATTCATAGAATTATTATATGCTAACTCTTCTTGTGCCATTATAGTATCCCAATTACTCGGCCTATCTCCAATCAAACATATCAAAAGATTACCCAAACTTATATTCACAACCTTTGGTTGTCCATCAATCTATGGATGGAATGTAGAACTAAAATTTAATTCAATACCCATCTTCTTCTAGAAAGTCCTCTAGAAATAACCAATAAACTTACTATCTCTATCAAAAATAATACTTATTGGCAAACCATGCAACCTAATAATCTCTTTGGATAAAATCTAATTAATTTGCACAATATCTGATGTCTTCTTACAAGGTATTAGAAGTTTCACATTAGAATATCTATCCACAACAACAAATATAGAATCATACCCACTTGATGTCTTAGGTAATCCAAGAACAAAAACCATGTTGATGTCACTTCAAGGTTTCTCAAGAATAGAAATAGGTGTATACAAACTAGTATTCTGACTTACTCCTTTTCCAACTTGACAAATTCAACAACTCCTTACAAACTTATGAACATCCTTATACATTTGTGGCCAATAGTACTTATCTTTCAACAAACTCAATGTCTTATCAATTTCAAAATATCCAACTAAATATCCAATAAATTGAATCTTCATCTCCATCAACAAAGAACATCTTTTTATCAATGCATCTGCAACTTAGTTAGTCACTCCACTCTTATGATTTACCACAAATGTGAAACTCTGAAAATATTCAACCCACTTCATGTGTCTCTAATTGAACTTATGTTGACTTCCCAAATACTATAAAGCTTTATTTTCAATATAAAACATAAATATTTAGGAATCGAATATTGTCTCCACTTATTTAAGGATTGCACAAAAGCATAAAAATCTTGATCATATGTAGAATACTTCCACATAGAATCAATCAAATTTTCACTAAAGAAAGCAACAAGTTTATTTTCTTAACTTAATACAACTCCTATTGCAGTTCCACTTGCATCACATTCCACTTGAAATACCTTTATTGAAATCAAGTAAATCACCAACCTTTTGTTTCGAGGCTTCAAAACTCTCATTAGCTTCATGTGTCCTCTTGAAATCATTTTTATCTCCTCCTATACTCTTAATCATAGTATTACCAATATCATTGTAATTATTTATAAACTTCCTATAGAAACTTGACAAACCATGATATGATCTTACCTCAACCATATTATTAGGTGTAGGCCATTCCAAAATATCTTTAACCTTCTCATGATCCATCTTCAAATTGATCAATGACTTTTCCTCCTTTATTATTTACAATACTTGTCTAACATGCTCTAGGCATTCTTCTATAGTCTTACTAAATATCAAAATATCATCCAAATAAATAATTACAAACTGACCCAAGAATCTCTTAAGAACTTCTTTCATCAACCTCATGAAAGTACTAAGTGCATTAGTCAAACCAAAAGGCATAACTAACTACTCAAACAAACCATTCTTTGTCTTGAAATAAGTTTTCCTCTCATCACCTTCTCTAATTCTTATGATGATATTCACTCTTCAAATCAATCTTGGTAAAATACTTTGATCCACTCAAATAATCCATTATGTCATCCATCATCGGCATAGGAAATCTATATTTCACTATTATCTTGTTGATAAATCTAAAATTAGTACACATTCTCCATTCTTCTTAGGTGTCAATACAATAGGCACAACACATGGACTCAAACTTTGTCTTATCAAACCCTTCTACAATACTTCTTGTACTTGTCGGTTAAGCTCTTCATTCTTGGTTGGTGTCAATCTATATGTTGCATTTTTTGGAAAAATGGCTCTAGGAATGAAATCCATACAATGACTTATACTTCTTACTAGTGGTAAGACATTAGACATACTCTCTGCAATAATATCCTTGCATTCATCAAGCAATATTTCAATTTCTACTAGCACTCGGTTAATACTATCAGGTTTTGCTATCACATAGTTATTATATCCTAACACTCAATCATTACTGTCTGACACTTGGTCATCACTATTTTCTATCACTCAGTCATTACTAGCATAACTTAATTTTATAAGAATTATGGAAAAACAAATTTGATTCTTCTTCAATTCTTTTTCAAATTGCTTTCCATTAATCATGTAGATTCTCACAATGCTACAATTTATCTCATCGGGTGACTCAATCAAAGGCATTAATGTAAGTCTAGCATCATGTGTCCAAGCAATATATTTATTCAATCTTCCATTATACATATCATATCTATCATATTCCTGAGGTCTAACCAACAGAATGTGACAACAATCCATGGGCATAATATCACACAAAACTTCATTAGAATAACACTGGTTTTCATTTTCACAATGCGCTGTTGACTTACTAGTATCTTGTCCTCATCCCTTATCCAATAAAAATTATAGAGTTTGGGGTGATTCATCCTCTACATATGCAACTTAGTAACCAACTCCTTTGATGCCAAATTTTTTGAACTTCCACTATTAGTAATCGCATTGCAACATTTTTATGCAACCCTACATCTGGTCTTGAAAATACTTATCCTAATGATAGATTCTTCATCCACTTCCTTAGTACACAATGTTCTTCTTACCATCAAATTTTCACTAGCCTCAAGGTCGTATTGAGGTTGTCCAAATTCACTTTGTATCATAGCATTCCTATTACCACCTTTAGATCCATCATAGTACTTACATTCAAAAGATCTATGACCTTCTTCACCATATCTAAAACAATTACGCGAAAAACACCTTTAGGGTAAGAATTACCTCTTCCTTGTTATGAAATACTACATCCTTGACAGGAATTTCCACTCTTCCTCTAAGTCTTTCTTTTATCTTCATTCTTCCATTTAGATTTTCCTTTGTCTTTGTCAAAATTGTTTGATCTACCACCTTCTCCATAGGATCTACCTCTACCTCTTTGTCTTTGTTCATGCTTCTTTGTAAATATTTGCTCAACTTTTAGGGCATATTCGTATGCCTCTTCTGCACTATCCATTTTCAAAAAATATATTTCATCATGAATTCTAGATCTCAATCCATTCAAGTACCTTGCAACTTTCTCAACTTCATCATCCACATGACTAGATCTTATGTCCAACCTATAGAATTCCTCAGAGTAATCTTTCATAGTCATGCTGCTTTAGCTCAAATTTTGTATCTTTCTCAATAAATTTATATGGTAATCAGTAGGAAGAAACTTTTTGTTTACCTTGTTCACCATCTTCAACCAAGTCCTTATCTTGTCTTTCCCTCTTCTATGTTTGTCAATCTACAAGTGCTCTCGTCACAATGAAGCATCACCTTACAACCTAGTAACTACAATTTTCAATTTCCTAATATTAGGGGCATTCTCAAACTCATTGAACTTCTCCATATCAAAGATCCAATCTAACACAAAATTAGTATCCAATCTCCCATTAGAAGGAGCAATTTCAACAACAATCTTTGAATGTGCCCTAGACAATGCTCTCAACAATCTTGCTTCATCTTGATCCTCTTCATATTTTGGATTAGATTTTGATGCAACAACTTCATCATCACTAACATCATCAAGATGTTCTCCTCTCCTCTAGGTTTTCTCCAAAACATCCAATCCATCTACGATATGTCTCAAAGTGTCCAAAATGGCACTGTTAGCATTTCCTCTACCTCGATCCATCTTTACTCAACACAATTCCTGGTGCAAACTAACTCAAACTTGGTGATCTTTCTACACACTTAGAAACAACTCGCTCTGATACCACCTAATGCAAGGGAGGTATGAAAATTAGTGCCAAAGGCTTACCTAATAGTCAAGCCACCTTGTAAAGTCAACATACTAGAGGAAAACTAGAAAGAGAATAGCACCAAGGAGAGAAGAATCCATAATTGCTTTATTGATTCATCAAATTTGCATTATACATGTCTAGGTGTAAGGTATTCTGGGTTAGGGCCAAAAATAGAAAAGCTTACAAATTCAAGTCCAACTTCCAATCTTCACATTTCCTACTAACTTCCAAAATTCCATCAACCTACCTAAACCTAAGCCTAAACACTTTATTTATACTTTCCAAAATGGCTTACAAAAGATTCTAGATATTTAAATCAAAGATCGATGACCCCTAATGGTCTCACACATCTCAAGACTAAAATCCTACCATTAAATTCACATCCTAAATTAAATACCAAAGTCATCTCAAATTGGAAACTAACCATAGACAACTCAATCAAAGGAGGACCAAGACAAAATCTAACCATTAGAGTAATAACTAGGAGACTTGATCAATACAAAGCTTGGGCACCAAAGAACTCAATTAACTGAGAACTCAATCAAAATGCAACTCAACTAAAATAGGCTATCGACCAACTCAGAAACAACTAAAACTCGGTCAGCTCTGAAGCTCAGCAAAAACTAGAACTCAAAATTTGTATACAAAATGACAAAGATGAGCAAGGTAACATGGAAACCCAAGATTCTCCTCCATCAATGATGAGCATGGAAAATAGAAAATGTCCAGAATTACCTATTTAAGAAGGTATAAAGACAAAATTCAAAGGAGGATGCATAAGAAGAGGATGAAAAGAGCACCAGAAGAGAAAAGAGAAGAGAAGTTGTGTGTGTTTCTAGTGAGATGGAACAAAGCTACTGAGATTGATAAGAAAATCTAGGCATAAGGCTTAAGTTTTTTATGAAGATAAGGGTGATTGCTTGAATGGTAGTCAAGAGTATCAAAGATAGAGGTGACAAGGAAGTCTTATCAGGGAATCAATACATGAACTAAACTATGATTTGAAATTTTATAGTGATTTCTAATCATACAGATCGACCCCTACTATTTTCTTTCTACTCATTGTAAATTTTTTTTTACTAAAACCCTTGTAATCAAAGGTTGACCTAACAATAATTGAAGGACTAAACAATTTTGTGTAAAACCTTTGACTTGGTTGAAATTCTAATGAAAATTTCTAAAGTCATGTAACAAGGCCATTCCTAATAGAATGATTAAGTCCTCTAACCAAGCCACATTTAATAGTGTGTATTTACATAACCTACAATAGGGTTGTCTCACAATAGGGATCACTTCAGAAGAGTGAAAAAGTGGTGACATCTTGTTGGAAAAAAATTTTGAATTAGGTTTCCATGGTAAATTCTAGTGTCAAGCATGCATTGAACATTTTTTGGTGCTTTACACTTCAAATATTTTCATTCAACAAATCTATTATGGTAGGATAGTGATTTGTTTATCAGTTTAGAGTAGATACCGAGCTACGGGATAAAACTAAATAGAATATGCTTAAATTTTTTGATTATTCTAAATGGGACTAAAGGATCTTGAGTAACTAATTCACCCCACCTCTTAGTAACTATAAACTTTCAAACAATTGGTCTCATAGATTGTGTGCTTATAAAGTATTATTCATCTAACTTCCCAACAACTAAAAGAAAACTAAGAACACAATCTAGCAATCTTGGAGATTGCTTCATCCCTAAGCTATGGTGAGTTTTTTTGGTGTTTTGAAATGTCATGGTTTCAAATTACCTGATCAAAACATAATACATCTAGGGGTAGCTACTTCACATCTACAACACATCCTTTCAGACATTGGGCTGACTATAAGGTTGGACCCTTCTTCTACTTCAAGATCTACAAAACCTAGATGGGTGGACCAGTAGATTCTTCATATGGTACTAGTATTCAAAGCATACACTAAATCTAAAACAAAGCAGATAGAGCCCACATATCTTTTGTACTTATGCAAAGATCATACACATGAAATAGCTAATAACATGACCTAAGAAATTGATAAACTAAGCAAGGGAAACACTTTTCAATTCATTCAACATTAAAGGGAAAATATATTTGATTAATGACATTGTTTTTAGCAAAACCAAGACATGAACAACATAACACTTTGATCTTGTAGCTAATCAGTGCCTTATCTATTGGGAAATCCCATAAACCCCTAATACACATCCCTAACATTCATTGAAATATCCCATACATTAGTACTTCCTGATCTATACATTCAACTTGTGAATTAGACATCTACATCGTTCTAAATCTCATACTTAAGCAATCTCTTCATGAGATCTGCAACCCTATGATGATAAAATAAGCATTTACATGACTCCTTGCATCACAAGAAAATAATATCAAAATATATGATCTCAAATAGATTGAAAATAGACATATGCACCTTGTACATATATCACAATAGATCACAAATAGCATGAACAAAAGACAAAACTCAGATAGAAGATTAACTTGTTGCTGCACTTTTATTTATTTCCTTGAAAGAAATACAATGAGATGCATGAAATTGAATCATAAAATTACCTAATAGATCATATCTATTTGTAGTCTTATTACTTGTTTTTCATTAGAAGAGAAAATGCTAAAGAAAATGGTATCACAGTAATGAAAACCTAAGAAAAACTAGAATCAACTGGTTTCACAATAAAAATTCAAACACATACAATGAATTAGAAAGAGAAAGATACAAGAAAGGAATGAAATCCCAAATCTAATATGGAAGTGACAAGAGTCCACTTGAATCTTCATTCCCTATTATTGCAAAGCATCTCTCATCTTTCTACAACTGAAATCTAATGTGATTCTTACCATTGTCTATAAAAAACTTGAAAATATCTCCTCTTACTGATGAGAAACCCTATCTATGCCAAAATATCAGATAGGCATATGAAAATGCTGATAATATCTTCATTTAACTAACTTGGAATTGATAAAATCTATTCCCAATTGCATTTTACTATCTCTGGTATTCATCCAATTCATCATCTTGCTAACAATCAAATCTCAATTTCAAAACCTAAATATGATTAAAAACTGAGTACTTGAGACCAAACATTGCATAACTTGAACCAATGACTTCCTGTGTAGAAACAAACCACAAAAATGGAAAATTTTTTCTCTTCTAATTCTGATGATATATAATAGTGTTAGGTTTTCTTACCAGAGATGCCCAAAATCTCAGTTTGAAAAATAGGCTCTTGGCATGACTTGTAGGCCTGCACCCTTTTTTGCAAAAAATAGATCTTTTCCAAAGTTTAAACCTTAGAATATAATATTAAAATATTTAAAACTTATTCATGTTCAAAAGAATAAAAACTATTAATTTATAAACCTTGATTTTTCCCTCTGCTTATACATCTAGGACAAACTGCTTTGACCAAGCCTCACACATGTCAGCCTGCCATTGGTCGGTCACTTGTTTCGTCACCTACCACCAAGTACCACACAAAAATCTTTGATTGGTCCTTGAAACACTACCAAATGTCAATATTTCATTAGCTTTTCAACTACCTAATCACCACCATGTCATCATTTGTTGACTGCTCACCACATCATTGCTATGTTGCACCTTGTTACTAGTTGGATCTCTGCTCCTATCACACCATCACTGACCCAGGCTTCTTGCTTTCTCACATTGTTAACTTCCTCACATCTTTATAATGTGGGGAAGTACTATCCATTATATCTTTCCATGTGGCAAGATTAGAAGCATTAGCTTTGGGCCTGTCATGTAATCACCTATCCTTGGAATACGTGCCATGTGTCATGTTGTGATTAATCCAACTGGTGCCATGTGGCATGTTGCAATTTGTCTATCCAACCACATAAACATCCATTTATCAATGCTGACATCATTCAAAATGTCCTTAAGGTTGCTATGCTGGTCAGGCCCCACCATGTGATCCTTGGTTTACCAAAAATAGATAACTAAGGTTAAGAGTGTTTTGGTATTTAACTATTATAAAATGCCTCCACACAAAAAATGTGGGATAACTCAATCTGTTTGAAACCAAAAAAATGTGTCTCTCACTTCACATCACATTTTCAAGAAGCATGGAACATGTTACTTCAACTAGAATTACTTGACCTCGGTCTCCTCCGTAACCTTCACCTATGGGACTCAAGGTCTATTCTCCGTATCCTTGAAGGTTATATACTATAGGTCAAAGATTTAAATTGAAAAAAAGAGATGTCACATGGCGATATTCTTTGTGGAATACAAGGTTGTTGTGCTCAATATATGGTAGCATGCATTTCCTATTAATCATGGGCATTCTATTATAGTTTTAAAATGAGGCACATGGAGGCTCTACTTCTTCCTTCACCAACGTAGAGCTTGTCCCTACTATCATGAATTGCTCTTACCATAGAGCTTCTCCTCCTCTAAAATGCTAAGGATCCCCCTTTTTATTTATAATTCCAAAGAATGATTATTGGCAATGATTATATTCTTCACTCTGTATTTTGGTTTAGCAGGGCATAACACTGGTAGGTACAAACATATCTACTTGTGATCATCGAATGGGAAAAGGTGGCTATGCTTAGTGGATATGCAGATGAAATTTTTCATGCTATGCTCCCTTCTTTCTTGCAAACATTTTTTCCTCCCTAGTTCTTGCACTATAGTAACGTAGAAGGCAGAATCACAATGCTCATCATGAGATACACTAAAATTGCAACTCTTTGCTAACACCAAGCATGCAGCTGGGAGGAAATCACTAAGTTAGTATGTCGTGTAATGGAGAAGAGTGGACCCATGCAATTGCCTCCTGAAAATACTCCTTTGAGTTAGTGATAACATTAGGTGTAGGGTTTGCAACAATATGTTTTTAGAAGCATTTGAACAATGATAAATAAATGTTTCTCATTCCACAATATTTTGCAAGTATAAGTATATTTGATAATCCATCCTTGATCAATATGGGTCTCTCCTCCAATTCTTATGCTTCAACCTTACTAAGTAACTAGCTAGAAATCTAATTAAGAGGCTAGACCAATCTGGTTGAGGAGATCCAACAAGAACATTTTCTTCTTCACACTCAAATTAATTACTGATATCCACATGCATATCTTGAGTTCATGCTTGGTGCCTTTCAACAACAATGAAAACACAATATGGATGGGGTATGAATCCATTAAATGCCATGAAAGCTATCAGGCCCAACCTCCCCTATACTAAAAATCTATCTGCTTGATACCATTTAGTCGAGACCTAAAGAAGGTCTGACTAAAAAAAAATCATTTTCAAAAAACTGACCTTTTGAACTACTCCAAAAAATCACCTAGCCCTAATTAAAATAATTCCAACCACTAAGACAACTTTAACACTTATTTCACCTCTTTGTACAACTTATCAATTTCATGCAAAGTGGTCCTTTGACTGGCCTTAAAACTGACTGAATCACTAGGAAGAATTCTGAGATCTGACATACTACTTATTTATTCCACATTCTTGCACCCTGCCAAATCTCATGTCATAACAATCATTCAAGAAAAAGACATTGACCATCAAAGTTGACTTCTCAGAATTGCCTACGAGCAAACATGTCAGAAAACGATAAAGCACATTCAGATTTGGCTTCGAAAATAGGTCAAACTAACACTTGGGGGCATGAAAACTAGGGCATTAGTTCACTATCATGAAAATAGTATAAATCTAATATTTGGGCTAGTGACGAATTACTGGATTCATTTGGTGAGTAGTCAAATTGGGCTACTTGGATTTGCAGAACTAGGAACAGTGGTAGAAAAGTGATTTTCACAGATGGAATGGACTTGGGAAAGTGTGCAAATGGATTCATCAAGATTTGTAAACTAGAACACTTCAAGAATTTTTAGAGAAGAAAAAAATAGTACAATCCATTTGGTCTCACCTATCAAATATTTAGAGTTATGACATCTTGGATAGGGGTACCAATCAATCTACACTTTATGACACTAGTATTACAAATTGCATATGGAATCACGTTCGAAAACTGATCAAACAGATTTTTCATAAGCTCAAATCAGAAAAATAATAAGTATTTGAATTCTAGAATGCAATGCAAAAGGAATTTTCCCATTTTGGTCAATTGGGTCAAAGCTATAATAGGTCAAAAAAGGCCTCCTAGAATTCTGAACAATTTACATCAGCATGACAATAGTAAACAACCAAATTTGAGGGATTCGTAATCTAGTTAGAACATATCAAAATAACTTGAAATCAGAAACATAGGCTCTTTGATATGCATACTAAACAATTCCAAAGAAGAGACTCATGAAAAATTTCTGGGTGTGAGATATTCAAATGTAAACTAGGCTACCTGTCATTGTTTGACACTTGCAAAAATGCAAATTTGAACATTGCTCAAAACAAGACTTCACAAAATGACTTAGAATGGAAACTTATCTTTATGGAATGAGTAGATATATTGAATGCAAGATATTAGAAACATTAAAACCGTCTTAGGCCTCAAATGGATAGCTAGGAACACATGTATTAAAATGCACTTATAGGACTTGATTTTTAGAATGATGCTCAAAATCAGGTCTTCAATTTTGAGTCCCAAAAAGTTTGATGAGATCAAAGACTGTAACCATGCAAAAAAAAGGTGGGACAAACTAAAGACCATATATGGAGGAGATGACAATGTCCTAAGAGCCAAATCAGAGAACCTAAGACATAAATTTAATCAAATGAGAATGGCAAAAGGTTACAATACTATACAAGAATCAAGTAAGTTGTCAATGCTATTCAAGGTGCAATTGGACAAATCAAATATGAAACATTAATAAGTAAGGTATTGAGAACTCTACTTCCTTTATATGCATTTAGAGTTTCTAGAATATACAAGTTGTGATGCACTCCAGGTAACAATTTGACTTTAGAAGGTGTAACTAGTAGACTTACTGGTTTTGAGATGTCTAATTTTGATAATTACACAACTGCTACTATTGAATATGCTTTTAAGTCACAATTGGTTCTTAGCAAAACAAAAGAAAAATTTGTGAAGAGTGACAGCGACTGATGTTAATATTTACTTACTAGAGGTTGAACTTTTAAAAATATCTTTGATTAATGTTATTTTCATAACACCTTATCATCCAAGCTTTTTAAAACAATCTTGTTTGGGTCATGTCCAAAAAGTGTTTTAGATGTGGATTACAAACTTTTGACCAAAATCTTTTAACATCAAAACATCTCTACTTTAGATGATACCCTTGTATCATCATACCAAAAAAATTCAATCTAAATTTTGACTTCACCATTAAGTTTCTCGTCAAGTGTTTGGAATCTACTACTAGAAATCAACAATTGTTTTGTTAGATAATTTGCAAAGTTAACCTTTTTGTTTGTATCTCTTATCAAATTTTATGATGGATATTAAGATCTCTACTATTGTTACTCATCATTTTTTTATTAGAAGTTATTTTGATTACCGAAGCTATTATTATTTCTATTGGGGTGATTTTACAAAGATTGTGTGCCAAAAAGGCAGGTAAAAGTAGCCAATTTTTTTTTTTTTTTTTTTGTATCTTTTTGTCTTCCCATCTTCTTGGTCGGAATCTCAATCCCACATTTTTGGTGAGACTTATATCTTTATCAATAGAAACCGATCCCAATCTTCATTTGGGAATTGTTATTTCTCTAATGAAGGCTAAAGAGCAATAATGCACAACTTTATTGCTATTTCTTGATTAAATAAATTTGTATATGAGAAGGAAAATGAAAGAGTGAATAAATGAGTTTAAATATCTGATCAAAGAGTAATACCCTTAATGATTTTCTCTTTATTTTCTTCTTAAATCCTGATTTAGAAAGGTACAATTTTATGAAAGTTTATTTTCTTTAAAAAGTTCATTTAGTAGACTATTTTTAAAAAAAAATGTTCAAATGATGGGGAATAATTACAAATTTTTTTTTTTTATTTAGTCTCACATATAAAGCATGGATCAACAATAGAACTTGAAAATTACAGGCATCTACAAGTCAGATATAACTATCTAAATAAGAGACTGTATTCTTTAATGAAGTGGAATAGACTTGTGACAAAGAATTTCTTTAATAAATTGGAAAGAATGCATTAATCAAAATAGTATGGAAAGTGTTAGTGTAAAATTAAAAAAATTGTTAAGACTCATTAATTTGGTAGAGAATAAAACAATAGTAGAACTTTTATATACTAGCAATCGCACCTGTGGGTGCAATTGGTACATCGAAGTGAAGCAGTGTTGTAGAGAGAAAAAAAGAGTAGTGTTCCTTTATCTTTATATTTCCAATGGAATTTGGTTGACTTTATGTGCATGATGCAGCATCACACCCTCCCATGAATTGTTCTTTATGGTTGTGAGAATATGACTTGTATTTCCTCCAATGTTAAAGTCTAAAATGCCTGGCTTAGAAATTATTTTTGTTTCCCAAGTTTGATGTTGTGGTTTTAATAGTGGCTAGAGAGAGAGGAGCTATATAGTAGAGGGACATTTTTTGGCTGGGTTGTACCTAGGGGAGACTAGTGTAACACTCACAATAACATCATAATGAAAGGAAATTAGTCTAGATTTAAAATCATTTTATATGAGGAGAGTAGATAAGTCAATGTGAAGTGTTTCTCTTTGCTTTATTTGAATCAAGGCTAAAATTGTGGGGGTTTTGGATAAGTGAGATTCATGCAACATGGAAAGAGCCAATGAAGATGAGAAGGAAATGAGAGTCCGAAGGAGAATTGAACATGAAGATAAATTAGTTAAGAAAACTAGATGATGAAAAATTAGATGCAACAATCAGTAGATACATTATGTGAGAAGCTCAAAGAAACAATAATTAGAACTTGTACAAATGGAGGAGTGCAGCCTTCACACTGATTTAATTCTAAAAAATGTCACTATTGTTGTTTGGTGGAAGAAACCTAAATACCCTCGTTGGGGTGGTTGAAATAAAATCTGTATATTAAAGTGCTTGTTAGATTTTTAAAGAAAATGAATCACAAAACATAAGAGTCAACATACATGTAGATGTAATGAGAATGTGCTAAAATCAGCAAAAAGGTATCCTTTATAGGACACTTCTTGGGAGGGTTTAACTACCACATATCTGACATGTTAACCCTCCAAATTACTGCATTAACAGTAAAAATTAAGAAAATGCCACTTTAGCCTTGGAAATTAGCAAGAACCTATTTTATTGCTTTGAAAAGCCTAAATGTTGAAAGTCGTAGTAACACTTTAATATTTGCAAACACAAGAATCCTTTTGTTGGCCCTCAAAATTGCAGCCCCGATTTTGAAGGCCATTAAGAAAGTTAAGCCCTATAAATGATTTTTGATGCCTATGTACCTGGTTGTACTTGAGAGCCCCATGAGGTTTTTAATGTTTATAACACCATCCATTTAGCCTGTCCATGTGTTGCATGAAGTTAAATTGAGATTTCGAGACATTTTGGGAAGTCTGGTTTTGAGCAATTGTCAAATTTGCATTTTTCACCAAAGTGTCAAATAGTGACAAGAGGCTATGTTTGCAAGTGAATATCTTGTACCCAGAAATATTTTGTGAGTCACCACTTTGGGAGTATATAGTGTCCATACCTGAGAGCCAATTTTTCAGATTTCGAGTTGTTTCGAGTCCGTTTGACTAGGTTTTTAATCCCTAAAAGTTGATGAGTTACTGTTTTCATGCTTTTGCAATTTACACATAATTCTAGGAAGCCTTGTTTGACGTGTTGTAACTTTTGACCAGTTGAGCAAAATGCTAAAATTCCTTTTGCATTACATTGTTGACATCAAAGTCTTGTTATGTTTCAAGTTTCAACTCATGATGAATCCATTTGATCAGTTTTCAATTGCGATTCTAAACGCAATTTCTATCTTTCTACTAGAGTCAACATTTGTAGATTTGTCAGAACCCTTGTTCGTGATGTTATAACTCATAATCTGTGATTGTCTAGATTGAATGGATTATACCACTATGTTGTCCTCCAAAAATAATTTAACTGTGCCAATTTTCAAGTCATGAAAAATCCATTTGCACACTTTCCCAGGTCAATTTCATTTGTAAAAACCACTTTTCTGCTAGTACTTTTAGTCATCAAATTCTAAGTAGCTCAATTTGACTGCTCGCCATTTGCACCCAATTTTTCTTCATGAGCTCAAATCGCAGATTTATATTCTCCCCGTGACAATGAACCAATGCTCCAATTTTTGTGTTCCCAACTACCAGTTTGCCTAGCTTTCAAAGCCAAATCGGAGTGCAATTTAGTGTTTTTTGACATGTATTATTTGTAGGCAGTTCAGAGAGGTCATCTTTTACAGCAAATATCTTTTGATCCCAAATTCGTCATGAAACAAAATTTGACAAGGTGAAAGTATCTGGAACAAAGAATCAATGTGTCTGATTTTGGAGCCCAGTTAGGTGTTTGGGTCAATTTTCAAAGCCAGACAAAGGACCTCCCGACACCAAATTTACAGTTTGCAAAAAGTGGGTAAATGAGTTTTTAATGATCAAATTAATGCTCAAAATTAATTTCAATCAATTTGAGATGATCAATAGATTAATTCAGCATTTCAATGGTCCAAAAATGAATTTTTTTTTAGCCAAACCCACTTTGGGGTCCGACTAAATTTAGTAAGCTAATAAAGTATTTAGGATTGGAGTTATTTTAAAAGTTATCATAAGTGATTAATATGGGGACACTGTTATTCAATGACAAATGATGCGTCATTATATAAAAAGGGGAGAATCAAGTATCAATGCCCATACTCATTTTGAAGGTTCCATCATCAAATAGCTATATTTTTCAAACATGTTTTAAAGTTTTCTCCTATAAATATGGTTTCATAAGTTCAAGGGTATGTGCGGTATGTAAATTTTCTTATACCACCTTCGAGTTACGAGTGGGCAAATGATGAGCTGGTGGCTATCTCAAAATCGAGAGAGGGCGGGATTGTGATCACACACTGTATAGAGAGTGACTCAGTGAAGGCATTATAACTTTAGATCTTAACTTCAGATCCTAGAAAATATTCAATTAACCTCATATCCTAATTAGTTGGTGATTATAACTATTGGGGTTTTTGGAGCAGATATGGGATGTTTTGAGCTTAATACATGAGCCAAAGAACATGCTGCCAACAGAGAGCTCCACATACATTAGAAGATGGATACTTTTCTTTGGTTCTTTGAGCACCATGGTAAAAGGAGAAGTTTCTAGATGCATCATTAAGATGATAGAGAGAGTCCAAAAATATGCAAACAAAAGTACACAATCGATGGTAGCAATTTATTTTCTTTCCAGGAATGAAAATTGTGATGATGTCTATTAAACAAAGAAAATTTCATGACCCATAGGAATGTGACTAGTGAGTCAATGAACTTAAATGATTATTTGTCTAGATCAAAGTATTTGTTGCTGTTATTATTATCATATGCGAAGGAGACACCGACAACTTTCTCAAAAATATAATGGCTGCATTATTATCATTATGGGGAGGCATTCATATCAAAGCAACGACTAGAAGGATGAAACCGTGGCTAGGATTTGTCATTATTATTTTTAGTGCAGCTGAAAAGGCTCCAACACTCTCTGAGACTACAAAAGGCAGAGGTAAACATGAGCAATAGAGGAGAAAGTAGGGCTTGTATGCAAGATATGTGTAATGACTGCCCCTACAAAATAAATGCCACATTAGCAATCTCCATAATATGTAAAAAAATCAACGAGAGTCAAAGTCTTTTGAATATTGACCATTCAACATTAGTCGATTAACTAGCATTAACTTTAATTAAATTGATACATATACATATATGCTAAAATTTAAAAGAAACTCTAAATTTGTTACCAGATACCAGCTACTAGGTGGAATAACCATGATGACCAAGTTGAAAAGAGTTCCAGAACCTATCTAAGAACACAAGGGCAAGAATATTGTAGGAGTACTTTTCCACCCTACCACGAAGCTATTAAGCTTCCCCGAAATCTTTCCTGACATGAAAGATACCCAGCTCGACAACAAGGTAGTCTAAACAAGTAAAACTTAGAAGAGTAATGGAATTGTGTAGTAACAAATAGTTGTATTCTACATTGACCACATAATTAGGTTAGCTTCCATCTTATCATAATTAAAGGAACTTATCCTTATTTCCAACTCACTTCATAATCATCATTTATGTGTAAAGATACATGAAAAATAGGAATCGTAAGCAAATCCATAATATGGCATCCTCAACAAGCCATGTAAAATCATCATAAAATTATTATATGACTTTATCAGTCTATCATCATAAAAGCATGATTTTCTTTGACATTCTAACATATAAAGAAAAAAAAATGTCCACTTAATAAACAAACGGGTTAATTTCATAATAATTCCTTTATTTCTTCATACAGTTTGATATGCCATTTACTTCAGGAATTCCAATTATGAAAACATAATAAAATACTCACTCTTCTTGGCTAATGGTAACATCTATACTCAATACATAGCATGTACACTATGAACAAAATAAATTTAAGGAAGCCAAAACATCCTCTTTCTATCTTTGTCCTCATGATCAGGTAGATGGCTACGCTATTTTTGACAAGATGTGGCTAAACAAGATGTAGTAAGATGCAAGTACATCCCACTAGTGCACATAGCCCTATAAGAGAAGAGGCTAGTTCCATAACTGATAAATATCTACCACTTAAGCTTGATGAATGGTGAAAAATATTCCACGGACCCACAAGTGTAATCTATGATTCTGTTCATTCTTAGGTAAAGGAATAAATCACAAATGAAATCTTCTAGAGGAACAAATCTCAATGAATATTCTACCCTAATATGGGTTAGGATGTTAACAATAATGAATAGACACATCAAGCAATATGCATAATCAAGGCCTGATTTTGAAGTGATAGTGTTTTTCAAAGAAGCTAGACATTTTTGGTTAAAGCAACAAAATATGACTAAGAGGATGTGTAGCTAGGTAATGGTGTAGATTAGGTGTCCCAACAAATTAGATTTACAACTAGTACCTTCAGAATAAAGCAGAGCATGTATTCCAAATACAATAATGAGAAGAAGAAAAAGCTTTCAGAATTTTCAACTTGGTACTTGTCTCATGCTTGTTTCAAATGTATAGGGTTTTGGTATGCTACCTTATTCTAGAATGTAAAGACCCACAAATCCTCTAAATTTGAGTCAATCTCAGTTGCATTTGCTATAAACATTCAAATACAATGCAAGGGTTTACCCTATTTACAACCAACAATATCAAGAGATACAAAGAAGACATTTCCCAAATTCATTTCCACGGATATACAATGTCTTAAAGCAACAATTTACTCATTTATTTATGTAATGCTTAGAAAAAGAAAAAGAACCTGGAATGCAATGGCTAAGTTTCCTTTTCATGTGTTTCCTCCTTGGATTGTTCTTCCTCCCTACCCTTAAATCCAAAACTTCCAAACTTAACTTCAATCTTTCTTCTAATAAAGCTTCTGGATTGTTTCTTTAGCCTCCTTCCAATCAGGTCTTCCCATTACCATGAATGCATTCAAAGTCCCCTCAAGAAATATAGTGAGAGCTTTTGAGAAGAGGCCCATTGAAGAGCCACGCTTGACAGATTGCACTGAGGTCTAAGATAGTCTCCAATTGCCAATTCGGCTCTAGACTCTTCCTTAGGACCATTCCAGTGTCAGTTGCCGCATCTTTTCATGGTTTATGACTTTTTACCAAACTGGGCCTAATTTTATTTTATATTGACTTTTACGGCAACCAACACATGAGACCTTATATCATTAAAACTCTGCAATTCCAACTATAACCTCCAACATTGAAACACATTGAAGATCATCAAGTATGCAAGCCATAGAAAGAGCTTTTGTCAAAGGAGGGCAACCATCTTCTCCGTATGGTAAACTCTGCAATAGTGAGACTAAAATCTTCAAATACTTCATCAGCAATTTAGAAGACTTGGAAGAAATTGCAGGGGTCATTCTATCAGTCAAATCATTCTAGGCTCCGACAAGTTCCACAACCATTTTACCTCCAAGCAAGCTCAGCCCATCTCCATCTCCATGTTTCTTCACCAATCCATACTTATAATGTGTGTTGCTCTGACACCTAATAATTTCCATAGAATTCACTTTTTACTGCTTCTCTTGTGCACTCATTCAACCACACCAACTTTTTGGCAGGAAATCTAGAAACACCCATCTTGTGCCCTGTATTCTCAACTTCTCCCATCTTTACATCTACCATTTCCAATTTGACAACAGCAAGCACTTGCCTCTAAATTAAAGCTTAGGAAAAATAGAAAAGTGCTTCACAAATATGGACCATACTAAAGCCAAAATTGAACTCCCTACTCCCCCTCCTCAGATATCCACATGAGATTTTTGTAAGTAGTAATTGCCGCCTCAATAACTTGGCACAACAAGAATTAGGTACTCGATTGAATTACTCTAATCATCTAGATTCATGATGGTGTACACAATTCGATAAGAAGCCAATTTAATAGGTTTGAAAAACAATGACTACATTCATCATTTTTTTTTAACCACACCATCAACAGCTAATGCTAATTTTAATTGTATAAACAGTAAAAAAATTTAAGAATAATTCCATGTGGAATTAAATTCACTGATTTATTTGGTTGAGGGAAAATATGTTGTGACATCCCTCCCCTCTTAGGAGATGCATCATCCTCGATCCTTGAAAAATATTGTATCCCTAATCAAAGAACCATTTTCACAATTTGGCTTCCAATGTTTCAATGCTTGAAATTATGCATATATTCTAATTAAGAAATTATAAAAATGAACAAGATTGTGTACCATCTACTTCAACAAAATTGTCAAATTTCACTTGAATAGAAGGTAATTGTGATTAGATATATTAACATACAACCTTTCATAACACATAATTGAAGTAACACAATTCATGGAGAAACATACATACTTTGAATTATTTAATCATTTGAAGAAATGTGCTATGTGAGTGTGTGAATTCCATTGCCATTCTATAGTTTTACAGGGTTAGGCTACCTCTCTCCGACAATATTCCCCCTTTTTGATAATGTGGCATTCCCTCTGTTATAGTACAGGAACAACACCCAATGTTAGTCCATCATATATTATAAACTAAATTGACCTTCCAATGAAATATAAAATAATATACTTTCTTATCTCAAGAAGTCTCAAATTTTGTAACATATTGACTTAAAATCACATGATATCACACACATACCTATGCACTTACCATACCCTAGCATCACCTGTGCATTTTTCCTCGCTAGTAGGTACTTCTTATCCACATCCTGCCATACTAATTAGTATCTCAAGAAGATCAATTCAATATTAGTAGTCAAAAATTTTGTTCCACTCTATGACTTCTTAACTCATCTTTTAATCACATCTTGATCATGAGTAACATGTGTACCATATGTACTATACATACCATCTAATATGTGGTGTTCACTAAGTGAGTACTCATCCACATCAATAGGTCAGTAAAATGTAATCAAGTAATGTAATCATGATTCATCTAATTCATCATCATAGAATCAAGTAATGTAACCATGTTAATCAAATTCAACTTCATTTAAATCATCATGAATATAATAAATCCATACATAAAATCATCACTCTACTTCCTCAAAATTTGATAATCATAATGCTTACAAAGCCTTAGCAGAATTTTACATCCAAATGTACTTACATCATAATACCTTAGTTATCTCTCTCTCTCTCTATATATATATATATATATATATATATATATATATATATATATATATATAATCCTACAATAGGAAGATCAATGATAGAAAATCCATACAATCAAATGTGTCAAGCAATATTAACCCAAAGTTTGATATCTATAAATAGTCGAACCAACTTGCAACACACATGTCGACTAAAGGGTTTAAGTTGACTGTGTAATAGCTAAGTCTATGTTACTAAGTTTATGTCGAACAATATAACAACTAAGAGTCCAAAATGCAATACAACCAAATTGTTGATCATTATTCATTAACCAAATTGACTAAATAAAAGGTGTTAACAACTTTCTATAAAGTAAAAGTCACATGCATGGTGGATCATCACATATACATAACACCAATGCAAAAATATTATCAACATAGATAAAAGAGGGATCTATACATATCCATCTGCATCCTCATAGGAAGACCATATTTTCATACACTTGTCATATAGGCAAAAAAGTCAAATTAGATTAGTCAAAGTCATTTACAATTAATTGAGTCAACAAGTAGACACAATAGCTTCCAATTAAGTTTCATTCTACTTTCCAACATACATATCAAAATGATAGGTGCAAATAAAGTTACATTTCATAACCAATTATCGACCAATTTGTCGAACACAACATATCATCACATGACTATGCCATCAATGAAAATATCAAAAGAAATTGACGTACATGTCCAAATTATTCTATCGTATGTAAAACCATGTCCTGCTAAGTAATTGCCACATTATCATTTGCGAGAATCACATAATAAGAAAACCCATAGCTTGATTAGGTAACATCTATTTAACTGCCATAATCAAGGATTAACAATAATTATCCATTTACTAATGTAACACATGACATTATCCAAGGAATCCATCTGTCAATGCATGATTTAATAAATATACGAAGTATAATGTAAAGCATCATACCTTAATGGACATCATAGAGAATGTTGACCTACACATCGGTCATGGAACAATAAACACATCATACAAGTGTAGTATCATCTTTCATATGATCAACACCATTAAGTATATCATCTAGGTATGCTCACCAATCTCCTGCAAGGATCAGTGAAATCCATTTTTTATCAATTTAGTGACCTTAGGCCCTCAAGCCCATTTTGTCACCATAGTATGCTTAACCAACATATAAGCACATGTTGTGATGTATGGCCTTTACACCATTAAATCATCACATAATGATGTAATTAAGTACATCTCAAATGATGAGCAAGACAATCAAACTGAGATGACATTTTCACTATATTCTTCAGTCTCCAAAGCTATAGGATGTCTCCTACCTGCTTCCTGAGATAGAAGTGTGGCCCAGGTGCTTTAACCTTGAACCACAGATTGAATACTTTCCCCCGAGATTCTTCCTAACATGAAGAATACCCTGACCCTAACACGAGAAGCCTAGCTTCCCGAAACAAGATGAATCGGATGGATCTAGTGCGGCCTTGTAACATTTCTACATTGCAACCATGTGCCTAGTAGTCTAAACACAGAATGTAGCTAGGAAATAAAATAAACCATGTAACATTTCTACATTGCAACCATGTGCCTAGTAGTCTAAACATGAAATGTAGTAGTAAAACCAAATAAGCATAACCATGTACACATATGCAATATTTGGATAACAAAATGGCTTGGCCAAGCACTTTCAAAATCCAGAATTACCTGTAGAAGAAACAAGAACAAACATGTATCCATTCTATAGAACTAGCAGATAGGAAAACTAAACATGAAGATATCCACCTATCTATCCCATAATTTCTACATTACACCCTTCCATGAAGGAAACTACACAGCATCTAACCTTCCTTGTTTGTCTACATTCGGCACCCACACTAGAAGGTAAGCTTTCAAAAATAATAAAAATAGGATAAGACAAATGCAAAAGGAAGAATGACATGTTCTTCACAATCTACTCCCTTATACATCCTATCAATTCACCACAAGGAACATCATACATGAAATTACTTCCAAATCACAGGACTAGCAACATAAAAAATTACGCACACACACCCTAGCCACCTCAAGATCAAAGAAATCTTAAAAACAAGATTCATAATTCTTAAGTAAAAGTCCAAAAAGGAGATGCAACCAAAATAAAAGTGAACAAGAGTCAACTAAATAGCTCACATAAGAAATGGGTGGCTTGGTGGTCACAAAAAAAACATAAAATCTCAAGCTAGTCCTTCATCACATCCAAGTTCATGAAACCAAACATAATAAAATGAAACTCAATTCACTTAAAGCACAATGACTCTCACTAGTCACCAACAGGGAGAAGATGTTTAATGAAACCTTGCGTCCAAGGATCACTAAGAAAATAACCAGACTTCTCATGCATCACATGCAATTTATCTTGATAATCACACATTTCTAAATGCATAATGGAACATACAATACTTTTGCAAATGAAATCCATCTTCTTCCTACTTAGCATTTTAAGTTACTCAATGAACCTCATGAACCTGGCATAAAATAGAAATAAATTCTTGCACCGCATGTGCATCACATGTCATTTACATAATAAAAAGATATTTTGCATTACTATCACAAGCTGAATCTTTGTTTGGTAGGCTCTCATATCCTAGTACAAAAGTCAACCATCCTTTGACTATCTCAATAGTTCAATTCCAATACACTCATTATATCATCACATGGTTTAAAATACATATAATCATAAAGATATGAGGTATGCAATTTATCAGTCATTCCATAAACTTTCCATTTTGACAACCTTTTAAGGAATGAAATTTTAAACTCACAATCATGACATGCATAAGGAACATCAAATCCTTCTATGTCTAATGTAATCATAGCTAAGAGACACATTATGTAACCCATGTCATCAACTCATACTATATAAAGTAAACAAGTTGACTTATAGTTGTATGTCTAGCATAGTGAACTCAAGGCCCAAGTGTGGAACCAAGAGCTCTGATACCATATGTAATGACTGGCCTCGCAAAACAAATGCCACATCAGCAATCTCTATAATATGCAGAAAAATCAACGAGACTCAAAGTCTTTTGAATATTGACCATTCAACATTAGTCAATTAACTATCATTGACTTTAATTAAAATTGATACATATACATATATGCTCAAATTTAAAAGAAACTCTAAATTTGTTACCAGATTACTAATACTAGATACCAACTACTAGGTGCTATAACCATGATGACCAAGTTGAAAAGAGCTCCAGAACCTGTCTAAGAACACAAGGGAAAGAATATTTTAGGAGTGCTTTTCCACCCTACCACGAAGTTGTTAAGCTTCCCTAGAATCTTTCATGACATGAAAGATACCTAGCTCGACAACAAGGTAGTCTAAACAAGTAAAACTTAGAAGAGTAATGGAATTGTGTAGTAACAAATAGTTTTATTCTACATTGGCCACATAATTAGGTTAGCTTCCATCTTAACATAATTAAAGGAACTTATCCTTATTTCCAACTCACTTCATAATCATCATTTATGTGTAAAGATACATGAAGAATAGGAATCGTAAGCAAATCCATAATATGGCATCCTCAACAAGCCATGTAAAATCATCATAAAATTATTATATGACTTTATAATTCCATCATCATAAAAGCATGATTTTCTTTGACATTCTAACATATAAAGAAAAAAAAACATGCACTTAATAAACAAATGGGTCAATTTCATAATAATTCCTTTATTTCTTCATATAGTTTGATATGTCATTTACTTCAGGAATTCCAATTATGAAAACATAATAAAATACTCACTCTTCTTGGATAATGGTAACATCTATACTCAATACATAGCATGTACACTATGAACAAAATAGATATAAGGAAGCCAAAACATCCTCTTTCTATCTTGTCCTCGTGATCAAGTAGATGGCTACGCTGTTGGTGCCAAGATGTGGCTAAACAAGATGTAGTAAGATGCAAGTACATCCCACTAGTGCACATATCCCTATAAGAGAAGAGGCTAGTTCCATAATTGATAAATATCTACCACTTAAGCTTGATGAATGGTGAGAAATAATCCATAGACCCACAAGTGCAATCCATGATTCTGTTCATTCTTAGGTAAAGGAATAAATCACAAATGAAATATTCTAGAGGAATAGATCTCAATGAATATTCTACCCTAATATGGGTCAAGATGTTAACAATAATGAATGGACACATTAAGCAATATGCATAATCAATGCCTGAGTTTGAAGTGATAGTGGTTTTCAAAGAAGCTTGACATTTTTTAGTTCAAGCAACAAAATATGACTAAGAGGATGTGTAGCTGGGTAAGGGTATAGATTAGGTGTCCCAACAAATCAGATTTACAACCAGTACCTTCAGAATAAAGCAGAGCATGTATTCCAAATACAATAATGAGAAGAAGAAAAAAATTTCAGAATTTTTAACTTGGTACTTGTCTCATGCTTGTTTCAAATGTATAGGGTTTTGGTATGCTATCTTATTCTAGCATGTAAAGACCCACCAATCCTCTAAATCTAAGTCAATCTCAATTGCATTTGCTATAAACATTCAAATACAATGCAAGGGTTTACCCTATTTACAACCAACAATATCAAGAGATACAAAGAAGACATTTCCCAAATTCATTTCCACACATTTACAATGTATTAAAGCAACAATTTACTCATTTATTTATGTAATGCTTAGAAAGAGAAAAAGAAGCTGGAATGTGATGGAAAAGTTTCCTTTTCCTGTGTTGCCTCCTTGGATTGTTCTTCCTCCATGCCCTTAAATCCAAAACTTCCAAACTTAACTTCAATCTTTCTTCTGATAAAGCTTCTAGATTGTTGCTTTAGCCTCCTTCCAAGCAGGTCTTCCGATTGCCATGAATGCATTCAAAGTCCCCTCAAGAAATATAGTGAGAGCTTTTGAGAAGAGGCAAATTGAAAAGCCGCGCTTGACAGATTGCACTGAGGTCTAAGACAGTCTCCAATTGCCAATTCGGCTCTAGCCTCTTCCTTAGGACCATTCCAGTGCCAGTTGCCACATCTTTTCATGGTTTATGAATTTTTCCAAAATGGGGCTAATTTTATTTTATATTGACTTTTATGGAAACCAACACATGAGACCTTATATCATTGCAACTCTACAATTCCAACTGTAACCTCCGGCATTGAAATACATTGAAGATCAGGAAGTATGCAAGCCATAGAAAGAGCTTTTGTTAGAGGAGGGTCACCATCTTCTTCGTATGGTAAACTTTGCAACAATGAGACTAAAATCTTCAAAGACTTCATCAGCAATTTAGAAGACTTGGAAGAAATTGCAAGGGTCATTCTATCAGTCAAATCATTCCAAGCTCCCACAAGTTCCACAACCATTTTACCTCCAAGCAAGCTCAGCCCATCTCCATCTCCATGTTTCTTCACCAATCCATACTTATAATGTGTGTTGCTCTGACACTTGATAATTGCCATAGAATTCACTTTTTACTACTTATCTTGTGCACTCATTCAACCACACCAACTTTTTGGCAGGAAATCTAGCAACACCCATCTTGTGCCCTATATTCTCAACTTCTCCCATCATTACATCTACCAATGTGGATTTGACAGTAGCAAGCACTCGCCTCTAGATTAAAGCTAAGGAAAAATAGAAAAGCGCTTCACAAATATGGACCGTACTAAAGCCAAAATTGAACTCCCTACTCCCCGTCCTAAGATATGTACATAAAATTTTTGTAAGTAGTCATTTCTGCCTCAATAAATTGGCACAACAAGAATTAGGTACTCAACTGAATTACTCTAACCATCCAGATTCGTGACAGTGCACAAAATTTGATAAGAAGCCAATTTAATAGGTTTGAAAAAAAATTACTACATTCGTCATTTCTTTTTAACCACACCATCAATTGCTAATGCTAATTTTAATTGTATAAACAATAAAAAGTTTTAAGAATAATTCCATGTGGAATTAAATTCACCGGTTTATTGATGTGAGGGAAAATAGGTTGTGACAATATGGAACCATTAAGGTTTCCTCACACCCTAAATCTTTTCATAGTGTGAGAGTATAAGCCAATACAAAAAAGAAAAACACCGCAACAATTAAAGAAAATCAGGCAAAAGTATTAATATTAAATTGTTTTCAACTTCCCAACTTAGAGCTTAATTAGACTGGCAACATGAGTAAATCCCATGTCATCAAACTTACATAGTTAAGTTAGATTAACTACAAATGAGGGAGCTGTATCAATAGAACAGAGCACCAGTCTAGGTGTTGGTTGGTAGCAAATAAAAAAGATGCCCACGCATGCAACTAAAGAGCAATAGTCCATGCCATATGTGAAATCTGCAGTAGAAAAGAAGAAAAAGATACTAGATAAAATGAGTTGTTTGATTCGGCAAGAGTAGGGGGTAGCATGTATTAAAAAAGGATTTCCATTAAAAGGGGGCTCCACACAACAGAGAAAGGCAGTCAACACTACACACATCATACAGGTCAGAACTCACACTTGCAAATGATGGATTCAAAGCCAGTATAAGAGACATGTAGTGAAAGAAGAAGTAGAGGGTTGGTGAGAATCTTTATCTAGGCAATGATGTGATTGCCAAGAACAAAGAAATACTTTGATTGAATGGAATCACTCATGTACTAAATATGCTGGATTTGTATGCCATAAATATTTCAAGACTTGGTTTACAAGACACTGTGGTTGCAAGATAAGCCTGGTGAAGATATTACTAGTATATTTTATGATGTGATTGATTATTTGAAGGAAAGGATTTAGGGAGCAACTTCCAAAGGTGTCTAAACTGAAAAGAAAGCCATTCCATGCAAATAGAAAGAACAACCAAGTGGAGGTGGAGTTTTTTCTCCAATCAAGGCATGAAAAGAGAGCTCACAGGCCAAAAAAGGACACTCATGCATAAAAATAACTAAGGAACCCATAGACTAGATGAGGAGTCAATTTAATGATGAAGGAGACTGCAGGTCAAATTGAATTTGTTTTGAAAAGGAAGCAACCAACACCATGAGAAGGTAGTGTGAGCAGAGCAAAGGAGATGCCATCATAAAATGGAGATCCAACCTGCAAGTCAAGGATAACTAGTAGACTGGAGGAGTCAGAAATTTAGAGGAATCTCCATGCCCAACTGTAGTCCAAGTCATTTTAGGCAGAAGGCAATGGTAGTTTAAAATAAAAAGAATAGAATTTGCATTTAAAAATCCATCCCACGTAAGGAAGCCTCTTGCACATAGAAAAACAAAGGATCACACAGGATATGACAGGGAGAACACATCAAACTCAGCAAAGCAGTTGGCATTAAAAAGAAAGAACATGCAGCATGAGCAAACGAGCGCAAAAACTTTCAAAAACATTTGTCCCATATTGATTGTGTGAGGAGTTTCTAAGTTGTTTAAATAGAAATCTACATACCATTCAATGTGTCTTAGGGGCTCACAGCTTGTAAAGCTGAGCCATCCTATGAAGGGGCTCGCGGGGTCAAAGATAAGTTATTTTGACTAGCCACACATTTGAGTGTAAGACCCAAGCGAATAACCAAAGGATGATTTGAAAATATTTACGGGGTTACACACGCATATGAGTGAAAATTGATTTGAAAAGCCTTACGCTCCTCCGGTTACCCTGTATGGTCAGGAAAGCAAAAATTTCAAATGCCGGTGTAAGAGCGTAAAACAATTTAAGAATGTTCCCGATGATATGTGTGAGCATAAAAACATAAAGTGAGATTGAAGGCGTGAGAATGTAAAAGCATAAAATCATAAAATATTAATGTGTTCCCCATATAAGCGTAAAGGGTGAAAAGGTAATTGAAACTCATAAGCACGTGAAGCAAATTATGAAGATTCACGGGGATACGAGGAAGCTAGTGAGATTATTTAAATGATTAAAAGGATTTTTATTTGGAGCAAGAATTAATTAATATTAATATATTAATTAAAAAAATTTCAAGAGGGGTTAGGTCAAGTTAGGAGTTGACAAGTGGCGAATCGGCAAGGAATATTGAATATAAAAATGAAGATTCAAAGAAGGTTTCAATGCATGATTTTCAAATTGAAAAGAATTAAATGAATTTAAATTTTTTTATAGTTCAAACTATAGGAATTTTTAAATTTTTGTCATTTTTTAATGACTATTCATGGCTCAGGACCCTAATTTTTAAATGGCCATAATAGGGACATTTTTTATCCAAAATAGGTAGTGCAGTATACCGTTGGAACTGAGAGAAGTTGAATTTTCTAGATTTGGGGTCAGATTTTGCACAACAATTCACTAGTTCAATTTATAAGTAGTTTTGTGTTTTTTGAGGCATTCTCTGTGGAACATGAAAAATTCATCACGAAGCATCAAGATCAGATAAAAGGTAGATATGAAGGCTTGGTGAAGTCTAGATGTGAAGAAAATCAATTCTAAAGGATTTACTTGGCTTTTAGGAGTCATTTTTAAACTGATTTTCACTTTTACCATGAGTAAAGTTCAGGAATCAAAATCAGTTATTCTTCAAATATCTCAAATATTTTGAGCTATTGTAGAGGCCTAATGATGAAGATTTGATTCACTAGTTGAGGGGAGAGATTAGAGAGTTGTTTTTAACCTATTGAGAAGGTTTTACAAGTGGACAGATGTCATGTTTTGATCAGATCCGAGAATTAACTCTTCTCCTATATCTTCTTTTCTTTTCCTCATTGTGAGGGTTCCAATTTTTGTTACTGAGAAACCAGTTGGTTCCAGTCTTCGAAGAATAACCAGTCATTGCTGTGATACCAAAGTTTTGGATCCAATTCTTGATGCATTCCCAATACTGAAACACCATTTCTTTTAGCGTACTCTCTCTTGTATGAAAAATAGTAGGAAGATAAATACAAAGAGTTTAGATCCATTAGGTTTTTTTTTTTTTTCATTTCATACATTTGGTTGTATTATTTCAAGGAAATGAATACAAATGAACAAGAATTTCATTAGTTTCATTCTGATTCTCGTTTCCTGTCTCAATGAATTTCCAATGTCTTATGGTCTTTGAACAAAGAGCCTAGGTCATAGTTGTAGTCCCTTAAGGTTGTATGTTGTTTCATTGTTTCTTATAACCCAAGGGGTTATGCAAATGCTTCAGAGAATTCAACAAGGTTGCAAGTTTGCTGAGGGGGATATCATGTAAGAATGAGGTTCAGATTGAGCACAAATGTTTATTTACAAGGTAAATAGATAGATTGTATATCTGAATATATAAATAAGTATTAGATATCCATATGTATGCATTTGATTCATGAATTGTCTCAATGGTTAAGGCACTAATCAGCTACAGGGTCACTTAGTTGTTGCTGCTACATATTAGAGGTTTTGCTGAATTCAACATTATTAATCAAACATGTTTTACCCTTTCACGTTGAAGGAACTAAATGTAATACCCTCACTTAGCTTCTCTGATTCATAGATCTGCATTTAGCTATTGTAGATTGATGTTATTTCATGAGTTATTAGGAGATATAAGGGTTCCCTTCCACTTAATAGATTTAGGGATATATTTTTGCACTGGTACAGTATCAATTGAATCTGAGGTCCACCTACCTAGGTTTAGCAGAAACTAAAGTAGAAAAAGGGTCTAGCCTTATAGTTGGCCCTATGTCTAAAATAATATGTCAAGAATGGGAGTTAGCTACCCCTACATATGTCATATTCTCATGGGAATAATTGAAAACCCTCTAGCATTTTCAAACACCAACAAAATGGTGACTCTTCTTGGGAGTTTTGTTGAGATTCATGATAGATAAACCTTGAGAATTTAAGGGGATTCAACACAACAGAAGGAATGGCATGGAGAAAGTTTTCATACAATTGTAAGTTGATGTGTTCAATCCATTTCCTTACTATATTTCCATGTTCCCTAGTAACGTTTATTCTCTTATAGCAGTAGTTCTTGAGTTGGATGTAAATTGTGCTGAGAAATGAGTGTACCTTCAATCAGCCCAATTTTGTGAGTTGCTGTTGTAAAAATCAAAGTCTAGAATCTAAAAAATAAGAGTATCTTGTTCTCTTTTAAAAATGTTTGAGGATCTCCAAGTTATTTCATGTTGAAAGTCTGCTTTTGAATTAGATCAGTAATAATTTGTGTTTCAAAATGTTTTCTCACAATTGTGAGTGGCGACTCTATCTCTACAACCAGTGGCATTTAATTGTATGTGTGTTTTGTTGAGGGCTTTCAGCATATTGTTGGGCAGATCTAAATTTGTTGTTGAAAATTTGTTTGAAAGGAGAAATGTAGTTTGGATCTAGTTGTGTTTCAACTTTGTTTAGAGATTTCAAATTTGAGATAAATCTGAAGAGATTTCTTCTATTTGTTGTTGTTTCAAATTAACTAGTTTGTAAGTTTTGTTCAAATCTAATTCAATTCATGTCTCACTTAATGTGAGTGGCTACTCAAAGTTAATCTCTATACCAGTGTAGTATTATACATGAATTGTGGTTAGTTGCTATAGGAGAAGAACATATCTAAAAGGTTGAGACATTTAATGGTTACAAGATTTGTGGTGTATTGATTCAAAAGGTTCAATAAGGATTTGATAAGATTTATGGTCTGCTATTGTGAATGGTAGGCAGAGAAATTTCAGCCATCCAAATCTTGAGGTATTCTCATTTTCAAGTATTTTCTTTTCATGAAAATTGATTGCAAAAAGTGTATTCTCCATTTGGTGATCAACACTATACACAAGAGAATTTGTTTTATAAGTTTTCATATTCTTGAATTTGGACTTTGAAAAGAATATGGTTGAGTATTAAAATTGGTAAAGAGAGCAAATGTTGTTGCTATTTTAATACAAGATTGTTGAGTTATATGTATAAGTCTTGTGATAATTTTTTTTAGAGATTAGGATTTCAGGATCCCGAAGATTGCAACACTTGTTAGATTATGTTATTTCTATGAGATCAAAATCAGAGCCTCTATTTAGTGATTTCAGCACTAGAAGAAAGAGGTAGGATTTTTTTTTAAAGGTCTATAAGATGGATTCTGAGTCTAGGTCTGAAAGTGATATGCCGACTCTTGAAAGTGTTCATACAAATATTGCTAGATTGAAAAGAAAGATTCATGATAAGACTGGTTTAATGTTAAGAAGTACAATTGGTGATATTAAGGGTCTTAGTGGATTTCAAATTTATATGAAGTTCAAATTAGTAGTTATGAGTCTTGATGAATTTTTTAGACCTAAGGAGTCTTCATGTCCAATGGTACTCTTAGAAGTTTTTATGGCAAATTCGGTTGACTGGCCAGTCAAGATAAGATTAGATAAGATTTATGAAATCCAAGATTTTATCATGGATGTTGAAAATGATTTGAAGGCTAATGAATCTGATGTTAACAAATGCAATGAGTCCGTTGAAAGTGATAATGAATATGAGGAGTCTCAGTTTTATGAATAAGAGGATAATAATTAGCAAATTGATGACGTGCATAATGTGGTTTCATCTTTTTATGATAGAGTAGCTAGAGTCCTTATGGACCCCACCTTTCTACTATTTTCAATTTCACAGTGTGTTTGAGGTAGAAGCAAATTATAGCCTAAATATTTGGCCATGGTAGTGCATATGTGCTGAACTTGGATTGTTTATTTGGGGCCTCTTCAACATTTTTTTTACTTGCTTGTTTCCAACTCTAGCTAATAAAAAAACATACTCTAGTGCACTTTCTATTGATGTTGGTTGGAACCATATCTCACTTGTTGCAATTGGTCAATTCTGACATAGTTGGGTCAGTAAATATATGGTTGAAATTGTGTTGTGATGGTAGTCGACATGTAACCAAACCTCTTTATGCTAATGTGTATTCTACGATTATGGAGGTGGCACTTGCTTCATTACAAATTTTGTAGGGATATGCTTCATGTATGAAGTCATGCATTGCAATTGTCCTGCATTTCAACATACCTACCTGGGAAATAGATTGAAGTTGTTGATTTATATGTCCTTTGAGTTCCCATATAATTATTGTATTCAATATTTGCTAAAATAAATTTTTTAATTTTTTTTAACTAAGTAAATTTTTTCAACTGGTTGCTCATTGAGCACACTTCACGCAACATATCAAATAAAGTTTTTGTACCATTCAAAAGATAAAGAAAGTTCATAAAGTCAAATAAAAAATAAGAAGATTTATAATTTTAATCAACATATGAAATATGATATATTTTTGAAACCATTGGCAGATTTTAAAAACAATTTAAAACATTTTAATATTAGTAAATGCAAACTTATTAGAGGCACAAATCCAATTACAACCTTGTTAAATTGTATTTCCATTTGAGAGAAAAAAATGTCTCATTGGCCACGCATTAGTAAAGCCAACAATGAAATTAATCTTTAACAATATCCAACCCATCTTGTTATATTCCTAAACATTATATAGAAATGTGATCATTGATGTTAAATATAAATTTGAACTTTGATGCTTGTATGTTGAGACAAATATAAATGCAATCAATTTTATTACTATTTCATTGAACTATGCTTATATCTTATCTAACCCAACTCATTATACTCCTAAACATTACATAAAAATATGATCATTGAAGTATTCTTGATCATTATATTGAAATCTGATCAATCAAATAATAGCATACCCTTAAGTCACATTCCCAACATTTGATATTGAATATAAATCTGAACTTTGAAATTATAGGCACATCATTCACTCAACTAGAAGCCAACAAAAAAAGAGAACAACAGAAATTAATCTGTAAAAATTTGCACCCATAGGTAACATGTATCTACTTAAGTGACTAAAAATATTAGACAAACTACATGCACAAGATAAAGTTTAGTTCAGAGAAACCAAAGACTTTGAGTGAGCACTAATATTATTTTAAAATGAAATTAAACAATTTAGTACTCCACTTGATAAAGCCATTACATGCAACAATTAGAAAAAAAAAACTTGATAAATCTATTACATGGAACAATTATACAACAACACTACATAATCTGAAAAAAATCTATTAATTTGTGGGACCATTTGAAAGTTCTTATAACATAGAGTCTCAAACCTTAAGATTTTAAGAGAAATTGCACTCTATATTTTCTACACTATTTTTTCCTAGTCTAGAAACATATAAGGAAATATATTATGGTGTTTACAACATTTTAATGAGAAATAGTTGGCAGGCTGTCAAGTTCAAATTGTAGAAATGGATAGAAGAAAAAGAAAAGGATTGAAAGCACCTGGCTAATTCGTGCAATACTAGAACCAAAAAGATTTGGAGTTCATAGAGTAAAATAAGAAGCCAATGAGGAATTTTTAAGCAAGAGGGTTGTTCTCTAGGTTCCATGTGATTCCATTATGAGAACCATTGACCATCCTTTTCAAATGCACATCTACAACAAGTATTTGTACATTTTGGAGGTGTGTGGAGAAGATAGGGATGGAAAATGGACAGGTTGTATTGGTTTGGTTGAGTTGTGATGGAGATATTGGGAGGATAACAAGGTTATGATATGGTGATAGTGTAATAGTTAGGGCTATCAAATGAGCACTTTGTTATGTCTTTTGACTTCTCTTATTGATTGTTTCTACTCTTTCATGATATTATTTTCTTTGCAGCTCATTTCTTCGAGCCCATTTGTTGGCATCAATATTATTCTACACTTGCATCATCGAGCCAAGTTCTTTAATACTTTGCAATAATGATTGTATTTATGATAGCTATTTTCACCTTTAGTGTATGAAAAAAAAGTGTATTAAATAGGAATACTCAATGGGTATAAACAAATGCTAAGCATACCAATTTGGAACGCACATGGAAGTAGACTTTAGAGGAAAGAGAGGAAGGTATGTTGTGTAGTTTAGAAATAGTAATACATTAGTACAAGTAATTGTAAAATAGAGTAAAATAATACCAAATTACAAATACTAATATATGGATGATGTTAATTTGTAGACGTAGTAGGAAAATGTCAATGGTATGTGTTGAAGACATATTTCTAAATTCAAAAACTTCTATGTACCTACAATTATAACACAAGAAAAATAAGCATGTCAACAATTTACATTAGGGCAAACAATATTGTTGTAAAATTTGTTGTCTAGCTGATTTGTATTTGTGTGCCATGGCTTGGAGAAGATATGAAATTGTATTGCAGATTTATATTTGTTCATAATTGTGCCTTTTTTTATCTAGAACAATGTACTCTATCTTTGCAGACGATACACCACATATTTATATTGACAAGATATGACAAGGGAAAGAGGATACACCACATAGTCATGAATTTGATGTTTCCATCTATAAAATAGTTCAACTTCTAATTGAGGGAGGAGGATGAGAAATTCTTAACTTGATGATTTATGGATTTTGTGTTTTAAGTTATAAAATATTGTAACTTCTAATTGAGGGAGGATAAGAAATTATTAACATGATGATTTGAAATCTAATTGAAGGAGTCTAGGAGATAAGAAATTCTTAACTTGATGATTTGAAATCAATTTTATCTACATCATTGATTTTCTAAAAAAATAATTTGATCTAGATTTTTGTTCGAATTCTAAAGTGTGCCTTTAGTTTTACAATTAATATACTCTATCTATACAAATTACTTCAAAGTTGTATGAAATTGTCCTATGTTATTATGAAACTCCCCTATGTTATTACATCAAAGCTAGAGGAATAACCGGTAAAATTTTGTGTCTCTAGTGCATAGTGCATGATCTCTTCAACAAGTTGTGTGTCTAGGACATCTCTAAGGTGCAAACAAATATTTTCAATAGTAAATGGTATGTTATCCTCTACATTCCTCTTGATGAATACTATGAAGAGACCTTGATTTCAATGTCACATCATGAGATTGTAGATGTAATATCATAACCGTGGATGTCTTCCAAATATTTATATTGGCCTAAAAAAAATTGTTAAATGTACTACTAGATTTACTTTTGCAATGAGCATCTCTTCCACCTAAGTTAGTCTCCACAACATTGCATGCTTCTCTCTTAAATCCATATTATTTAATGATGAGAATTTATGTATGCCTTTTTCTCTATAACATCTCTTGCAAGTTATGGTAGCATTTGATGAATGGACAAGCATATCTGAGTAACATTCTTTACTATGTCACATACTTTAAGTTGGATAATGCATTGATTCTCTGTTAGAATGTATTTACTTCTACTATGAATTCATTCTTCTTATTATCTATTTTGATTCTAATGCTTTGTTTTTCTAGTGATGTCTATTCGCATTCATTTGTAAACATGGAAATGCACAAAATCTTCATTTGCATATTTTCCTATTCCCTACATCAAGCATGACAATTTTGGTTTCTCTTGCATTATTGTAATAATTGTGCTTGTGCTTTGTCTAGGGGGATTTGTTCTTGGTTTATCTTCCTCGCACACTTATAAAATGCTATTTTATCTTTATGGCATGCATAATAATCTCGACTCTCTTGTTGTGCAAGTTCTTGAGGCAAAGGGTTTGGATAATCCTTGTTGGTCCCAACGTCCATTTGTCAAACCTTGAAAAATTTTGGAAATCATTTTTCTTTTTACTAATATTTTATATCCCAAATCATAAAGAATTTTTATAAGTTTTTGAATATTGCTAAAATTGATATATTTTTAGGAATGATTCAATGCATCTTTTTTTCACACTAAGTTAAACCTAAAAGAAATCTTCTAGGACTTGAATACCTATTTAAATCTTTGCATAAATATTATCAATCTAAATATCAATAAATTTAAAACAATTTTCACTCAATTAGAAACTAAAAGTAAGATAAACTATTGCTCGTAAATTTTATGAATATTTAAATTTGAAATCATATATTAAGTCATTAGTTATTATAAAAATATTGATATATGTTCCATTTAGTTTATTGCAATATATTTCTAATTTGAAGTTTATAATTATTGTGAACATATTGTATTGTAGAAAAATGAATAAGATTTATAAGCAAGAAGACATACAATAATTATAATTCAAAAGTTAAGTAGTAGATTCTATTCTTCTTCTCAATCAACACCAAAAGAATAATTTAGTATCAAGTAAATGTCTATAACAAGGATCGACAGGAGTTGCAATGAACAACACAAAAAGTAATGAAAGGAAGTTTTACGTATTTTGAATTTGTTATAGAATATTATCTTACTCTTGGCCCAAATATTTTGAAGTGTGATTTCAAATCATATGAACTGTATATGAATTAGAAAAATCTTAACGAATTAGAGTGGGAGATGATTTATTTTTATTTTTCATGAATATGAATTGTATATGAATTAGAAAAATCTTAATGAATTAAAGTGGGAGATGAAGTTTTTTACATTTGTGAACAAGATTCAGAATAATTTTTATATAGTAATTTATAGTATTAAAAAATATATATTAATTTGAAAATAAAACTAAAACTAAAATAATTGATCAAAAATTTAAGAAATTTAAATGTCAAATCTTATACTGCAATTTTAAGTTATTTTAAAGTTCTAAAAATAATTATAAATATTTTTTTAATATATTTCTATAGAGAATTGCAACATAGAAGTTAAATATTTTTTTTGACTCTGGCTCATGCGCCTGGCTTCGGCTTTGGCTCCTATATCCAGCTCTAGCTCCTGCATCTAACTTTGGCTTGCATCTAACTTCTGCATTTGCCTTTTGCTCCTGTGTCTGGATTTTGCTCTTGCGTCTGACTTTATGGCGGCTGCTTCAACTTCTACTTTTTGGCTAGGGCTTCTCTTGATCCTAGTGGGAATATTCGTTCGTGAGTAGCTATGGGTGGTTTGGCCATTTCTTATGCTGATGTGGCTACCTATGAGGTCGGCATTGGTGGTCAAACAATGCGTTCAAGGTTTTGGGATGCCATGTGTTCAGGGTTTCATGATACTATGTTGGTTGCGATATGTAACCCAATAATAATTGATTTAGAACATGCTGTAGTAGATGAGGTCTCCACCTATATGGAAGATTTCTCAGCCACTACTGCTATCTTTCATTTTAAGGGTTTCTAGCCCTCTCTATCGAATTTGCATGCATGGATTACCCGTGTTTGGGAGCCCATCATTTCAGAGACAACCCAGATATACCATTTGGCTAGGGGTTTTTTCATTGTGAAAATTGAAACTATTGATCAACGTTTCTAAGGGACTCCTAGAAATGATTATGTTGGCCTCTCCTCTTGGATCTTGGAATCTACTTCTTGACTATGAGGGTATCCCCTTTTGTTCTAGGAAATCCCACAAGACTGGCCACCTAGATACTAGCTGCTCCTCTGATAAATCTACACCGAAAATGTCCCCTTCTTGGTGGAAGGGGGTCTTAGATGATCACTATACATTCTAGAAGGTCCCCTCTTCAGGGGATGGTGACTCTCCTTAGGATACTTTGGTGGTGGATTTGACTACTGTCTTTGATAGTCTATTTGGTGCCCCAACGGGGGTCACATCACCTACTCACCCTCTTTTGAATTCTTCTTCCGATGACTTGACAGAGGCTCCTCCTATGGATCCTTTTGTGATTGCAGCTGATTTTTGTCTGGATTCTGATGTCCTAATTATTGGTGATTTGATGGTGGTTCCTCATGTGGCTCATTCTCTTGTTTTTGGTGGTCCATCTCTAGTTTTTTCTATCACTTCCTCTACTATAGTCTTTTCCTTGGCTTCAGGGTTTTTAGGGGTTGGCTGTGGTGTTGCTGACTTAGAGTGGCAGAAGGCTACTAGTTTGGTGGAGGATGGATTGACCATAGTAAAAGGAAAAAAGGTCAAGCCCTCCACTCCCTCTTTTGATATGGCATTACATTCTCAAAAGAAGGGATCAAAAGGGGAAGCTTGATGTGGTTGTCCTTTTCTGGCTCTCTTGGCTCTTTTACCTTGTACTTCTTTGTAGTATGTCATGGTTGGGGGCATCTTTTCCCCTTCTCACCATGGGGTTTTAGGAGCCTTGTCAAAATCTATTTTTGTGGCTATAGTGTACTGTGTTATCTATGATGCCACCATGGTCACCTTGTTTTGGTTGGTGACCTATTTCACCTTTAGATGTAGTTTTATTTGGTTTCGGCTTCATTGAATATCTGTTGATTTGTTAAGGGTTTCAGGCACCCTTCAAAACCTGTCTTCCTTAATAAAAAAACAAAAAAGTTAAATATCAACTTAAATCACTCTAAAGAATCATAAAAATCTGTAAAAACTAAATTAGAGATACAAATTTTTAATCCATGAAATTCTAATTATCATTGACCATAAATACAAGTTCACCCAAACAATTAGAAACAACATTCCACTTTTCAAAAGTATGAATTGTAACTATTATATTATTTATTAATAAAAAATAACTATTCATCAAACAAAAACATGAATTAAAAAAAAAAAGAAATAAAAGCTCCTTTACAAAAGAAAAAGATTTTTCTCTTCATATAATGTCAAATTCCATAAAAACTTTAAAAATCATAGAATTTATCTCGCATTCAACACTTTTCTCATCTAACTTATAAGAATAATTCTCCATTAGAATTGAGATAATTCATACTCCTATTAAATCATTAGTATAAATCCCTATAGTTTCAAACAAAATGAAATAAACAAACCTAGTGTCATATTTTCCTACTCTTGCATTTATATATTTTTCTATAGCGCTATAATGAGAGTTCATAAATATCACTAACAAATTAAGCTTGTTAATAAATAGTTAACTTTTATTATTTAATACTTTTAGTCTAGAAAATGGTCATTAAAAGCCAACTTACTTTATTGCTTCATTAAGAACCATCAATATGAGCTTAAAAATCCTAATGAAAGAGAAGTCCATTAATAACCTCTATTTACCTCATTCAAAGAATTCGGTCGATAGAACATTTCCTCAGTAAAATTTCTTTTAACAGAATCTAAAATCTTTTCTCAAACTTTGAAAACCTTGAAAGATGTGATTATTTTCACATTTGAATTTGTAAAAATATTAAAACCAATTCTTTGGTAAGATCTGATGATTTAACTCTTACTAAATGTGGGAAAAGACCTTCAATAAGATCATCTAGGTCTTCAAGTCACTCGAGAAATCTATTCTTCAATCTTCTTACTTTTCTTGAACTTTGTCATTTATTATTGTCTTTGGTCCATTTTGAAATGGAATTATTCCACTTCAAGTAGAAACATTCAATCCAATTTTTTATTAATTACATCATCATTTAGAAATCAACACTATGTTTAGATTAAAAGATATTTACTCTTAGGGTGTTGGTTGTTGGAAATATTATGAAAGGCTAAGTTACTGAGAGGGGACGGGTGAAACAATAACTCTTTAGAACTTTAATCTTCAACTATCCAATTAGTATTTAATCTTTCACATATAATCTGATCTAATTGCATGTATAAGAAATTGAAAACCTGAAAGCATACCTAACACTTTGATACATAGATTTGGTGACCCAGAAACCTTCCAAATAGAAAGTAAAACTAGGGTGGGGATGATACCCACAAACTTTAGAACTGTAGTATAAAGTTGGCTTGTTAAGGCTTACATTGATCACTTTTGATGATCTTCACTATTAGGAGCAATAAAGACTGCTAGGTCCACCTTGTTAAAAGATTTACAAACATACAATGAACTATGCAATCGATAAAGAGATTTACATAAGACTATTAGGTCTACCTTGTTAAAGGATTTAACTGATCCACCTACAAGGATGAAGCAATAGTTTTTTAAATTAAAAGTGACCAAAAACAAGGGGGTTGGCCCTTAACAGTCAAAAGGCTGGTTACCAGCACATTACCAGCCAGTAAAAAAAATAGACAAATAGAATAGGAGTAGCAGTAGGCAAAGACTTATACCATAAACCAGAAAGGAAACAACCTAGCTACTAATCACATACTCCATAAAGGCACCTAGGCTAATAAAATCTTAAATACAACTGATTACCAGAAAAACCATAACTTCCATAAAAGTATATAAAGTCTTTGGATCTTTATATCCCCATAATTGAACAGAACTAAAAAAGACTTAGATTTATTTTTTCCCTTTTCCCCTTGCATGAAGTAAAATCTCGACCGAGTCATCGGCAAGAAACTTGAAGAGTAATTTTTTTTCCTCCATGTCCAAGCCAACTTCCTCCTTCTCTTGTGCCAGCAATTGGAGGGTAGTAGCAGCAGCATGAGTAACTTTAAGTCCAAACTTGGAGAAGGTGAAAAACCCCTCCTCCAAAGCTTTGACCCTTTCCTCTAGGTTCATGTAATGCTCCTCCACCACCTCAATCTCCTCTTTATGCTCCTTGACCTTCTTTGTAGCAACCTCCTTCATTTTCTATCCCCGTGGTTTATCCTATAGCACCCATGGGTTAGAGGAGATCTTCAAATTTTCTTTAATAGGGGAAGAAATGGTAATTGGGGAATTATCCTTTTTGCTCATCTCATCACAAAAAGTAATAGGTTTAAGTGAGAAGCTGGTTGAAACATGGGTTGTATCAGTATTCCTTTCTTTGCCGTCTGACACTTGAGTTTGAGTATCATCCACCAAAATGTTCCCAGAATTGAAATTTTTTTCCCCCTTCTCATTATCTTCATCCTTTTTGGAGTTGGAAATATTTTCCTCCTCCCTTCTATCACTGTTATTACCTGAGCTATCTTCTTCAACTTCCTCAACGGGGTATCTGATGGACTTCTACTTAACCCTAGCCTGGGACTGAGCTAACCTACCAGACCTTCTTCTTGATTTTCCCCCAATATCCTCACCAGAATCCTCTCCAACAACCTCAACCACCTTATCAAATTTAATTTTCTTGTTTCCCTTTTGTTCTAGGGCTATGTCAGGTTTTCTCTTTTTCTTAGTATCCTTGCTAGGAGATGGCCTAGGAGTATAGATTTTTGTCCCCGTATTGGAGCTCAAGGGGTAAATCAGACTATGGCGGGGGTTTTCCACTATAACCTCTCTAGGGGGACACAAAGCTAAGTGGAACTGATACAGACAGAAAATTAACCCTTGATGAATAATGGTGAAGTTTAAGCCTTTACTCTTTTTCTCCCTAATATCATTAATCATATCCTCAAGCGAATGCAAAAGGAAAAATAGAATGGAAATGAAATCCCTATTTCTAAAGTGATTCAACAAAGGAAAATGATAATAATAGCACACTCCAAACCTACCTTCCAGTGTGAGATACTTCATGTAGACCAGACACACATCATCCCAGGGCTCAGGTAACTTATCCCTTTTAAACCCTCCTCTATAGAAAATTGGCTCCTCATTCTCCACAAAGAAGTTATTCTTGCTAGCCTCATCCGAGACTTTAGTGACTTTCTTCCATTTTTTTCCCTTCACTGTGAGTCCTGTTGCCATGGCAATTACCTCCTCTGTGACTCAAAATGTAATGTTGTTGATTGTAACCTTCCTATCATTCCAATTATTCACAGATTGTAATGCACAATTTCCATCGTACCTAGCCATGGACATCATATAGGGCAAAAAACCCCCTTCTTTCAGAAGATATCAAGTCGCCATCCTATCCTCGAAGTTCTCTAATCTCGTTATTTCCAACCGATTCAAATCACCTCCCATTTCAATTCCTCCACTATCTGGCCTCTCTTGCTCAGAAATACGCATAAGAACTTTATCACTTTCAAATTCTTTGTGGCTAATTTCTTGCTTAAATCTTTTGAGGAAATAGGGATCAAAATTATAAACCTATGTATGATGTGCTCCAGAATCCCATAACATCTTATTATGAGATTCGTGGGTATTAAAAAATCTAATTTTCTCTCCCCATCAATTTTTGACATCCCAATCCATAATATCTATCGTACTTCCTTTTGGAGAGTGATTCAAATCTTGCAACTAGTTTCCATAATTACGAAAAGAAAATTTCCTTAATTCGCAATTACTCCACTTGTCATTTGTATGGCCACGTCTATCTCTTATTTCCAAAATGCTAAAGTTTAATTTAGCGACAAAGTTCTCCATCTTGCCAAATTTGGCCTTACTTTTAAATTTAGTGATCACCATTTTGAATTTTGCCACATTTTTCCTTGGATATCAACATCCTTAGATTTTCATTGATATCAACTAAATTTTCCCTGATCAATGTAGTCTCCCACTTTAACCCCTATGTCCTCCTTAAGGCTTTCCATTAAACCACTATATTTACTTAAGGCTAGCAGTTTCCCATCCATCCACTTGTCTTCCCAAAACCTTATATTGAAGCCATTGCCCACAATCCACCTCAATCCTTCTCTTAGCAACCCTCTATTTCTAACAATGTTCTGCCAGATCTTTGAACCTCCCAGGAGGTCATTATTATATAGGTTCCACCGAAAGGAGGTATTAGAAAAATATTTAGCTTTCATAATATTTCCCCATCCCGTGTTTCCTTCTACCAGTCTCCATCCAATTTTTGTGAGAAGAGATTTATTAAGGTCTTTCATTCTTCTAATCCCAAGCCCCCCCATAGCTTTTGGTTTACACACCTCCTCCCAGTTGAACAGATTCAATTTACTTTTCTCTTTAGTCCCTAACCACAGGAAATTCCTTTGAATTCTCTTAATTTTCTTAGCCATATTTAGATTAATCTTAAATATGGATAAGAAATAAATAGGGATTCCCTGAAGAGCAGCAGCAATCAGTTGTAGTTTTTTGGCATTGCTTAATATCTTCCCTTTCCACCCTGCAAGCTTCTTTTGAATTCTCTCCGCTATTGTATTCCAAAATTCATTAGAAACCTCCTTGGTAGTGAGGGGGAGGCCTAAATAAGTGTTTGGGAGGCAAGTGGATTGGCAATCCAAGATTTTCCTAATCCTTCTTTGAAGTGAAGAATCAATGTTAAAGAAATAAATCTTGCTTTTATGGTAGTTCACTCATTGCCTTGAGCTTTCTTCATAATTATGTAAAATCATTTTCTAGGCTTTAGCCTCCATGATTGAAGATTCCCCAAATAGGAAGGTATCATCCACAAATTATTGTATAACCTCAGCTTCAACATTAGTGGTTGGTTTAACACCTTTAATGCAGCCTAAATCCACTAATTTACAAAATGACCTTCCCAAGACTTCTGCTACCATGATAAATAGGTAAGGTGAGAGCGAGTCACCCTGTCTTAAGCCTTTTCCTGCCATTATGTTACCCCATGGGGACCCATTTAGTAGGATAGAGTACTACACTGAGTTCACCATCAACATGATCAGGTTTATAATCCTATTGTTAAATCCAATTCTTTCTAGTACATCCTGAAGGAAGTCCCAATTGACCTTATCATAAGCTTTGGAAATGTCCAACTTGAATGCCATTCTTGGTTGCCTACTCTTTTCCATTGAATGGATAACCTCATGGGTTGTAATAGCCGCATCAAGGATCTGCCTTCCTGGCACAAACACCTTCTGAGGACTATCAATATCTTTTTCCAAGAAAGGCTTTAATCTGTTCACTAAAACATTGGCAAAGACCTTGTAGATAGTATTACATAGACTTATAGGTCTAAAATCATTCAAATTCAGAGGATTGGAATTTTTTGGAACTAGCAAAATAAAGGTCTTATTTATGCTATGTAGTAGTTTACCTATTCTGAAAAAATCCCTAGTCGCCCAAATTACCTCTGATTTGATCACCTCCTCGAAATGCTGAAAGAAAGTAGGTGGGAAACCATCAAGGCCTAGGGCCTTGAAATCTTTCATTCAGAACACTGCTTTTTTCACTTCCTCTTTTGTGATCCTACCAAGGATCAGATCATTTTCCTCTTCTCTTATACTCCTTGGGATTGAATTAATTAGACTTCTCCTAATCACCTAGTTCCCAGCAAAGTTATCTTTCTTAAGCACCTTACTGAAGTGGTCTACCATAGGTTTCCCCATTTCCTCCTGCTCTTTCAACACCCTTCCCCCTTCTTCATTTATTTTTGAGATAGTGTTTCTTCTTTTGTGGTTAGAAGCAGATCTGTGAAAGAAAGTAGTATTTTTGTCCCCTTCCTTCATCCATTGAATTCTAGATCTTTGTTTCCAGAAAATTTCCTCCTTTTGGAGGATCTCTTTCCACCTCCTTCTAAGTTTCTCCTCTTCCTAAATATTCTCCTCCGAGTTATTCCCTTCTGTAGTAACCCCTTGGAGTTTTTTTAGCTTTTCCTCTACTTCTCCTTTACTTTTAAAAAGGTCCCCAAATGAACTTTTAGCCCATGCTATGACATTTCTTTGAATATTATCAAGTTTCTGGGTCTTTGATCTACAACTTGGTTTACTAAATGAGATTCCTTTGACTGTATAAATCGGCTTGCTATGATAGATATATCTTTGCTACTCCTTATACTGTTGTAGCCTTTGTAATTCACACTTTCTTCTCTTCTCTAATTATATTTGATTACATCACATTCCATTCATATGTTTGGATATGATACAATTCATTACATATATACCAATCCAATTATACAATTACAAAGTCAACCAAAATACAAGTTTACACAAATATTACAAAGTCGGCTCAAGTGTAGACACTCGAGTTTTGAAGACTAACTCGGTGAGGTTCTGATACTCAGTATCCACTGTCAATTGTTGGCATTGTCATGCACTCAGTAGATGTAGAAGCTCAGTCCATACTGATCACTACCAAGTACTCTTTATCTCAATCTGCACTGGTGACTCAGTGAATACTGTGAAACTTGGCATATAAGTTGAATCACTTAATTCACACTATGTAACTCAGTCAATGCTTCCTCTATGATCTTGGTATAAACTAAACCACTTGGTTAACACTATGTAGCTCCATTAACACTAGACCTACATCACATCAACTAAAAACTAGGTAAGCATTGCATAGCTCGATTTACACTGGTAAACTCAGCATACACTGAGATGCTCAGTTTACACTACTAATCTTTGCACTAGCTGTAACTGCTTCATACACACTAAAATTTGTCTAAAGGAATTAATAGCAACTATAGAACTTGGTAACAACTTAAATTTTTGGTCAACACTATTAACTATAAAATAAGCTTGGTAGATACATACAATCTGAATAAGTGTGTCACTTATAACAAACTTGACTGATATGTCAACAATCTCCCCCTTTGGCATTAGTGACAAAAACACTTATCAGCCAAAACTGATTTCAAAAATTTTCCTGAATACCTTTATCCATCACCTTGTGATTCTAGCTCAGTAGAGTATACTGTTTTTGAGATTTTTCAAAATTGGTTTTGTAAGATATATATTTGTACGGTATACTATTAATCTCCTTGCTATATACAATATACAATTATCGTATATGTTGTACATTCTTCTTTCACATCTTTCTCCCCTATTGTTTTTACAACTTTTTATATTGCATTTTCTCCCCCATAACCTTTTACATCTTTTCTTCATCTATCTCCCCCCTTACACAACTATACATCTTTCTCTCCCTTTTTGACATTAAGGCCAAAGGTGTATTCTATATATTTGCATAGTAATGCAAAAATCAGACAGGAAATTTTGAATGTACCTATAATATGAGTTCCAACATTTTGTCCCAATTGTCCTACAAGACCTTACATTTGTGTAGTCCAATCTGCATTCCTGCTAACAACTCAATCATGTGGTCTGCTATGGAGAAATTATTGTCATGGATGAGGGTTTTTGCATGTGCAATATGCTTTTGTAGAGCATCCATGTTAGGGAGAATCATATTCTGAATATCTACCAACGTAGACCTGATTCTAGCTTCTTCTTTAAGCAATTCTAGCTACATATCTATTAAAAATCTTATCTTCTTAAAATGGGCAGAACTTGAACTTGGGTCAAGCTGCAACTGTTGTGCACTTGCCATGAGGTCTTCATCAATCTTGGACAATTTGTCCTTTATTTCCTTAGTAAAATTTATAACATCACATAACTTACCAAAAAGTGATGATACATTAGTACAAGAAATATCCAAAGATCCCAAAATGGTAGAGAGTTCTACTTGCTAGATGTCAATCTATTGAGCAATGTGCTCTAACATTTTATTTTCAAACTTCTTCTTTTCTTTATATAATAACTTGTCTTGTTAATCTAAGTCTTCACTAAACTTTTGGACTACCTCTACCAATTGATACAAAATTGGTTGAGAAGAATCAACCTCTATACCTATAGCCTCTGCCAAAATATTCTTAGCATCCTCAATGATTTTAAATTCTTCATCTCTTTCTTCTCTTAGCCTTTGCTTCTTGGATTTCTTTTGGAGAAGTTCACCAAACGTCTGCATTTGGTTTGGATTGAGTTTGGAAATGTCCCAATTTGGGATCAGTATTTCCTCATCAAGGTCTATTTCCTCCTCATTTTCTTTTCCTCTTGCCTAAAATCTTGTGCTCAATTGAGGCTTGTTCTCAACTATCCTTGCACTTATTTCTTGCTTACTAGGAATGGAAAAAATAGTAGACATAATAGGGCTTGCCAAAAAAATTGATACTATACTTATTGTAGAAATACTAGTAGAAATACCTGAAGTACTTGATATATCAGTCAATGATATGCTAAGCTAAACTAGTGCAAAGATTGATTGGATGTTTGTGTTGTCATTGGTAGTCACAATGAATCCTGCTAAGGCTATATTTGTGCTTGATGTTGTCACTATTTTGCTTGGAGAGTAAGGAAGTGAAGCAATAATCGCTGCAGTAATCTTAACTCGATCAATTTTCTCATCATCGCATGTTCCTTCCTTGGTAGCCTCTTGCTCGTGTTCCTCTTCATAATCAATAGTTTCCAAACGTGTTGTCTCTTCATCATTTCCTTCATCCTCCTCTTCTTGATCATCTTCATCATCCTTGTCACTTATGTTGACTAGAAAGTCACTTGGTTTATGAAGAAGATATACATTCTTCAATGTATTTGTTGCATTCCTTACAACATGCTCAATGTCTTTTATCAGTACTAGACAAGTGTTAAATTTTAGGGTTAATTTCTCCTCATTTTTCTTTATAGATTCCTTAACCTCCTTGTTTGTTAAGATCAGTATAAGATGCCTTAGGGTTTGTGCATAGATGTCTTTTATAATTTGAATGGAAAATTCCCATCTTGGCTTAATCTTATCCATCAAAATTTTAGGAATCTAAGAAGTAAGTTGGTCAGGTGAGTATTTCCACTTACCCATTTTGTCCATCACTAGATCTTCAATCTGCTTCTGTTCTTCATTACTTCTGATTTCATACTTTAATACTTTAAAATTTGTTATACCAGCCCCTACCTCTAGTTCTTTTAATCTATCTTGGAAGGTGGGTGGATTTTTTTTTAATATTATATCTCCCCCTTCCTTTTTAGCTTCCTTCCTTGAGGGTCTCCTAGTAAATACTGCAGTGGATGGCTTAGGTGGCTTGGTGATGATTCCCTTGCCCTTTTTCTTTAGTGGTTCCTCTTCCTCTGATTCTTCTTCATCCTCTACTTCTTCATCTTCACATTTTCCCTCAGTCAACAAAAGAGTAGAACTTGTTTTCAATTTGACATTTCTTTTCCTTCCTTTGTTTACTGCCTGAGGGAGCTTGATTTCTAATTCTATCCTTGTTTTGGATTCATCATAAGTACCAAAATATGCAGCCTTGGGGTCAACTAGCTCATTTATCAGTGCCTCCATTATATCCTTAGTTTCATCAATATTGACCTCATATCCTAGAGGTTTCAACCACACAATTCTAGACTTGACTGCTTGAATGTATAACTTATCACTATCTACCATGAAACACACATCATCCTTTTAGTCTTCAACTAATTTCTTGGGGATTTTGAATATATTATTCATTTTCTCCTTAAATGTACCAAAATAATTATCCATGATACTATTATAATTTTCTCCCATCTCAAAAATGTACTCATTAATTTGGTAGAGTATTGGCACATCTTTTCTCCATACAACTGAACCTTTTGAAGGAAAGAATTTCTAAACATAAAAGAATAAACATGTCAATAGGGAGCCAAGCTTACATGGTTTGTTCTTTGATATTCTAATGCTCTCCATATTCTTGTTGAATTGATTCAACAGTAGCTCGGCAAGGTCAAGGCAAAGGTTGTTCTTGACTAGCTTGTATGCTAGGTCTACAGCTTCACATGACACACTATTTAGCCTGCTTGAACTATAGATCTTGTGGGAAATGATATGAATGCTAAATTTTGATTCCATGTTAGTGACATTGCTTATCTTCATGCCTATACCATCCCATTCTACTAGGGTTTTCTTCTCTAGTTCAGCTTGACCTAGGGTTTTGATCATCATAGCTTTGGCCAACATTTGGAGACCAGTGATTCTATGAATCATCTTTTTTGTGATCAAAATTGGTTGTTCGAACATATATCATGATTCTATGATTCACACAGATATCCTTTCTAGGGCTTCATCCATTTCTTAACAGCCAATATCTTGAATCGTGCATTTAAAATGAGAATGAAATTAATTAATCAACACTACCTTTGGAGGGATTTTTGACTATGATCTACTCAGATCTAGGGTTTCAGTGATTGAATGAGTGAGCTTGAAGTCTAGCGCTTTCCATTCTACACTATAAACCAACATGTCTGAACCTCGTTTCGCCTTGCTCCTACTAGATGCCATCTTAGCTCGGTAGGGTTTGAGAGAATTATAAAACTTTATTAATAATTTTCTTAAATTTCTTGAATGCTCTTGAAGATCACACTATGCAATAGCTCTTGAAATTTCACTGTGAAAATGACTTTGAATTCATTCCCTTTATCAAATTCTACCATAAATGTCTGGTACGAATGATAGATCAAATTGATAGACTATCATCCAGTTTGCTTGCATTGATGACTTGGTAGAGTCTTCCATCATTCAGTAACCACATAAAATTTTAATTACTCCTAACCTCACTCAGTAGAGTCTGTGATCTGACCTCACTTGGTAAGGAAAGTAACTCGCTAGTAACTTGTATCCTTTTACTTAGTGATCCCTTTGTATTTTGAATATAGATATGGATCATTTGTCCTTTCAACTACAACAAATTTGGATAACTTCTTTGGTAGCCTAGTTCTAGTTCTACTTTTGAGAAATCAAGTGGAAATAGTGGAGTCACCCAATTCTTGAGTGACTTGTTCATCATTTTTTAGACTTGCATTCTCGGTAGACTTTGGAACCCATTTCTACCTCATCTATTTTCAGATGTTATCAACCTTTGCCTTCCTTTGAGTATATAAATCACCTTGTTGTGATAGATATATCTTTGCTGCTACTTATACTACTATAGCCTTTGTAATTCAATGTTTTTGCTCTTCTATGATTATATTTTATTACATTGCATTCCATTCATATGTTTGGATATGATAGAATTCATTACATATATACTGATCCAATTAGTCAATTACAAATTCAGCCACAATACAAGTTTACACAAATATTACAAAGTCAGCTCAAGTGCAGACACTCAAGTTCTGAAGACTGACTTGGTGAGGTTCTAATACTCAACATCCACAATCAATGGTCAACATCATCATGCACTCGGTAGACATAAAAGATCAGTCCATACTGATCACTTCTAAGTAGTCTTGAACTTAGTTTGCACTGATGACTAGGCAAAAATTGTAAAACTCAAGATATAAATTGAATCACTTGATTCACACAGTGTAACTCAGTCAATGCTTCCTCTATGAGCTCAATATAAATTGAATCACTTGGTTAACATTGAGCAACTCAGTTAACACTGGACTCACATCACATCAACTGCAAACTCAATAAGTATTACACAACTCAATTTACACTGATAAACTCACCATACACTAAGATGCTTGGTTTACACTACTGATCTTTGCTCTAGCTATAACTACTCGGTACACACTAAAATTTTTCCAAAGGACTTAGTAGCAACTGTAGAACATAGTAACAACTAAAATGCTTGGTTACACTATTAACGATACAATAAGCTCGATAGATACTTACAATTTGAATAAGTGTATGTCACTAATAAAAAACTTGACTGATATGTCAATAGGTAGTATGGGTAGCATAAAGTTAAATCTTGAGGCTTAAGTGGGAATAAATAAATTGACACAAACTTCAAGCATAAATATGTCCATCTATTGAAGAAGTTAAAAAATATATGTAGCAAGAGTGAAAACCATGTGCCTTTTAATTATCATAGGTGTATATCAGAAAATGAAAAAAATAAGGAATGTGCTCTATTTGAGTTATAATTTAACAAAACAAACACTTAAATGGACCAAAATGATAGAATTTGCCAACCTTTTCCTCCTCCATGAACCAGGTAGTTGGCTCAAAAAACACATGAATATGATGTTGCACTATAGAGTTATTTTGTAAATAGTATGGCTCAAATTGCATAGTCCATATTTCTATACATGTTGATTTTCCATTGTAATTAATAAGAATTTGTCATTCCACTTTATCATAGCTAATCTGTGAATACCTAAGGAGTTTATATATCTTTTTTATTTTTTCAATTTATCAAGGAGGGATTCATTAATCAATCTAAACTCTTTAAGCTACACTAGAAAACTTCTTAAATGTTGTTGCTCTATGAACCTTGAGGATTTTTACAAGGGATATATATATATATATATATATATATATATATATATATATATATATATATATATATACAAAAATAATATTTTGGACCAAAAATAAGGCTATGTAAAATGATACTTTTATATGGTATTAGGAGTCACAACAAGCTTCACTCTATGCACCCAATCCCTAGACCATTTAACAAAAAATCCGTAGGAAACTTTATGGTTTTATTAGCATTACAAATTCTACCCACTGTGATTTCAAAAGATGAGATGGAATTCAAAGGATCATGAAACTAGGCTACAAAAACACCTCATTTACAATAATTTTTGTATACTTGGTTTCCATAAATAACTTGTGGCAACATGTCCATAATTTTTGTGTGTTTTAAACCCAAGTCAGGAGATATGAGCTTTGAACAATCTCCTCCCTTTATGGGTTTAGCTCTCACATTCTTAATATGGCCTCATTCCTCGGTCATGTCCATTCCAAGCTCGATCTTGGGCTTTTAATTTTTTAATATATAGATGGAAAATCCTACAAGAGTACAAGATCAGTATAAAATACAAGGTTCAATCAATTATTTTAATTCACAAAATATTAGTGAAATTCTCTTTTATACTTATATCAAATTGCAATTGAAAATTTGACATTCTAAAAGATAACTTTTTTTATGGTGTGTGAAATCTAGATATGATCATAGTTCCTTCTTGACTTCACTGTACTAAAGGGACAAAAATACCATGACATTTCCATAATACTTAAATGAACAAATATTTTCCTAAAGATTTTATTTATTACTCATACTATTCTAAGTTGGCTCTGTCTGAGTTGTAACATCATCAACAGTAACACCGTTTGAAGGGATGTGGTATAAGTTAAAAGGATTATTAATCTAAAATTTAGAAATATTTTTCTGCAATGACTTGTAATTGTATATCCTACATATTTTAATGCCTTTGCATAAAATGTTGTCCAATAGTTACCTAAAACTGAATATGTTTAGTACAACATAAATCTAGGAAACTAGATAGAAAATGACCTTCAAATATCCAAATTCTTAAAGATCAACAAGACATTGAGAAAACTTCTCCAAAAACCATACTCTCTAAACCAACTTCCATTTGAAATTTAGATTTATTGGAAAGTTTTCATTCTTTATGTTAAACATCTTCCTAAATCCAAATTTAATGGTAAGCCCATTCATTTCCATGTCAGACCTACTTGTCTTCTTCAGCAGTGAAGTCATTTTTAAGGTTAAACATCCTACAGATCTCTTTTGTCATTTTGCCCATAATCACTCTAGCTATACTTTCAATTCTCACCACACTTACATAAATTATCTCCCCAAGATTCTTTATATTCAAATAGCCTCCAGCTTGCTAAACAACAAAGAATGTTCGACAAGGTCATCATTTCCAACATATACTTATAAGGAATTAAAACTTTACCAAAAATATATTAATAAATAGATAGCTAAAAGTGATTTAACAATTAAACCTATCCACATAAAATATACTCAACATACATGTGCATTTTATTAGCATTTTGAATAAATAACACATGATTGACAGTCTTTCAGAAATGGATCTATCAAAGAAAACAAACCACATGCTAGACACTCATTCAAAGTACTTCAAATGTTGGTCTTACTCTGAAAGGGACCTGCTTGAGGTACCCTAAGAAAATGCCCTTTTTAAAAAGTAGCAACAAAGTTTTTTTTTCAAACAATCTAATAAAACTTCAAATTTCATGGACAATCAAACAAATTGCTTCAAAATTTTGGGACAACCAAATAGACTACCTCAAACTTTATAAAATAAAAAGTTTCAAATTTATATAAATTTTCTAAAACTCTGAGCATACATAAAAAATTTTAAGGTTTCTACAAATTCCGATCAACCAAAACTGTTATAATGTCTTTACTCTTGTTGAAGATGGCATTTAAATATACCTGACCATATATTAAGTGTTCTTGGAATATGATGTATTATTCCGAAAACATTTTTATCCTTGCTATAGATTGCATAAGGTAGAAATAATGGAGGAGCAGACTTATTGTATTTATGTGTACTCTCTATCCACATTCTTACCTTTCTTTATAACACGACAAAGGGACATGTCCTTACAAAGGACATGACCCTTTCTATCTTTTCCCTCCATAAGATACATTAAATTACCAAGATTGGCATCTCCATATTTTTGACTAATAGTTAGTTAAACTAACCACATTTAGGTAATTAACACACTAAGAGAATGTTTCCAAATGGATTGTGATCTGCATTAAATTTTAGTATATCTTAAAGGCCAATTCAATAAAAGAGATTCCATGCATTACCAGATTTGTTTGATCTGAAGAAATGTTCATTATATTATCAGAGTTACTCAAAGGTTTAACAAAAATAACTTCTGAACATCGTAATAAGGGGGCAGTGGACTAGCAGAAGTAATAAGGGGGCATTGGAAATCATAGATACCAGTAGAAGTTTGTAAATGGTAGCTAGATTCATCTTCATGAACTCCTAATCCGATTTTTTAAGATCATCCTTTGTGATGGAAGTCTTTCTATTAGTGATTATGTCAACTTCCACATGATATGTAGATTTATTATAAAAATTAATTGTCCCTATAAACCAAGATAAGGAACTTACAAGTGATTTTAGAATAATAGAGTAATCTTGCTTATAAACCAAGAGATAGTTCTAGTCTAAATAATCCATGAGAAAAATGTAATAGTAGTGATTTTAGAATAACAATATAATCCTTGAGATAATTGTAGTCTAATTATTACACAGAATGCAAGTAGATATGAAGCATACTGCAAGTAGATAAAAAACATACTTACCTTTTGCTAAATAGAAATCAAAATCTAGTCTAATGTTGTTTTATGTACTATTAATGTTGCACGAAATCTTCTATCTTCTATGCTATTAATGTTGCATCAATTTTTTGCAAAACAAAATATGGAAAATAGTCACCATAAATAGTGTAGAAGCATTTTTAGTCATTAATTGCTTAGTACATCCTTGTTAATGAAATAAAGAATTTTTTCTTTATATGTTGTTCAACTATGCACAACCTTATAATGATGTATGCCTATATTTTTAGTCTAAGTAACATATATCTAGAGATGCCAACTAACAATCAACCATCAGAAGAGCAAATGAGTGCTACATTAAAACTGAGGGGAGGCCAAGAATGTGGGAAACATAATGCTAATGAAAAGCTAAGAAATCAAAATAAGAGATAGGTGGCACTGGCTAATAGGTTTTGGAGGAGTCTTGTGAGCTGCACTAACAACATTAGAAACCCCTCAAGAGTGAGACCTTCCATAGAGGAGAACAACTAACATCTCAAAAAGGCTCGTGGTGACAATGGGGGATCTGCAACATACACCAATGGTGTACCAAGGGGGGCACAACATGGAAATCATATATCACAACAAAGATAATAGTGTTGCAAAGAATAAAATTGACTGCTTGAGCAATCTACAAAGGCCACATGATCCTATAAAATAGGATCTCCAACCATGAAGCAATATGGCAATAATTTAACATAGTTGATGTCCATCTTGCATTGCAGTTTTGACCATTAATAATACAAATACAAAAACATCTCATTGCAAAGATCCACATTCATCCACAAATAAACTTATCAGAACATATCCTATAGAAAATGATCTTTTTTCTACCATAAAGTGAAAAAAGATATTTCAATCAATTTGGTCACATAATATCAATTATACTTTCACATAAAAAAATTAATTAATTTTTACAAGTAACTTTTTTTGTAAGTTTCATCAAAACAAAATAACCAAGTAAATCCTCTTGGTATATTACCAATTTTAAAAGTAACTAACTCAACAAACATAGGAAAAATGCAAGGTTGATGCTAGTCAAATTGTCTATACATATCCATGTGACACAACCAAATTACAAAGACATACAAAGTGAAATAGCATGTCACTACTATTGTCTATTCTTTATAGAAACTTGAATAGGGTTAACCATTTCATGTAGTCATAGCATAAACAATGGAAATTCCATAAGAGATCTAATCAATAGATAAGCATCTGGTAGTGAACACTAAAAGAGAAGTTAACTAATTTGCAAGATGTTGAGCTTTCAATCAGGCAAATCTTTGATGAAAATGGAAAATAGTAATGTTTGTAGAGCAACCTAACATACTTGAGACTAAATATATGATTCCTATAGAGGTTTGTAGTAGCCACAACAACAAAAATCCTCACACAAAAGAGGAATGACATCCAAAAATCATCTTTAGTAAGTGATGTGCAGGAGACTAATTTCTCAATAGACTATTTCAAGAAGCCAATATGGCATTCTCTTTTTCCCCAAATGGTTCTTCAAGTTCATGCTCATGCATTTCATATTTCCCATCTCTACTCATAAAGATAAGATTGTTATTTTCATGATTTAAAAAATAATAGTTTATTAGATATTTTAAAAATTGAAGTTATAATTTAATTAGGTATTATCATTTTTTACCAACTTGCTAACAAAAGATGAATAGTAATAAATTTGGAAGATAACAATAGTCACTCAATTTTTTTGCTAGAATGTATTGTAATTTCAGTGACTAGAAATGGAACAATAAAAAAAATTCTAAAAAATATACCATTTTTGTAGAAAGCACAATAATATTAATGTCAACAAATGTAAAGGCATATAAGAAATCAATTGAATTTACAAGGCAATGAGCGATAAATACTCTAGGACGGGGGAAGAGAAATGGTCTAACCAAATAGCTAGTGAATTATTGGGTTTGTATTCAAAAGCATCTATTTTCGGCATCTCCCCTCTTCACAAGAGTATGCATGTGAATGGAAGAAACTAACTAAAATCACCAGTCCTAAAGAGAAAATCTAACAGATAACATGACCAATGCCAAGAAAAAATGTACATGAGATCGAAGGCTGCATCACCTTCTTGGGTAATTGAAGGCAAGACCAAACCTAGGACCTCCTTACTATCTCGCTCGATCACTCCTTTAGTTCAACAGGGGGTGCCTCCTCCTTTAGTAAAGCCTTTCCCTCCTAATCCTATCATCCTACTTATAACCTTAACAGATACTTATATGAAATAACACTTGTAGAGAAACTTCTTAAAATAGATTATTCAGTACTCTAACTCTTTCTATTTGAGGAAAAATACAATCTGTTTATAAACTGTAAAGAGGAGTGAGTAGAAATGAACATACAATCTATGTAATATTAGATAGCTAAAATTGGGAAGATACACATATTGCAACTTGAAGATTGGTGATGATTATTATATTTCAAGTGTAGGAATTTATAGTGGCAAAACAAGTGTATATGTATATTGCATATTAAGTTGGGTGTGTAGTCTAATGGAAATGTAAAATGATTGGTGCAAAATGGTTTACAAGGTTGGGAAACTTGGGAATGTTGGCTTTGTAAATTACTAATTAGAGATGCATGGGGCCTCATTTGACAGTTCAACTAAGCAAGCTTCTTCTCAAATCCAGTGAGTGACAAATGGATTTGTTTTCATACGTGAATATCTATTAAATGTGAAGGTTGGATATATATGTAGGCTAGCAAGCTCCTTATCTCTTGAAATTGTTGTGAAGGTGATCCCTTGGTTGTCGTTGTTTCCAATGTATATTATAGCACATTGTAATGTTAGTCTTTTTGCTTTGTGCATGGTCAAAGCCCATGCCATTTGTAGTGGTATCTATCAATGAAGCCCGTAGCTCGACAATATTATGGGAACATCATTTGGTGTATTGTGGTTCCATAGCACCCATGTATAGTTCTTGAAGCAAACAACAATGAAAAGGGGCAGTTGCAGTGGCATTTGACTAGTCTAGTAAACTATTGCTCTGACCTATCCAAGTGCTCCATTGACAAGGCCTGTGGCAACCCATAGATTGCCAAGATAACATTACCTCTTGCCTGATACATAAAAGTATCTTTGGCTCTAATTGTCCATCCTCTATATCCAATGTTGTAGAACCCCTAATTTGTTCTACTAACAACTAATGTTGAAGATACTAACATCTGTTTATTGTGTAATGATACCTTTTCATTTGTGGCAAATAGGTGGTAGATGTTGCAAAAGTTAAGTATTTTGCAGAGCTCAAGGAGGATTTCAATAATTTCATTAGTAGATGCCAATCCACATTTGTGGGTTGTGCATTTCATAGGTTTTCCAAAAGGTTCTAGAAACTTACCTGTACATTGCCTTCTCCACTTTGTCAAAATATCTCTATGAGAGTTATAATTGTGTTGAGGTTGTGCCAAAGGGTTCCTCCATAAGATGTCGATGCATACATTGGGATGTCTTTAACTGGTGGAGATTGTGCCAAGTCACCAAATAATATCACCAATCGGCCTCCAAATGGGATTTTTCTCTAACATGGAAATGCCTTGCATAACCGCTTGTCATTTTTTTCCATAATAATTTCAATCCTACAAAACTCATTTCATAGAATGTATTAGATGTTATGCATTGATTCTTAGAATGAACCAAGTGTCTAGCCTTGTAATGGCTACATTTTTGTAATTTGGTATGCAGAGGGCCAAATGAATTGTTGATGCATGTATATTAAATGCAACTACTCCTATAGGTGCAAGGAGAAGGAGGGGTGCCAAGTTGTTCAAAACAACTTTCATAAGTGTGTTTTTTATGCATTTGATCATGTGGGATTTTCCTTTTCCTGTTGTGTTTTGGATAATCATCCATAATGGTGGAATAATTGTGTCAGAATGTGCATGAGAACCAATGAGGTCATTCACCTTTCTTTGCCTTAGCGAGAGAGTGGATTCCATATTTTTCCAAGGATCATGCAGAGGTTGAAACATTTCTTTGTTGTAGTCAATAAAGGATGTAACAATGGTCTTTTTTGATGGGCTTACTTGAGCTTCTCCCCAATCATGGTTTATATCTATGCTATGTCGACAGAGCATGTCAAGCTTGTTAACATCAATAGGTTTGACTGGTTGTAAATTAGAAAAGATACATGCCATTCATCATGGGTATCTTCTGCCATATAATATGTCCCTATCAAAGGACAATTTCCTTCATCCTATTTTTTTTTCTTTGTAGATGGTCAATGTGCATGCCATGGACCATACACATGTTTGAATCTTTCCCAGTGTGCTATCAATTTGGCATTAGAGCTGCCAAGGTCTACCTTAATGTTGTGAAATACTAGATCAAAATGAAACTAAATACTTGATAATGGTTAAATGTACTATTAAGTTGAATAATAGTTAATTGTATGCTTCTAGGAAGGAAATTATTCATTTTTTGACCTCAATAAAAAAAAAACTATCGCCTCTACTCATCTAGGCAATAGAGTCAACTTTAGTGAAATTTCACTTACAACTTCATAAAGTTCATAATCACTTATATTGTTGACAATTAAATCATCAAGATGCGATAGACCAAATATTATGCAATCTTGAATTAGTCCAAGTTGAATTTTAACTCCTCTGGCAAGAAGACAAATTGGACACAGATGCAGAAACAATTAAATATTTCACACTATTTGTGATGATCAAATTTAAATGGTAGATGACCATGTCCACTTATCTAATATTTAAATTGTATACAAAATTTTAGAAGATAATTACAAAGAACAATTTGTAGAAGTTGATGAAAGTCATTTTCACAGTGCGCCAAGATCACCTACATACAAATAACCTACTAAGGAAAAACCCAAGAAGGAAGGAACAAGAGCTTGAAGCAACTCAACAAAATTAGAAAATATATTGCAACAATGAGAAAATGAAAGTTTTTATACAATATGTTATGAAATTACAATAGGAGAGCCTAAATATAAAGGCCTTAAGGAAGTTTCTAGAACAAGCTAGAAGGTGCTAAGAGATAAGCATGACAACTAAGCATTCCTCCATGAAAAGAGGATTACCCTCCAAGTAGGTGAAAACATAAGTATGACAAGGTCTTGACAACACGTACACAAACTTCTATGTTGTCAAAAAGTCAACACATAAAAGGATGCACTCCTGGGTGACAACTAATGTCTAATGCATTTAAGCTAGGTAAACTTAAGTAAAAGTGTAAATAATAATTAATAATTATTTACTCTAACACCCCCCCTTAAGCGCAACTAAGAGGAATGCACTTAAGCTCACAATAGCTAAGATGAAATGCAAAATGGGTCCTAGCAACAAAGCATATTAGGTACCCATGAACAAATGCATAAGAAATTCAATGAAATCTCTATAAACCAAAGATAAAGAAGAAAACCCAGTGGGAAAAACTGCTCTCCAAAAAGAGATAGTAGAAAACCTAGTGAAGGACTGAAGAAGCCTCCAATTAGAGGAATGTCCTAGAAAATAGGAATAAGAAGATCATGAAGAACATCATAGAAGCATGAAGAAGCCGCAAACTCTATCAAAATGGAGTTGTTGATCTAAAGAACCTCGACAGAAAAAGAAGGCATAAACTAAGAGTGTCTATATGGTAGATGATCCATCTCACTGAAATGCATAGGTAGCCAGCCACTACAATTGCCTAGTATATAGGATCAGATACTAAATACATAGCTCACTCTATCAAACCATTAAACCAAGGAAGCATTAGAAATAATAGAATAACCCCCTCTTAATGTAGATGGGGTGAGGTGACAAGCAACTAAAAAAGTGTGCCCAAGGACTTTGCAGAAAGAACCAAGAATAGTGAGAGAGAATGAGAGGTAAAAACACCTGTAAAGGCACATGTCACTAACACATCATGGGGGAAAATGGAAGAGGGCACAAAAGTGGCATAAAACTATCTCCCCATTGCACTTTATAAAATAGTGCAAGTATGACTGTCTCAAAACATTGTTCATGAACCCAAAATGCAAGATTCGCACTTGATCTCAATGTGTTTGCATAAATATGCTTACAAATGGTATGAACAATGATCAAAAAGAGAAAATAGCTGATACAATAGATAGTATAGCCCAAAAGAAAAGAGCCCATGCCATGAAATTGATCCTCAAACCTAGAACATCCAAGATATCCACCATAGAGTAAAAAACACCAAAAGCATGATAGAAAGAGCATGGGGTAGAATCTAAAGGAAATGATAGCATTTCCAAAAGTAGACAAAACTAGCTTTCCAAAAATATAACATTTTTAAAAAATGGAGATGGGAGGCACAAGATATGCTTGCCGGAGTGAAAAATAGAATGTCTGACTTTGAATACAAAAATAGGCAAAAAAAACTACATCAAAATTTAAAAATACCTACACCAAAGTCTCCATCTTAGAACCAACTTTTTGCAACCTCTTTCAAATCAAAAAAATACCTCTGCATGCTCAAGTTATGGCCAAAAAACCACAAGTAGGTCAAAAGGGAACTGAAGGAGAGGTAGGATGCTGATGCAGTGTTGACATCAACATTTCACCTATTTAAATTTGATGTCCCGGGGGCCATCATGGTAAAAAAAAAAAAAAGACTACCATGTGGCATCCACATGGTAGGTTTTTTGAGGTGGCACAGATGGCTTGGAAGCCACATGGGAGGTGCTAATGTTCCACTTGTGTCATGTGGCACATGCTAGAGTGACCACATGTGCACAACGAGTAGTGGACATGAGGTGGCCATAGGGGTGGCGGTTGGGCGGCGAGCATCAATGTGACCGTCAAGAGGGAGGCAATGGCACCCGAGCTAAGTCCCATTTGCCTAGCAAGTGTGTTGGGATGGCATGATAGCGACCACGTTGCCACACAATTTTTTTAAAAAAATTGCATCCATACGATACTTAGGACCTCCCACGTAAGAAAAATTTGCCTCCCAGAGCAACTTTGTTCAAAATGGACAAATTTTATATGGATCCTGACTGTAATGGACCTTCTAAACTCAATGACTACATCCACTTAGGCCTAAAATGCCTCAAAAAATTATTCTTCCTTCTAATTGAAGAAAAAACTTACAAACAAAATAGGGTTTGTGTCAGTGAATCGTGGCTTTGAAAATACTTAAACCAGGAAGCAATAGGGAGGCTTTGATACTATGTAGAAGTTGATGAAAGCCAACTTCATAGTGCACCAAGATCAGCTGCATGCAAATAACTTGTTGAAGAGAAAGTAAAGAAGGAACAAGAGCTTGAAGCAACTCAACAAAGTGAGAAAATATATTGCAACAATGAGAAAATGAAATTGGTATACAATATGTTATGAAATTACACTAGGAGAGCCTGAATATAAAGGCCTCAAGGAAGCTTCTAAAACAAGCTAGAAGGTACTAGGAGATAAGCATGACAACTAAGCATACATCTACAAAAAGTGGATTACCCTCCAAGTAGGTGAAAGGATAAGTATGACAAGGTGTTGACAACATATACACAAACTTCCATGTTGTCAACAAGTCAGTACGTAAAAGAATGCTAACTCCTAGGTGATAACTAATGTCTAATGCATTTAAGCTAAGTAAACTTAAGAAAAAGTGTAAATAATAATTAATAATTATTTACTCTAAGACGATTCACCTGCAATTTAAATCTCCATGCCTTTAATGATAAACAAATAACATTTTATTTTATTATCAAAATAAAATAATAGAATTTTTATTACAAAGTCATAATAAACTCCTTATCCCTCTGTACAATATAATAAATATAAAATACTTCTCCACAATAAATTTGAATGGTTTTTGAATATGTGTATATGTTTTTATGTTTTGAAACTAACCAAGAATCTTTTAACGAAATAAAACTTGCACATAATATAATTATATTAGTCCTTATTTGCCATGGTGAGGAGATGTATTTCTTCAAATTAAAATGATGGCTCCCCACAATACTGTGCTATCAGACAACAGATATTATCCTCTTTATCCTTCACTACATATTTCTGTCATTCACTATTCTGTATTTTGCAATTTATCACATAGTGAATTTGTCTACTACTATATCTTGCCAAATGTTTTAGGCCTTTTCAATTCATTGGGATTGGTCTTTCATTGGGCATATGATATGTGACTATGTGTATTTGGATGGAATTGCATATGCATTGAGAATTATTAACACAACAAAATACATTCTCGAACATAGTCTGGAATTCAACACTTTCAAATCTCTTTACACAGTAGCCATTTGTGATTAAAATTCCTCTATTTATTAATATTGCTGCTATCTCATATCATATTCACTAATTTAATGATAGCATTTGTTATTGTTATTTCTCCTTGGTCAAATGCTGAATTTCAATCCCATGTCTTTGACGGCAGCATGTAGGAAGGATTTTTCCTAGAACATCAACAATACCTCTTTGATTTCAAAAAATCTTCAATCTTATCCATGGATGACACATGCTAACATGGGATATGAATCAATCACAATTATTAGTAATTAGTTGTCACAATTTATTCATATCTTCAATGTGTAAGACTAGGACATGAGATTTAGGCATGTTAACTGATATGAATTGGTGGTATTGTGTATGGAAAACCAACTCAGTAGCCACAATATCTATGACTCTTCATGTAGAATACATAAATCACTTGATGGTATCAATGTGTTAAGACAGGATTAGCATCTTCTTGTCACGAAACATCTAAACTATCGATTGTCACATGATTACCCAATGATAGACCTGTGCTTCATAGATTTGTTCGAAAACCATGAGCCACCTGTTAATGTGCTATGAAAAATCAATTGCGAACATTTATATAAAAATTCCTTTCACATTTTCCATTATGATACCATGAGATTGGTGATACTTCAATTTCAATGCATACTACAATAGGCAATATTTGATAGACAACTCGGTTGCACGTAAGAGCTTTCTATTGTTACATGAAGAATGAGATAAAGTGGGGCACTCACATGACACATTGTAGACATAGAGAATATCTATTCACAAGTTAGAATTTTTATATGCACCGTTGTTAGAGATACTTGATCATAGAGTCTTATACTAAGTCATCATGTTCATAGTCAAAGCTAGTTATACTTATATGTTTACTTCTCATTAATGGTAGTTTTATGTTTCATTTGTGTGTGGAATGATTAGGAGTCTGCTCATTGTAGGTCTTCAAATTATCAATATACTACATTTCATTTCTAACTTGTCACCATCTCTAACAAAAATATATTATACTCATTAGTTGTCAGAATCCAGGGTAAATCTGTGGTGCATGTATAGAGAAGTGAGATGTGGGTTTTGTACTATGTTTTATAGCCTCCATGAGCTTTTTGCATGATGGCATAGTGGTGTTGTCGAGGGCATGATGTTGTGCAAGTCAGCCCATTTTGTATCTGCTGCACTGAATGTGAAAAATATTGTTGGACAACCAAGTTGTATAACCATATCAGACAACTCACCTCATTTGTGACTCCAAAAAGGCCTTGTTCCATGGATTTTTGAGAGGTAAAATGGATAAGTTTTTTTGTGAGTTTTTCATTTGGTAGGTCCTTTAGCCTTGGATGAAGGTCTGCAATAGTTGTAGGAAATGCTTCGTCTAGTTGTCTTTAGACAAAAACTAATGTTGTAGATTGGGTTCAATTCTTTATGAGTAAGTTTAGAAGAAAGTATCTGAATCAAGGGTGTTGGCCAATTTAATTATCATGATACTGCATAAGATGCACAACATATTCATAGAGGTGCACTTCCTTTATTCTTCACCTTTGGGAAACAATATAGGAAATGCCATTGCAAATAAGCCTTTTGTGGTATAGTCATTTATTAGTTCTGGTGAAATGGTTGGCCACTATATTTTAGGGATTAATTGGCATGCTCCTAATTGTAGTAGGGATCTCACTTTTGCAACCTTAGTGGATGTACTTGGCAGATTTTCTACAAAGGAGGATTGTTCCTGTAAACACCTTCAAGGAGATCATTCTTTGTAGGTTCTATCATTGAAAAGCTCAATTCTTATTCATCAAGAGACAATGTTGTTTGACATAGGGGGTCTCAAACATCAGTAGAGGCAATAGATAAAAATGCTAGTGCAACTAAATATAGGTGTGCACCCCAATAATATGGATCATTCTAGATTTTTTAATTCAATGCCTCATATACACGATCCTTGCTAATGTAGAAATTGTATTGTTATTTTGCTATACTCTTCCTATTAAAAATTATTATGTCCAATTCACCTATGTTCCTTGGCAATTGAGATGTGTAGTAGGAATATCTTGAGGGAAAGATATAGAGTGGCCACTATATTTTAGTTGGCCACCTTTTGCATAGGTCACTTGAAGTATTGGGCTGACTCTTGCAATTAGATCTCTTCTATCTGAGTTAGGATTTTTAAGCAAGAAGTTTGCTCTTCAGATTCCATGTGATTTCATTGTGAGAAATGGTGACCATCCTTTTCAAATGCACATCTACAATAAGTATTTGTACCATTGCACTTTTTGTTTTTGATACATGGATACTTTTCCATCCAAATTACACATGTTAGCATCTTTGAAAGGGTATCCAACTTGCATGAAAGTTATTTCTAGTAGTGTAATAATCTGTACCTAATTGTAGTACACTTTCCATTGCCTCTACTAAATTGACATGTTGGCCTGCATTTTGGAGGTGAGCGAAAAAGGTGGGGATGTCAAATGGGCAGGTCATGTTGGATTGGTTGAGTTATGGTGGACATATTGGGAGGATGGAAAGGTTATGAGATAGTGATAGCGTAACATTTGTGGTTGTCAAATGAAGGTTTCGGTATGTCTCTCGACATTTCTTATTGATTGTTTCTGCATTTGCACGATATCATTTTTATTGCAGCTCAATTCTTTGAACCTATCTACTGGCATCAATATTATTTTGTAATTGCATCATCCAGTCAATTTCTATGAGTATTTGTAGTACTGGTTGTATTGATGATCTCTATTTGCACCTGAAGTGTATGAAAGGAAAAGTGTGTTAAACAAGAACACTTAATGGGTACAAACAAATGATAGAGATACTAGTTTGGAACTGACGTGGAAGTAGACTATATAGGCAAGAGAGGAAAGTATGTTATGTAATTTAGAAATAGTAATACATTAGTACATATGATTTTAAAACATAGCCAAATAATACTAAACTGTAAATACTAATATATGAATGATGTTCATTTACAAATGTACAATAATGTCAATCTTATTTGGTAAAGACATATTTCTTAATTTGAGCAGTTCAGTACGTACAAATAGAACACAAGTAAAACAAGCATGTTAGCAATTTACTTAGGGAAAACAATATTGTTGGAAAATCTATGGTCTAGCTGATTGGTTCAAAGAAAAAGAATAATTTTGTTTAAAAGATAGTTTGTAGACAAATTTTAAATATCAATTTCTAAGTAATGACAAAGCGATACAGTCTAAGAAATCTATAACCTTATAGTTACAATTAGAAATATACCGATCACTACAAAGTAAAATTTGTTGCAACTGCAATATTTGTATACATATGACTATATTACAAGACACTGAAAAATAGTAATACTTTGTATGTGGAAAGAAGGATTATTTTAGAAGTTGTGGTCGAGTTCATTTATAACAATTACATGTGAGCTTGTCCAATATTCCTAGCTTGTACAAAATTACAATATCTCTATGTTAAAGCATTGTAGATGTGACTCATATGGTCTTAAAGGATATCATAATGATGCTTTCTCTTTCCTATCCATCAAATGTTGTTTCTTTAATGTTGACCTAGAAGAGAAAAGTGTGGCTTACCATTGTGGCCAGAATTTCCTTGCCAGCATTAGCCTCTATAAGTAGCAAGTGGAGGTCTTCTACAGACACCCAACAAGGCATTTTCAGGGCTGTCAAATGGTGTGACCATTTCAAGCTTGCCTATTGCATCTTTCAAGTTCATTTTCAGCATGTAGATAAAATTACAATTGAGAACATTTAGAGCACACTTTGGGCATTCAAATATAGTTAGAGAGGTCTATAGAACCTTTTTCTTACATTTTTTATTCTCCACAACACACAGGCATGAGAGGTAGTAAAAGTTCTCGAGATTTAGCTTTGTTATAGTAGTTTTGATGCATGTGGCTTCCTCTTGGAAAATGGTGCAATGGAGAAAAGATGAGATAGGTACTACATTGTCAAAGTTTAGAGTGGTTGATGGCACTAGATAAGGGTCTTAGAGCATTCTCAAGGGATTTTGTGGTATACCATGTTCTAGGTGTAGTGGCTTCTAATATATTAGGATATATTAAAATTGTAGTTGGGGATATACTATCTAGAGCCTTGCCACACTAGGATATAATATGAGCAGATTGGATTAGGAGTATTGAAGGGTTTGGTAGTAGTGGTAGTCCTACAAAATTCCTGCCCTCAAAATCACATAGTTCACCCCAGATGGTGATATCAATAGTACAATTTGATATATCAGTAATAGTAATTGTGCATTTGTGTCTTTACGTAGCATCTACTTTGCCAATGATTGATGCAGGACTGATAGACAAAATGATGCCAAGGATATTGTTACATCCCAAAATCTTGACCCATTTAAAAATTTATTATAGCCGTTGAGATGATTAGTTAAAAACTATTGTTCTCCCTTGTTCATTTGAAAATGAGTAGCTTTATGTAACCATTATTTCATATGAATCTTGCTATTATCAATTATATATAATTGTTTATTGATGATGGTAGTTAGCCATTACTTGTCATATGTTGATGAAGGTAGTTAGCAATTGCTAGTTTACTGAATGATGGTAGTTAACTAATTTCTTTACTACTAGCTTTATTATATGATGGTAAGGATTTATCATGGAGAACTTGTTGTTATTGTGGGAAATGTTGCATGGGTGGTTGTAGGAGCATACAAAGTGGGGAAGCATTGCTTAATAGGATCTACAAAATGGGGCACTACCTTAGTCCATTTATTCGATCGACAAATATGACCTCTAACTACATTGGTAATGATCTAGTGATAGAATAATAGGGTACATACATTGGACATGCATGAGCTACTTGGACAATCAATAAAACATTAAATATTTAAACATAATCAAAATTCGTACATATAAATGGTGCCACCACAGTATTAAATTATATATATGCATATACATTGAGAGGATATGAAGATAAAATAATCTACCAATTATGCACATATACAGATATGTGTATCCTAATGGTTATAACTTTGGACACAATAATAATATGATGACACCATTTCAAAATTATAAATATATGTGTGTGTGTGTGTGTGCGCGCGCGTGTGTGTCCGTGTGTGCAAATATATATATATATATATATATATATATATATATATATATATATATTATTATTATTATTATTATTATTTTAATAAGGATTCCTTTGAATTCTCTCTTATAAGTCTCTATGAGAGATGATGAGTAGAATTTGCATTTTTCTTCTTTTGAATTGGTGAACCAAGAAGCCAATAATCTTCTTGTAACTGCTATCAAGAGATGCAGCTTCTATTGAGCCTTCTATATTGTTCTCATTTTTATATAAGCTCGAGAGTAAGTCTGGTAGCTATCATCAATATTGTTGTTCTTCTCCATTCCTTCTCCTCATTTTCTTGCCCTTTCTCATACAGTTGATATTGGAGTGAAACTGAGTTGTTCTTTCTGCTATTAAAGGGTCTTAGCATTCTAAAATCCGTGTTGGAAATTTAGACTTTTGAGAGCTGACCATTTGGAATTAATCAATATTCAATCCTTCACTGATCAAGTTATGTGAAAAGTTTTTCTATCTTTTTATTTTGTTATATTTACTACATCCAAAAATCTAGATTCAAGAGAGTTTGAAGGATTTTCAATGATCAATGCTTCATTGTGAAGTAAAATAACTCTATCAAATAGTTCATTTCTTCAAGCATATCAAGTTATCTGACCATGTTAAATATGAAACCGAATACATATGTCATGCTATGATTTCCTTCTCAAATCAGCTTGTCTTTTAAATCTGAATTATAGTCCTCTAAAATTTCTTAAGAGAAGTCCTTGAGTCTTAAGGACGGCTTCATGCTAGTACTAAAATATTATTTTCCATTAGCTAAGTTTTAGAAAATGAATTGATATCCTCTATGAACAGACACCTAGGACTCACCCAATTGGTTGGCCAAGAGAGAGGGTGAAGAAGTGGAAAGAAACTTTTGCAAAAATAAAGAATAGGAATTAGAATTGATAAGATAACATTATTTCTTTTAGAGAACTATTCAATAAGCTCATGCATGTCCAATCTACTTACCCTATTGTCAAGTTGATTAGAAACTCTTCCAAAGCCTTGGCCAAGGTGATCAAAGGCTTTCTTATCTTCTATAGATCACATGATGTCCATGGCACTAGTGAATGAGTCATGCCCATCTATTACTGAGCAAACATTCTAAACATCGGTATTGCTCATATGGATGGACTCACAATGCCCCAAGCCTTGCCCCAAGGTAGGGAGGGCCTTTCAAATTAGATGATTTTGTGGGGATTGATATGATCTGCTATTGGAAGGTTAAGCCTAAGCTAATGCTTCTCCTCTTATTTGAAAGCCAAGGCTTGCACAACCATTACAAGACTCTCCAGCTAGATTTTGTATGTTCTTCTACCCTTCTTTACTATGCATTTACTTTCTCTTGTAAATATTGAATATCATAGAATTAATGGTAATGATTTAAGTTCTTTTTTATAATTATGACAGAGATCAGTTATTCTAGTTGGTTGTTATTTCCAATTGGAACATTAATTCAATAAATTTCACATGAAATGGAATTAAAGATGTTCACTTTGGTAAATTTGTTGAAGTATTGTCTTCATATCTGTGCTTGATTCAGAATATAGCTCTATCCTTTTAGTTAAGAAAATTATTTTGTTATAGAAATCTATAACATGATTTATAGGTAGATATTGTAAGGATTATATGCTATTGATATTGAAGGAGTGCATACGAATAGTACTTTCTACACTTGTAGATAGAGTTATGGTAGATGAATTCTGCAGGACTACCTCAAAAGGATTAGTGGAGTTATTGTACTTTGTATTGGCAACATTTACCTGACCATTAGATATGACATAAATAGTACCTGATTGAATTAGATTGTGGAATTTCTCTACCACATCATTGAAGCATGTGACATGTATCAAAGTATTCACCTTATCTACAAGATCCAAACCAAACACTTTGCCATTGCTTTTGGCATTCTTGAAATTATGAATTACCATTTTCCTCAATGCTCTACCTTCTATTCACCAAGCCTTATGAGAGGGGGTCAACTTCTTTATTGGGGATAGTGGAGATGGGTGCAAGGTCTGTTTACCTATACAACCTACTATTTCACTATTGGAATTTGTCTCTTAGACTTTCCCCAATTGCAGTTTGGTTATTGTTTGACAAAACATGCTTGACAGATTTTAGTAGAGGAATTGGTGATCCAGTTGATGTATTTGAAGTCCCAACTAGTTTAAAATTACTAATTGCAATAGCTCTACATTGAAAAAGGGTGTCATTTATTTGCAAAAAATATTGAGTGCATGTACATTTATAGTAGAAAATAGAGGAAAGTACATATGTGAAATTTGAAAACCTCTTGCACTCATAGTCCATTAGACAGATGATAGATCCTTCTTGTAAGGCATTGTCCATAGTGAGATTTTTAAAATGATGAGGAATGAGGCAAGAATGCATATGTATGCCATCAAAAATTTGTAACCGATATGTCATGGCTATAGTTTGATGTTGCTTTATTGGACATACAGATGCTGGCAATGACATTTGTAGTTATTGGAGCCAATCTATGTACCTCCTTCCACTAGTCAACATAGAAATTGTTATAAGAATCTAAAGGTCTATAATTGCTCAAGATCTAGATTAAAAGGCATCTAAAATAGAGAAATTCTCATAAGCAACTAAAGGTCTACAATTTCTTTATTGATTTTTGTCACTTTGATTCATATTAGAACTCATATCAGTTGTGGTATTGCTCTTTGTCATAAGTCTCACAGTAATGAGTCAATATATTCATTAATAATATATCTCCCATATTTTATTTTGTAGATATCAAGTATTTAGAACTAGTCACAAGGGGACCAAACTTGGTTTTTTTATATACTTTGTGGTTGATGGAAATACACAACCATCCACACACTTGATAAAGCATGCATAAAAACCTAAATAGAGTATCAACATATGTGATGTTTTCTGAAAAGTAATAATCAGAATACCATAGAAATCTGCAATCGATTATGGGTGACAAAAATCTATGATGCAGGAGCATCCAGAGGTATAAGGGCAATCCTGTGTCACCCAAAAAAATGTACTTAGACTTAGTTTTTGTTTTATTTCTTTACATTTTTGGATACCCATTTGGCTCAAATAAAGGTTCCAACTCTCATAGTTCAACTATTAGTGCATTTAAAAATCCTGAAAGAATAGGAGCATGTATTTGGACCATCATTTCTATAAACTAGAAGGTGTGAATTGGCCAGATGAATGTAATCATGATTTAGAGCATTCCAAAAAAAGAATCAGGTTAATAGGCCCCACAGTTTGAAAGTTATTGTAGTTTTTCGAGTTTTGGAGACCTCCTAAGAATGCTTCAAAGTTAGGTTTGGGGCATTAAATGACCTTGAAAAGGGTCAAAAAATGGGGGACAAGCAAAGCTGGTCCATAGGGCTATAGAGTGCTTCGAGAGCTTTCCGAAAATGTAAACAGTTTCTCAATCGGAGCTATGGTTCAAAAGTTATGCCTCCTGGAATTTTGGCTACCGTTTCTGGATTCTTCTAGATTTCCACCGACTTCTAACGGAGCTTCTGGAACCTTCTATTTTGTCGGTGGATGCCTACTAGCACTTTCTAGAATGTAATCCTAGTCCTTAACCCTCCAGGGTCTATTTAAGGAGATTTATAGCATTGTAAAAGGCAGTTCGGGGTGGAGTTTGAGAGGAGGTGCTATAAGGAGAAATATTGTCCAGATTTATGCTATTGTAAGCCCGTAGGGCATCTTCTGAACTTATTTTCTCTGTACTATTTGTACTAGCTTATTTTCTCAGTTAATATAATTTCCCTTTTCTTTTGTGTACATTCTTTTCTTGGGTTGTGTCCCCATCAAGTGGTATCAGAGCGGGTTTTCCTGAGTGTGTAGACAGAGCGCCGACTGTGAGGCAGTTTGCACCAGGACTATGTGGTTATGGGTTCGAGTTAGAAGATGCCTCCATGAAGAGAGCATGGCAAAAGGGCTAGAGCTATTGATCCTGAGGAGGTTACAGCCCTCCAGAGACAAGTACAAGCATTGCAAGAGGAGCTTCATAGAGGAGCAAAAGTTGCCGCAGATGAAAATAGTGAGGATGACAATGAAGAGGAAGTAATGGAAGTTGATGGGGAAGTTCTAAATCTTGTAGAGGAAAGGCTTTTTAGGGCCATTACTAGGTTTGGAAAAAGACCTACAATTGAAGTGGGTATATTTTTGGGAAATTTGAAACTAGATGAGTTGATCGATTCGATCAATGAACTGGAAGAATACTTTGAGTATGAGGATATAAGGGACCCAGATAGGGTTAAGTTTGCAAAGGCCAAACTGAAAGGCCATCCCAAAATCTGGTGGCAAGAGATTCAACTGGAAAGACTTAGAAGAGGAAAGGAGAAGATCACGAGATGGGATCGCATGGTGGACAAATTGAAGAAGCAGTTCATTTCTGTGGACTACGAGCTTGATCTGTTTAAGAAGATGCATGGGTTAAAGCAAGCAGGAAGATCAGTCCAAGAATACACAGAGGAGTTTTATCGACTCCTGATTAGAGCAGGGCATGCAGAAGCAAATAAGGAGAAGGTTGCTCGTTATATCAGCGGGTTGTGACCTAGCATCCAGGAGGAATTAAGTCTGGTAAGAATGACCAGCGTTGAAGATGCATACTAGTTTGCCCTACATGTTGAAGAGAAGCTGAATAAAAGGTTTGAAGGAAGACAAAGAGGACGTGGTCAAGGAGGAAAGGGAAGCGGTAGATCATCTGGAGGCTGCAATGAAACCCAAAAGAAAAATGAAGATGTGGGTACTAGTAGAAACCGGAGGAATGAGGGTTTCAACCGCTCCCATGATCAAGACTTTGGAAATCAAAGAGGAAGAGGTAGAGGATGTGGACAAGGAAGAGGAGGCTTCTGTGGTACCTATTTCCATTGCAATGAAGAAGGTCATCATGCCTTTGAATGCCCTCAACGACAAGGAAGGATAGATAGGAGAGTTGAGAGCCAAGCTAGAGTTGCTCATGTGGATGAGGATGCACAATCATCACATTCAGAGGATGCAGAAAGAGGAGAGACCTTGGTAAATGAAAGAGTCCTACTAAGTGGTGAAAAAGAACCAGGACAGCAGAGGAGTTTGTTCCGTACCAGATGCAAGTGTGAGGATAAATGTTGTGATGTGATCATTGATGGTGGTAGCACTGATAACTTGGTATCAGAAGAGATGGTCTCTAAGCTGAAGCTTAAGAGGGAAAAACATCCCCAGCCCTATCGGATTTCTTGGGTAAAAGATGATCATAAGGTCCTAGTAAGTGAACAATGTTTAGTAAAATTCAAAATTGGGAGTTACCATGATGAAGTTCTCTGTGATGTTATTTCGATGGATGTTTGCCATCTATTATTGGGTAGACCATGGCAGTTTGATAGACATGCAATACATGATGGACATGCAAACACATACTCTCTGACAAAGGATGGAGTTCACCACAAATTGAAGCCCATGAAAAAGGAAGGTGAAAAGGTATGTAGCAATGCTAGGATTTGTCTTGTTGATGGAAGGAAGTTTTTAGATGGCATGAAACATCAGCGTATGTGCTATGCTTTGATTCCTAGGAAAGATAAAGAAGGTAGTAGTGAAATACCATTTGAAGTTTCAGATTTACTAGGGGAATTTGGAGATATTATCTCTGATAATGTTCCAGATGGATTGCCACCAGTAAGGCAAATTAGTCATCAGATAGATCTGATTCCAGGAGCTAGTTTTCCTAACAAGGCTACTCACAGGATGACTCCTACTGAAATAGAGGAGCTAAATAGACAGGTTCAGGAGCTGTTGAGGAAGGGCTTGATTCGAGAGAGCCTGAGTCCATGTGCAGTACCTGCAGTACTTGCACCAAAGAAGGATGGAGAGTGGAGGATGTGTACAGATTCTTGAGCTATAAATAGAATAACCATCAAGTACCAATTTCCTTTACCAAGGATGGATGATCTTATGGACTGCTTGAGTGGAGCTCAGTACTTCACAAAGATAGATCTGAAGAGTGGCTATCATCAGATACGGATTCAAGAAGGAGATGAGTGGAAAACAGCCTTCAAGACTAAGGAGGGTCTTTATGAGTGGTTAGTCAAGCCCTTTGGATTGACGAATGCCCCAAGCACCTTCATGCGGCTCATGAATGAGGTACTTAAGAAGTTCTTGGGAAAATTTTTTATTGTCTATTTGGATGATATTTTAATTTTCAGCAAGACTTTGGAAGAACATTTACTGCATATTCGTAGTGTCCTTGAAAGGCTAAGGGAAGAGAAACTGTTAATTAATCTAAAGAAGTGTGTCTTTGCAAAACGGGAGATAGTCTATTTAGTCTTGAAAAAATAGGAGCATGTATTTGGGCCATCATTTTGGTAAACTAGAAGGTGTGAATTGGCTAGATGAATGTAATCATTATTTAGAGAATTCCAGAAAAAGAATCAGGTTAATAGGCCCCACGATTTGAAAGTTATTGCAATTTTTAGGGTTTTGGAGACCTCCTAAGAATGCTTCAAAGTCAGGTTTGGGGAATTAAATGACCTTGAAAAGGGTCAAAAAATGGGGGACAAGCAAAGCTGGTCCATAGGGCTATAGAGCGCTTCGAGAGCTTTCCAAAAATGTAAATGGTTCATCAATCGAAGCTACGGTTCAAAAGTTATGCCTCCCGGAAGTTCGACTACCATTTCTGGATTCTTCTAGATTTGCACCGACTTCTAACGCAGCTTCTGGAACCTTCTATTTTGTCGGTGGATGCCTACTAGCACTTTCTAGAATGTACTGCTAGTCCTTAACTCTCTAGGGTCTATTTAAGGAGATTTCTAGCATTGTAAAAGGTAGTTCGCGGTGGAGTTTGAGAGGAGGTGCTATAAGGAGAAATATTCTCCAGATTTATGCTATTGTAAGCCCTTAGGGCATGTTCTGAACTTATTTTCTCTGTACTATTTGTACTGGCTTATTTTCTCAGTTAATATAATTTCCCTTTTCTATTGTGTCCATTCTGTTCTTGGGTTGTGTCCCCATCAATCTACAATCAATTCTTGGTGATGAATAGAATATAGGATCTATTGAAGAACTAATGAGAGGATCTATTGAAGAACTAATGAAAGTGCAACAAATCAACATTCATTTAATAATCATTGACCAATATATCAAACAACACTTGTGACATTATCACATATCAATGATTTATTCAACAATCACTTAATCATCCCTCACCAATTCCTCAAATTATTAATGAAGGAAGACCAAAAGATATATGTTTTTGGAAACAAGCTATCTGTACGTCATTATATAACCATCTTGTGATAGAGTGAATATTGCGGTATGTAGTCGGATAAGATAACTAATACTTAACTCCTATATTTTTCTATATGAGATGTCATTTTTGAATTATTAAACTACTTATAACCCAACATGCAATCATTTAGGGAAGAGAAGAAAATAAAAGAAGTTTTCTCTCCAACCTCTAGAATGGTTGATTGATTAAGAAGTCACATTTATAGGTAGGTGATTAAGGTGACACAAATTGAGAGGGTAGAAACAAGCATCCCCACTAGGTAGGTTACTCCATGATGGATGATTGACATGTAGGCTACTCTATGACAGATGACTGACATATTAAGCCTTCTCTTAGGTTTAAGTGACATATAATTGGTCCTATGAGTTATATTCAAATAGTATTTAATATGATTACATATTCTAGATTAGAATTTCCCTTGGTCAAAGGATATATATATATATATATATATATATATATAGTTTCATCATGAATGGTTAACAATGGGTTTTCTATCTGTGGCATGGAAAGTGCAATTTTAGTTTAATTAATTGAATACATCAATAAAAAAGGCTTGTCTAACCTTCACATGCTGGCCACTATATTTATAAGAACTCTATTTTGTCAAAATGTAATTTAGGAAAAATTTAGTTATATTCAAATATTTAACTATTCTAGAATTATGCCTTAATGTAATGTGTGTGTCAATTTTTTCCATAAGAATTTCAATCCTACAAACCTCATTTCATAGAATGTATTGGATGTTACGCATTGATTCTTGGAATGAACCAAGTGTCTTGCCTTGTAATGGCCACATTTCTATAACTTGGTATGTGGAGGGCCAAATGAATTATTGATTCATGTATATTAAATGCATCTACTCCTATAGGTGCAAGGAGAAGGAGGGGTGCTTGGTTTTTCAAAACAACTTTCATAAGTGTGTTTTTTATGCATTTGATCAAGTGGGATTTTCCTTTTCCTATTTTGCCTTGGATAATCATCCATAATGGTGAAACAGTTGTGTCAAAATGTGCATGAGAAGCAATGAGGTCATTCGCCTTTCTTTTCCTTAGCGAGAGAGTGGATTCCATATTTTGCCAAGGAACATGCAGAGGTTGAAATGTTTCCTTGTTGCAGTCAACAAAGGATGTAGCAATGGTCTCTTCTGATGGGTTGACTTGAGCTTCTCCCTAGTCATGGTTTATATCTATGCTATGTCGACCGAGCCTGTCAAGCTTGTTAACATGGATAGGTTCGCCTGGTTGTAAATTGGAAAAAGTACGTTCCATTTATCATGGGTATCTTCTGCTATATAGTATGTCCCTATCAAAGTACTATTTCCTTCATCCTCTTTTGTTGTCTTTGTAGATAGTCAGTGTGCATGCCATGGATTGTAGAAATGTTTGAATCTTGCCTAGTGTACTATGAATTTGACATCAGAGCTACCAAGGTGTGCCCCAATGTTACAAAGTTGGTAATACAACATTAGTTTTGTCCAATAGAATGTAGAGAATGATTTTTCCTCTATAGGAAGAATCATAGTGAATCGTGGATCATAGTGAATAGTGATCATGGAGATTACCTTTTTGGGTCATTCCTTCCATTTGTTGGTTTTAGGGGATGCCTTATAAGAGCACTTTTGTGTTACCTCTATAAGAGATAATGATTCAAGTTGTGTAGGTCATGCCATGTACTGGTTCCTGATACTACAGATTAGACATCCAAGAGCATGCCACTTCTCTGATAGGACCTCTCAATCAGTTTTGGCCAACGAATAGGAATACTTCTCAATTCCCCTACACTTCAAGCTCTGCTACACCTAGGCAGGTACACCTTCTCCTTGAAAGCTGACTATCTGGTTCAAGGCTTTTCTATAGTGAATTTAATCTTTGTAGTGCTTTAGCTGCCAAGGTCATCGAACTTGATCAAAATGAAACTAAATACTAGATAATGGTTGAATGTACTATTAAGTTGAATAATAGTTAAGTTGATGGTTGCAGGAAGGAAATTATTGATTTTCTGACTTCAATAATAAAAAAACCAGTGCCTCTACTCATCTAGGCAATAGAGTCAATGTTAGGATAAACCACGGAATAAAAACTACATGCAAATATAACCAATAACAGAAAATAATAGAACACACAGAAATGAACACAAGGCACCAAGATTTTATGTGGTTCACCCAATCCCTAGGCTACATCCACCAAACAGCAAGTCCGATCTTATTACAATCCAGTGATACCATGTCACCACAATACTTTCCTGATCAGTCACCACAATCTAATAGTCAACTTTAGTGAATTTTCATGTCCAACTTCATAAAGTTCATAATCACTTATACTGTTAACAATTAAATCACCAAGATGTGATAGACCAAATATTATGCAATCTTAAATCAGGCTAGGTTGAATTTTAACTCCTTTGGCAGGGAGACAAATTAGACATAGATGTGGAAATAATTAAATATTTCAAACTATTTCTGATGATCAAATTTAAATGGTAGATGACCATGTACACTTATCTGATATTTAAATTGTATACAAAATTGTAGAAGATAATTACAAAGGAAAATTTTTAAAAGTTGATAAAAGTCAACTTCACAGTGTGCCAAGATCACCTGCATACAAATAACCCACTGAAGAGAAATCGAAGAAGCAAGAAACAAGAGCTTGAAGCAACTCAAAAAAGTGACAAAATATATTACAACAATGAGAAAATGAAATTTTCTATACAATATGTTATGAAATTACAATAAGAAAGCCTAAATATAAAGGCCTCAAGGAAGCTTCTAGAACAAGCTAGAAGGTGCTAAGAGTTAAACATGACAACTAAGCATACATCCATGAAAAGTGGATTACCCTCCAGGTAGGTTAAAGGATAAGTATGACAAGGTGTTGGCAACATATACATAAACTTTTGTGTTGTCAACAAGTCAACACGTAAAAGGATGCTAACTCCTAGGTGACAACTAATGTCTAATGCATTTAACCTAAGTAAACTTAAGTAAAAGTGTAAATTATAACTAATAATTATTTACTCTAACACCCCCCCTTAAGTGCAACTTAGGAGAATGGAGTTAAGCTCACAATAGCTAAGATGAAATGTAGAATGGGTCCCGACAACAAAGCCATGTTAGGTACCCATGAAAAAATGCATAAGAAATGCAATGAAATCTCTATAAACTGATGATAAAGGAGAAAACAAAGTGGGAAAAACCCCTCTCCAAAAAGAGATAGTAGAAAACCTAGCGAAGGACTGAAGAAGCCTCCAATTAGAGGAATGTCCCAAAAAATAGGAACAAGAAGATCATGAAGAACATCACTAAAGCATGAAGAAGTCACAAACTCTATCAAAATGAAGTTGTTGATATAAAGAACCTCCATAGAAAAAGAAGGCATGAACCAAGAGTGTCTATATGGTAGATGATCCATTTCACTAAAATGCATAGATAGACAACCGCTACAATTGCCTAGTATATAGGATCAAATACTAAATACATAGCTCACTCTATTGAACCATCAAATTAAAGAAGCATTGGAAATAATAGAATAACCCCATCTTAATGCAGATGGGGTGAGGTGACAGGCAACTAAAAAAGTGGGCCCAAGAACTTTGCAGAAAGAACCAAGAACAACGAAAGAGAGTGAGAGGTACAAACACCTATAAAGGCACATGTCATTGACACATCATGGAAAAAAATGGAAGAGGGCACAAAAGTGGCATAAAACTATCCCCTCATGGCACTTTATAAAATAGTGTGAGTACGACTGTCTCAAAACAACATTTATGAACTTGAAATGCAAGAGTGGCACTTGATGTCAGTGTGTTTGCATAAAGATGCTTACAAATGATACCAACAATGATCAAAAAGAAAAAAAGTTGATACAATAGATAATATAACGCAAAAGAAAAGAGCCCATGCCATGAAAATGATCCTCAAACCTGGAATACCCGAGATATCCACCATAGAGAAAAAATGCCAAAAGCATGATAGAAAGAGCATAGGCAAAATTTGAAAGAAATGACAAGATTTTTGAAAAGTAGATAGAACCAGCTTTCCAAAAATGCAATGTTTTTAAAAAATCGAGATGGGATGCACAAGATATGCTTACCAAAGTGAAAAATAGAACATCTAACTTTGACTACAAAAATAGGCAACAAAACTACATCAAAACTAAAAAATACGTGCACCAATGTCTCCGTCTTAGAACTAGCATTCCAAAACTTCTTTGGGATTGGAAGAATACCTCTATATGCTCAAGTTATGGCCAAAAAAATGTAATTAGGTCAAAAAGGACCCTAAAAGAGAGGCAAGATGCTAACACAGTGCTGGCATCAGCATTTCACAAAAGACTGCCTTGTGGCATCCATGTGGCAGATTTGTTGAGGTGGCACTAATGACTAGGTGGCCACATGGAAAGTACCAACATGCCACCCATGCCATGTGGCACACGCTCGAGTGACCATGTGTGGACAGCAAGCGGTGGCAGTGAGGTGGCCGCAGTGGTGGTGGCTAGGCAGCCACAGCCAGTTGCAGTGGCAGCAAGCATAGGTGGCACCATTGGGAGGGCAGCGACAGTGCCCAAGTCGAGTGCCAATTGTGCAATGGTGGTACCAGGGTAGCACAGTGGTGGCTGGACTGTTACAGAATCCATACGATCCGTAGGACCTCTTGGGTAAAACAAAATTTGCCTCCCAGAGTAACTTTGTCCAAAATGGACAAATTTTATATGGATCCTGACTGTAACAGACCTTCTAAACTAAACTAAAGTGTTTGTTTAGGCCCAAAGTGCCGCAAAAAATTGTTCTTCCTTCTAATTGAAGAAAAAAATCACAAACAAACTGAGGTTTGTGTCTTTAAATTGTGGCTTCAAAAATCCTTCAACCAAGAAGCAACAAGGAGTCTCTAATACCATGTAGAAGTTGATGAAAGCCAACTTCATAGTGCACCAAGATCACCTGCATGCAAATAACCTACTGAAAAGAAACTGAAGAAGGAACAAGAGCATGAAGCAACTCAACAAAGTGAGAAAATATATTGCAATAGTGAGAAAATGAAATTGCTATACAATATGTTATGAAATTACAATAGGAGAGCTCAAATATAAAGGCTTCAAGGAAGCTTCTAGAACAAGCTAGAAGGTGCTAGGAGATAAGCATGACAACTAAGGATACATCCATGACAAGTGGATTACCCTCCAAGTAAGTGAAAGGATAAGTATGAGAAGGTGTTGACAATACGTAAAAAAACTTCTATGTTTTCAACAATTAAATACGTAAAAGGATGCTAACTGCTAGGAGATAACAAATGTCTAATCCATTTAACCTAAGTAAACTTAAGTAAAAGCATAAATAATAATAAATAATTATTTACTCTAACATGATTCACCTGTAGTTTAAATCTCCATGCCTTCAATAATAAACAAAGAACATTTTATTTTATTAGTAAAATAAAATAATAGAATTTTTATTACAAAGACATAATAAACTCTTTATCCCTTCGTACAATAAAATAATTATAAAATACTTCTCCAGAGTAAATCTGAATGTTTTCTGAATATGTGTATGTATTCCCAAAATCTTCTTCATATATATACACATTTACAAAGGAGATTGTGACTTTTAACATAAAGAGTCACATCTTTCGGACACTAACCAAGAATCTTTTAATGAAATTAAACTTGGACATAATATATTTATATTAGTCCTTATTAGCCATGGTGAAGAGATGAATTTCTTCAAATTAAAATGATGGCTCCACACAATACTCTGCTATCAGACGACATATATTATCCTCTTTATCCTTCATTGCATATTTCTGTCATTTGCTATTCTGCATATCTATATTTTGTAATTTATCGAACAGTGAATTTATATACTCCTGTATCTTTCCAAACATTTTAGGACTTTTCAATTCATCAGAATTGGTCTCTCATTGGGCATATGATATGTGACTATGTGTATTTGAAAAGAATTGCATATGCATCGAGAATTATTAATATGAAAAAATACATTCTCGAACATGGTCTGGAATTCAACACTTTCAAATCTCTTTACATGATAGCCATTTGTGTTTGTTGTTCCTCTATTTATTACTATTACTGCAATCTCATATCATATTCAATAATTTAATGATAATATTTTTTATTGCTATTTCCCCTTGGTCAAATGCTGAATTTCAAACCCGTGTCTTTGACGGCAACATGTAGAAAGGAATTTTCCTAAAACATCAAGGATACCTCTTTGATTCTAAAAAAACTTCAATCTTAGGCATGGACAACACATGTTAACATGGGATATGAATTGATGGCAATTACAGCAATTAGTTCTCTCAATATCTTCATATCTTTAATGTGCAGGACCAGGAAATGAGATTCAAGCATGTTAACTGATATGAATTGGTGATATTGTGTATGGAAAACCAACTTAGTAGCCATGATGTTTATGAATCTTCATGTAGAATACTGAAATCACATGATAGTATAATGCATTAAGACTTGATTAGCATCTTCTTGTCATGAAACATCTTAACTGTCAATTTTTACATGATTATCAAACGATAGACATGTGCTTGATGGATTTGTTCAAAAACCATGAGCCACCTATTAATGTGCTACAATAAATCAGTTGCAAATCTTTATACAAAAATGCCTTTCACATTTTCCATTATGTTACAATGTGATTGATGATACTTCAATTTGAAAGCATGTTACAGTAGGCAATATTTGATAGACAACTTGGTTGCATGTAAGAGCCTTATGTTGTTACATGAAGAATGAGAAAATTTGGGGCACTCACATGACATGTTGCAGACATAGAGAATATCTATTAACAACTTAGAAGTTTTATATGCACTGTTGTTGGAGATACTTGATCATAGAGTCTTATACTAAGTCAACATGTTCATGGTCAAAGATAGTTATATCTTCACTTCACATTAATGGTAGTTTTATGTTTCATCTGTGTGTGAAATAATTAGGAGTCTGCTCATCACAGGTCTTGAAAGTATCAATATAATACATTTCATTTCTGACTTGTAACCATCTCTAACAAAATATATTATACTCAATAGTTGTTAGAATGGAGGGGCATATAGAAACACCTTCAAGTTCTTGGCATTGATTTGTAACAATTTTTTGTTCAAATGGAGACTAGAATTTTGGGCTCCATCACCATGTATACATCAATATGGTGCAGAGACATGCTTGTGTTTGTCGAGGAAATGGAAATGTGGTTGGTTAGTTACCTGTGTACATTAAGGTTTACAAATTTCCTACTACATAGGGAGAGGGGCAACTTCAATAGTAAGTGGCAAGTTTCCAAGGCACCAATATCTCTTTCAACTAATGTGTCAGTTAGCATCTTGCAAAATGCATTTGAAGTTGGTTTATCAGATGCAAAGGTTGTGGAAATGTGAGATAGCATAGAGTGGTATGTCTCAAACTTTTGCTCTACTTTTGCAGCATATTTTGCAATATATTTTAGGACTACATTTATTGATAGAACAAGTTGGTAGTCTACATTGGCTCTCCAAATGGATAAAATTTATGCATTGTGGAGATTGATACGGTCATCATTCCATGTCTAATTAACCTTTTCTTGTCTGTTTGCACTAATAGACATGTCTAAACTAGTTTGCATTGTCCATGGGGCTTTATATCACTAAACCATAGCAGCCTGCATTTTCTAAAGGCAAGTTTGTGTTGTGCACTTTGTATGTTGTTGGACATGATTGAATAATTTAGTGTAATCATTGGAGGTGATACTTGTTAATATTGATTCAGTGTACAGTAGGCAAGGGTCATCTATTGGTGGGAGGGGTATCGCTTCCTTTCTTTGTTCAACGGTTCTCAAGTTCCATGTAAAGACATAGTTAACAATGTATTTGACTGCATTCTCCAGTACTTGTGCATTATTCCATTCAATTTTCTTAAAATTTAAGGCACCGGGAAGCCAAATGATCCATGGAATAGATGTGGAAGTAGACTATATAGGCAAGAGAGGAAAGTATGTTATGCAGTTTAGAAATAGTAATACATTAGTACATGTGATTTTAAAACATAGTAAAATAATGCCAAACTCTAAATACTAATATACGGATGATGTTCATTTATAGATGTACAATAATGTCAATGCTATTTGGTAAAGACATATTTCTTAATTTGTGCAGTTCAGTATGTACAAATAGAACACAAGTAAAACAAGCATGTTAGCAATTTACTTAGGGAAAACAATATTGTTGGATAATTTGTGGTATAGCTGATTGGATCAAAGAAAAAGAATAATTTTTTATTCTCCACAATATACAGGCATGAGAGGTAGTAAAATTTTTTGAGATGTAGCTTTGTTACAGTAGTTTTCATCCATGCGGCTTCCTCCTGGAAAGTGGTGTAATGGAGCAAAGATGAGATAGGTACTACATTGTCAAAGTTTAGAGTGGTTGATATGGCACTGGACAAGCGTCTCAGAGCATTGTCAAGGGATTTTTTGGTATACCATGTTCAAGGTGTAGTGGCTTCTAATATATTAGGATTTATCACAATTTTAGTTGGAGATATACTATCTAGAGCCTTGCCACACTAGGATATAATACGAGTAGATTGGATTAGGAGTATTGAAGGATTTGGTAGTAGTGGCAGTGCTGTAATATTCCTACCCTTAACATCACAAAGTTCACCCCACATGGCGATATCAATAGTACATTTTGATATATTAGTAATATTAATTGTGCATTTGTGTCTTTTAGTACCATCTACTTTGCAAATGATTGTTGTAGGACTAATAGACAACATGATGCCAAGGACATTGTTACATCCCAAAATTTTGACCTATTTAAAAATTTATTATAGCTGTTGAGATGATTAGTTAAAAACTATTGTTCTTCCCTATTAATTTGAAAAGGAGTAGCTATATGTAACCATTGTTTCATATGAATTTGGTTGTTGTCAATTATGTATAATTATTTATTGATGATTGTAGTTAGCCATTACTTGTCATATGTTGATGAAGGTAGTTAGGAGTTGCTAGTTTACTGAATGATGGTAGTTAACTAATTTCTTTACTACTATCTGTATTATATGTTGGTATGGATTTATCATGGAGAACTTGTTGTTATTGTGGGAAATGTTGCATGGGTGGTTGCAGGAGCAGACAAAGTAGGGAAGCATTGCTTAACGGGATCTATGGAATGGGGCACTACCTTTGTCCATTTATCTGATCAACAAGTATGACCTCTAACTACCTTGGTAAGGATCTAGCGACTGCATAATAGGGTACATACATTGGACACACATGAGCTGCTTGGACAATCAATAAAACATTAAATATTTAGACATAATTAAAATTCATACCTTTAAAAGGTTTATGTTGGTATTCTCATCATTTCATTATATATATATATATATGTATGTATGTATGTATTAATGCACATAAGTATAAAAGTATGGTGCCACCATATTATTAAATTATTCAAGCTCATACATACATACATACATACATACATACATACATATATATATGCATATACATTGGGAGTATATGAAGATAAAATAATCTACCAATTATGCATGTATATAGATACATGTATCCTAATAGGTATAACTTTGGACACAACTATAATATGATGACACCATTCGAAAATTTTATATATGTGTGCATATATATATAATTATAAATTATTATTTTAATAAAGAGTCCTTCAAATTATCTCTTATAAATCTCTATGAGAGATGATGAGTAGACTTTGCAATTTTCTTCTTTTGAATTGGTGAACAAAGAAGTCGATAATCTTCTTGTAACTAGTATCAGGAGATGTGGCTTCTATTGAGCCTTCTATATTGTTCTCATTTTTATATAAGCTCGAGAGTATGTCTAGTAGCTATCATCGATATTGTGGTTCTTCTCCATTCCTTCTCCTCATTTTCTTTCCCTTTTTCATATGGCTGATATTGGAGTGAAATCGAGCTCTTGTTTTTACTATTAAAGGGTCTTTGCATTCTGAAATCTGCATTGGCAATTCAGACTTTTGAGAGCCAACCATTTGAAATTAATCAAGATCCAATCCTTCACTGATCAAGTTATGTGAATAGTTTTTCTATTTTTTTATTTTGGTATATTTATTGCATGTAAACATCTAGATTCAAGATAGTTTCAAGGATTTTCAATGATCAATGCTTGACTGTGAAGTAAAATAACTCTATCAAATAGTTCATTTGATCAAGCGTACCAAGTTATCTAACCATGTTAAATTTGAAACTGAATACATATGTCATGCTATGATTTCCTTCTCAAATCAGTTTGTCTTTTAAATCTAAATTATAATCCTCTGAAATTTCTTAAGAGAAGTTCTTGAGTCTTAAGGATGGCTTCATGCAAGTACTAAAATATTATTTTCCATCAGCTAAGTTTCAACAAATGAATAGATATCTTCTAATTGAACAGACACCCAAGACTCACCCAGTTGGTTGGCCAAGAGCGAGGGTGAAGAAGTGGAAAGAAACTTAATGAGAAGAAGGTAGAGTGTTCCTAGAAGAAATGTAATTATCATGATTGGCATATCCATTCATATGTTTTCTATAAATGCTCCAATTGAGAAAAGTAAGATAAGCATTGCATCACACCACAAGTTATCATGCCAGAGAAGTAATTGGGTTTAAGTGCTCTAATTTTTCCTTATTCTTAGTTCAGGTTGCATATGTATTTTCATTACAAGGATTATCAAATGGTGTTGAACATTTTCATTGAAGGATATGGTTGATTGGAATACATTGAGAATATCTTTATTGATTTTTGTCACTTTGATTTGTATTAGAACTCAGATTAGTTGTGGTATTACTCTCTGTCAGAAGTTTCATAGTAATGAGTCAATATGTTCATTAATAATATGTCTCCCATATTTTATTTTGCAGATATAAAGTATTTAGAATTGGTCACAAGGGGACCAAACTTGGTTTTTTTGTGTACTTTGTGGTTGATAGATATACACAACCATCTACACACTTGATAAAGCATGCATAAAAAGCTAAACAGAGTGTCAACATATGTGATGTTTTCTGAAAAGCAATAATCAAAATACTATAGAAATCTACAATCCACTATGGGTGACAGAAATCTGCAATCGATTCTGGGTGATGAATAGAATATAGGATCTTTTGAAGAACTAATGAAAGTGCAACAAATCAACATTTGTTTAATAATCATTGACCAATATATCAAACAAAACTGATGACATTATCACATATCAATGATTTATTCAACAATCACTTAATCATCCTTGACCAATTCCTCAAATTATTAATGAAGGAAGACCAAAATATATCTATTTTTGGAAACAAGTGATCTCTACATCATTATACAACCATCCTGTGATAGAGTGAATATTGTGGTATGCAATAGGATAATATAACTAATACTTCACTCTTATATTTTTCTGTATGAGATGTTATTTTTGAATTATTAAACTACTTATAACTTGACATGCAATCATTTAGGGAAGAGAAGGAGATATAAGAGGGAGGTTTTCTCTCCAACCTTTACAATGGTTGATTGATTGAGAAGTCACATTTAAAGGTAGGTGAGTAAGGTGACAAAAATCAGGAGGGCATAAACAAGCATCCCCACTAGGTAGGCTACTCTATGATGGATGACTGATGTGTTTACCACATGTAGGCTACTCACATGTTAGCCACTATATTTATAAGAACTCTATTTTGTCAAAATGTAATTTAGGAAAAATTTAGTTATATTCTAATATTTAACTGTACTAGAATTATGCCTTAATGTAATGTGTGTGACAATTAGGAAATGCATGCCATGATAGGATAACTATAATTTATGCTAGAATATAGAGCATTTGTCTTCCTGCGATTGGTTAATCGAATGAAAGTGAGTTTTTCGAATAATTTATTTACCTATCTTTGGTTCCATTATTTTATATTCTAAGTGGGAGAATTTGTAGCAACACGGAATGTGGAAACTTTACCAAGATTCATAATGGCCCAAATTCCTAGTGTGAAGCTTATGTTTGAGAGAAATAAGGGATTATCATGTCTTTGTCTCACACCAGCTCCCATTTCTACACCATTAAATTTTCTTAAGTATAATTTTTTTTTAGTACTACTAGGGAAGGGTGTAATTTAAGAAAGTTGATAATTTTTGATAGGCAGGAAATAAAATGAATCAATAATATCACATGCTTTTTATAATGAACATTTCAAGTGCAACTGGATGTCCCTCTCTTTGGACCAGGTTGAATGGAAAATCTCTGTAATACATGGATGTGATGCTTTACATTAAATATAGTTGATATCAATCTTCCATTGCCTGTGTATATTGTTGAGTAATCTTTTGAAATAAACTGTGTATTTATTTATTTATTGATGTTTCAGATCACACCAAGTGATCTATCAACAGGAATAAGAAAAAGTGATTAGTGAATTGCAGATCTATCCTTATAAAGTTTCATTAATCACTTTAGGTTTATAAGGATATATCTGCAATTTAGTAATCATTTTTTCCTCTTCCTAATGATGGATCACTGGGTTATATCTGAAATGCCAAATAAATATACAATTTATTTTAAAAGATTGCTCAACAGTATACATTAAATATGTCTAATGTTTTTTCTTTGTTCTACAATAAGGTTGAAAATTGGAATGACTATGGTGTAGAAACAATGTACATTATCAGGAAATGTCAAATTTATAAAGAATTAATTCAAGTTACTTTTGAACATACCCATTGTGCTTTAGGGTAGAACTCAACATGAACATCTCATGAAATTTTCACCTACAACTACCATTTTTCAGAAATTTCATGTTTTAGTTTCAAGTCTTTAGGTTGATTGGTTTTGATAACACTTTTGAATGCGACAAGGTCCTATCCAAAATAAGGATGGAGGTTAAGTGGCATGTTTTCTTCTCAATTTTGGGATCCTGCATTCTTTTAGCTAAGTTTCCCTAGAGGGTATCAAGTGCAATCTATTTGGCTTGAAGGGGTTTGGGGTTCTAATTTGTTACTCAAGTGCAGTCTAAGATTAAATGATTTAGTTGTTTAAGTTTGTTTCTCAAGTGCGATCTATTTGAGTTAAAGGGATTGGTTGTTGTAGTTTGTTTTTATCACATTGAGTTCAAATATTTTGTTCACAATGCATACTAAAATTTTTGTAGAGGTTTTTTGTTGAGCAGGATACAAGACATTTCTTGCCTCATTTGAAAACATTGCCTGTCATAATAAACTCAACCATGTTTTCTTGAAATAGTGCCACCTTCTGTCACATCATCGCAGATGGATTTTGATTTGTTTGGTCCACCCTCTGAGCCATTAGCTCTTCCCACACTTAGAACTGCAGTTTTACTGAATAGCACATCCACTAATGGGCTAAGCTCAACAGCTAATCTGTTTGGAGATGCCAATTTTGGTTCAAGTTTTACTGCTACAATTGCTCCTAGTTCTCATAAACAACTAAATGTTGTTCTTAGTTTGTTATCATGTATATTGGTACATTAAAAATCATATTGCTATCATTATTCATAGGCTAATGCTTAATAATAATTATAGCTATGCTAGTGTCAAATTTATTGGGAAGTCACCATTGGGGTTTAAATTTGTTGCCAGTAACTTGTAAGGTATACTTGCCCACTTCTAAACAACAGGCACCTATACTTGTACATTTCAATTATTAGATAATAGTCAATTATTTGAATTTTCTTTCTTTTTTTCTACTTTCCTTTGCAATTTGCTTATGGTTTTCCTAATTTGCATGGAGATTACCAAAAGTTGCCCATCAAGAAGTGTTGACCGCACAAGGAGGAAGAGCAACAGAAGTTGCTGATGGTATGTAAAGAGCATAGAGGTTGTCAATCCAATGGTAAACATTGTTGCACATTGCGTAATAACCAGCAAGTGGGGGCCATTCTAGTTGACCCACTAATTGGCCGAACCGAGTTATGATTATGTTTACTATCTTGGCAAATGGGCAATAATAACTACAGAGAGTATAACATACTCAGGAGTGTTTTGTAGCTATGGTTAAATTTTGATTCATTGTTTTGTATCTATGGTTAAACCTTTATTAAGCCCAAATGACTGATATATGTTTAACTAAATTTTGATGGTGTAGATGTTGCCTATTGATAGCTATAACAATGAGAGTACTTATTGAAAAGCATTTGGAAATGCAACCTCCACGGATCTTTTTAGTAGACTGGAGTATAGTAGTTTAATTGCTCAGCCATGTAAGATACTTGTATATAAGTGACTAATTTTGAAAAGTTGTTAAAAAGGTTACTCTTAGATACATGAAATTGGAAAAGTTCATTTACATTATGAATAAGGAGTCTATATGTAACCTTCTATCTGCATTCCCTTATTGTGTGCATCCCTTCAAAGCTTCTCTATACTACTTTTTTAGACATATACTAGTTTACCTATGTAGTAATGTTAGATAAATGTGTATAAGTTACACACATTGATGGGCATAAGAAAAATGGGTATTCATATTTGCATAAAATTGAAAATTTTCTTTTATATTATTAATAAGGAGGCCATATCTAAACTTTCATTTACATTTCCTTATATTTAGCATTTCTTTGTTGTTGTTCTACATCACTTTGAAGCTTCTCTATCTTACTATTTGAGGCATCTACTTCGATTTTCCCTCAGCATGCAACGCAGCTTTGACCTCGGCCCTAACCTCGGATGTCCACTTATGTCTTTCATGCCTAATCCTCTTCAAGATGCTAGCTATGGTTTCATCATCTACCATAGGATTAATTTAGGACTAATCGTAGTCTTCACTCAGAGCGTTCACTATCCTTACTTGTGAAGGATGGTGGGTACGTTTTCTCTCTGTGTACTAAATGATGGCCATCCTTTGCCTAAATATCATATATAACAGCTAAACTTAGTACAAATACAATTACAAGTAAATGGAGGCAAAATCTACATTCATTCATAACTAATGTGGGAATAATTTCAGATACAAAAAGTAATCTTCACTATAATCCAAAATAAGGAATGTACTAGTGATTTTAGAATAACAAATTAATCTTGCTTATAAACTAAGAGAGAATTGTAGTCTAAATAATCCATGAGATCATTGTAGCACTAATGATTTTAGAATAACAAAGTAAGCTTCCCTGTAAATCAAGAGACAATTATAGTCTAATTATTACACACCACAAGTATATATAATCCTTCTGAATCGTAGTCTAATTATTACACAGACTGCAAGTAGATATAAAGCATATGTACCTTTTGGTAAATAGAAATTGGATTCGTGTCCAACCATATCCTATGTCGTGTTAATGCTGGTGGAGGAAATCTTTTGTACTACTAATGTTGCAGCAAATCTCTGCACAATAGAATATGGCATATAGTCACCACATAAATAATGTACATCTTTGCTGAAATTGCAATCAATGACCAATAACAGCAGAAAAAAACATGTATGTGGTTGCAAATTTCAGAAACTCCGACTACATTCCTTTTACTAATATCCAAATTTTAGCTTATATCCAATCGATATATAGAAAAAAATGATACATGTGATGCTGGCACACCAATCGATACATAGCCAGAGATCAAAATCAAAACTCAGCCACAGAGCATCTAACTCTGTCCCGAACCCTCACCTCCTGGAGGAGCAGGAGGTGCAGGGGCAGCAGGTGGTGGAGGCGGTGGTGGCATATCCATCTTGACAGGAGGTCGTGCACCTCTAGACTCTCACGTATATTGAGAGAATCGCTAAACCTGCAATGTCTCATCAGGTACTGCACTAGTATATGTCGCATAATAATATGCTGCCTGAGCTGACTAGAAGCGGATCTCATCCTGTGCCAACTCCAATCTCTGCTCTGCAGTCTCCGCATGCTCTCTCTGAAAATCTATCTCTCACTGTCGCTCTACCAGCTGCGCATCCTTGACTGCCAATGCAATCTGCAACTATCTGAACTGTCAAGAGGTCGCATGAACCCGCTCTCAGTACTGTCGTACTCCATCCTGTACCCCGCCTGCCAGCTGATCTGGCATATCCTCATCAACCATCTCTGGTGCCTACTACTATGGAGGTGCTTGCTATGGTGGAGGTACCTGTGGCTGTGGAGGCACCTACTGCTATGGGACCTCCTGCTGAGGGGCCTGCTCCTCTGTCCTCTACCTCCTCCGCCGATTGTGTCCTGCACCACTGCCCCCAACACCTGGGTCTAATCGCATCTAATGCGGGGGAATAGGCATCTACTGTACCCAGTGCTGGACTTGTGGTGGAATCTATGGTTGTGCCTGCTGCTGCTGGGGCACCTATCCCTGTCCCTGTACCTACCCTACCATCCCTAGTGGATCTGTGAAGCGTGGGAACGGATGGCTCATCAAAAATGCTTGATATGTAGGCGTCATCCCTGCATCTACTACTTCTGGTAGGTAGTCCCACTGAACAGCAGCTAAACTACGAATATCTATCATGGATCGCCTTGGATCCATCCATAGAGGCCATCCCCGCTCAATATCCTTCTGCACCCTAGCATAGGCACAATACTCAAGTGAAATATCCTGTGGTCGGCCATATTGCGCCACACTCATGAGATGACAAATCTCTCAATCATTGATGTCATCCTGCCCGCCAGCGGTCGAGAACTAAACATCCATGGCAGCTCTCTGGGGGCATCATCCCAGTCCTCTGTCTCTCTTCATGGTTGCCATACAATGGACACTAGGTCATCAAGATGTGTCCGCCAGTGCTCAGTCTTACCCAGGTGGACCTGGGTAATATGCCCTCGATATCTGCATATGTAGGGCTCCATAGGCTCCCAGGCATCCTCAAAAATTGGCCTACATACAGAGAGATGCTCCCAGGCCCAGATCTGTAGAACATAAACTATTGCTACCATGGTCTTCTTCTCATGGAAGACGACCTCGTGCATCTCATGGAAAAGGTGAACCAACATGCACTGACCCCACCCAAATATCTCTAGTGCCTCCAGCATCTTGTGCAACATGACACCCCATCCACACTCCAACCCATGCTGTCCCCTGTCGGGACATAGGAAACAGCTCAAGAATATACGCAGTAGGGATGCCAACCTATGTGTGGGTCCATAAGTATGCATCAACTCATCCCAGCTGATGGCCATGCCTCTCGGTAGCTCTCTCCCGAACACAATGGATAGTGCCTCTATCCCTAATTGAGGCACTGTATCATAAATGACCCGGGAGCCATGAAATGGGATCCTTAGTATCCTCCATATATCCTCCGGGGTAATCGTCATCTCACCCATCGGCAAATGAAATGTGTTCATCTTCGAATGGAAACACTCTACCAAAGCAGTCAGTAAGCCGTGATTCACCATCATGGCTGGAATCTGGCATAGTGAAGACAAACCCAATCGGGCAATGTGTGCATGATCTGCGTCATCCAAACTCTGCAATAACTCTCCATATTGCGGATAATGAGATCTAAATGAAACGTCTCCGAAGACCTCCTACATGCACAACAAAAAATGACAAACAAACAATCAGTAACAAGTCAAATCGAAGCATCAAAATGAAATAAAGTGCAATTTCTAAGTGCGAAATCACAAAACTATCACAGAATTTTGTGCAAGATTTGTGAAATCTCGCGCAAAGACATTCAGTTTCGCGCGAAATAATTCTTTCTTCGTGCGAAGAATCTAGCGTTCGTGCAAAAAAAGATCTTCTCGTGCGAAGATAGAGCTGCCCGCGTGAGAAAAGAGTTTCTCACGTGAAATACGAATTGCCTCCCGCGAAGAATCTCCACCTTCGCACGAAACCAAAATTGTCCCGTGCAAAGATCCTCCGACCGCGCGAAAAGAAACAGCCTATCCTATTTGTTCATGCGAAGAAAGAAGATCTTCGCGTGAGAAGAGGTTGGTCTCGCATGAAGAAAGAATTCACAATCCTAAAACATGCTAAAAAGTGCAAGAAATAACCTTGAAATGCATGAAAGGAAAAGTACGAAGATGGGAAATTGATGACTCACCGGTGGTCTGTAGTCTACTGGCCGGCTGTGTCGTCTGAAGTGCTCAAAATAATGATATCTCACATTCACTGTCATGTCTCTATCAGAGCTCAAAATCACTACAAGACAAAAGCACAAATGAATTAAAAATGACCCTTCGAGCCCTTATATAGGTGTTGACCAAATTTTTCAAAGTGCTCGAATTTGTGCAAAAATCACACCCTTGGCTAATTGGACCATTTTGGATCCATTTTCGGGATCAAATTTGAAATCTGACACACCTAAGAGCCTCAAAAATGCATTTTAAAATTTTGGGGACTGACGCGATCGAACGCTTGTGCAGCCCAAATCTTTCTGATACTTTGTGATTCTAGGAATCCTTTCAACTTTACATTCTCCATATTTTTAAAATTCATTTTGAAAATAGTCAACTTAAGTCAACTATGGCTAAATCTACTCAACTTTTGGTCAAACTTGGTCTTTGCAACTTCGCAATCATTTCAAATCAACCCTGAATCTTCTTCAGATCCTCCAAATTTCTTCAGATCGTTCTGATCTCTTCATATTTCTTCAAATCGTTCTGATCTCTTCATATTTCTTCAATATCGTTCTGATCTCTTTATATTTCTTCTAATCATTCTAATCTCTTCTATATTCTGTTGAATCTCAAATTTCTTCTATATCTCATGATATACTGCTTCAAATTATATTTCTGGTCTCTCATCTTTCGATTTCGCTCCCGAGGGGGCAGGATGATTACATCATTGAATACTTATTGCTTGGGGCATCTAGTTTCCATCTTATGTCCTAGTCACTTGGGGCATTTTGTTCCCTTCTATCTAGCATCTTTGCCATCTATCTTATATTTTCATTAATTGATCAACCTTATAACAACTCTTCTCAGAGTTTGATAGAAAGGTATTGGGATAGTCTAAACCTCGACTACTGAGGATCAAGCCTTGTTCTGGGGATGATTCTATGACTCATGATGGGACCTTGTTATCTTTTATCAATTTTAGGTATCTAGGTGTTCTATCTAGATCCTTGAAGGTTAAGCTCCGTTCTAGAGATAGTCTTCTAAATGTTATTATTCTCGGGTATCTAGGTGTTCTATCTAGATCCTTGAAGGTTAAGCTCCATTCTGGAGATAATCTTCTAAATGCTATCAATTTCAGGTATCTAGATGTTCTGTCTAGATCCTTAAAGATTACGCTCCATTCTGGAGATAATCTTTTAAATTCTATCAATCTTAGGTATCTAAGTGCTCTACTTGGATCCCTTAGGATTAAGTTCTATTCTAGAGATAGTCCTTAAAAGCTTATCAATTGGTCTCCATATCATCACCTTCGGAACCAATCTCATGTTCGCATCATGCCTTCTGATTATCTTTGAATTGAACGTGTTGCTCGCACATTCATTCAAAGAGGGGCAAAATGTAATACCCAAAAATTGGCTCATTGCCATTATACCAATTCTGGTCTATTTCTGATAATTTCTAAAGTCCTATTCTAATAGGCAATTCTCATTCTGCTATTCGCTACTTGACTTAATTGTCAAATTTAGAAAACCCTAATCTGCATTCATCATATTTCTTATTTAATTCATATAGTACACATTCATATTAGTCGCCTTAAACCTACTTGATTTAATTATAATTTAATTATTAAGTATTTATACTTTAATTAAATTATAATTATATCCTAAGGCTAATGTACTATGGAATTAAATTTATTTAATTTAATAAATACACCTATCTTGATTAATTAAATATAATTATTTAATTAAATAGGAAAGGTATTTTTAATTAATTAAACGAAATTATTTAATTAAATGGAGTACTTACTTCTAATTAATTAAACAAAGTTATTTAATTAAATGGGAAGCCATTCCTAATTAATTAAATGAAGTTATTTAATTAAATAAAAAAAGTGTCTCTAATTAATTAAAGATTATTTAATTAAATAGAAAAAGTAATTATGAGAGCATATCTCATTTTATTAAATTAAATATTTCAACAAAATCTCTCTTCAATTCAAAAAGGGAAATTTTCAGTTCACTATTGATCAAAAATGAGTTAAATGAATTAACTCTTTTTTCTACTCAAATTAAATCAGTTAACTCCTTATTTTACTCAAATTAAATCTGTTAACTCCCTTTAATTTGGGAATCTCCCTTTATGATTGAACCTCATCTTCAATCCTGACCGTTGATCCGAATTGATCTCAACCATTGATGGATTTCAGGAAAGTCTATTTAAGAGACCCTCATCTCTTCATTTTAGAGGATGAATTTGGAGAATTTGCATTGAATCACTGCTGAAATTCATGCTCACATTTACTTACATTTCTTGCATACATTCTCATTCTTAGTTTAATCTCATTTTAGTTTAATCATGCATATGCTTAATCTAGCTTGCTTTATTTTTTCTTAGATTACATTGCATCTTTCATTCTAGATTAATCTGCATACTCATTCTTAGCTTAATTTCATTGTCAAATCCTTCGTTCCTAGAGGGTCTAGTTGGTTAAACACCTCGAATCTGAGGATATCTGACAAGCAATTCCCTTTATATAGAAGGCAACAGGTTGCTTTGCAGGCTGATTTTCGGATGAACAATCCAATGTTCATTCCGGGATGAATCCACATACAATGACCGTGTTGAAGTGTGTGTGTTAGCAGAGGTCGCATATTCACGCATACACTAGTGTGCTATGAATTTGGCATCAGAGCTGCTAAGGTGTGCCCCAATGTTACAAAATTGGTAATACAACATTAGTTTTGTCCAATAGAATGTAGAGAATGATTTTTCCTCTATAGGAAGGATCATAGTGAATCGTGGAGATACCCATACAATTACCTTTTTGGGTCATTCCTTCCATTTGTTGGTTTTAGGGGATGCCTTATAAGAGCACTTTTGTGTTACCTCTATAAGAGATAATGATTCAAGTTGTGTAGGTCATAAAGTTCATAATCACTTATATTGTTAACAATTAAATCATCAAGATGTGATAGACCAAATATTATGCAATCTTAAATCAGTCTAGGTTGAATTTTAACTCCTCTGGCAGGGAAACAAATTAGACATAGATGTGGAAATAATTAAATATTTCACACTATTTCTGATGATCACGATGTCCACTTATCTGATATTTAAATTGTATACAAAATTGTAGAAGATAATTACAAAGAAAATTTTGTAAAAGTTGATAAAAGTCAGCTTCACAGTGTGCCACGATCACCTGCATACAAATAACCCACTGAAGAGAAATCGAAGAAGCAAGGAACAAGAGCTTGAAGCAACTCAAAAAAGTGACAAAATATATTACAACAATGAGAAAATGAAATTTTCTATACAATATGTTATGAAATTACAATAGGAGAGCCTAAATATAAAGGCCTCAAGGAAGCTTCTAGAACAAGCTAGAAGGTGCTAAGAGTTAAACATGACAACTAAGCATACATCCATGAAAAGTGGATTACCCTCCAAATAGGTTAAAGGATAAGTATGACAAGGTGTTGGCAACATATACACAAATTTTTGTGTTGTCAACAAGTCAACATGTAAAAGGATGCTAACTCCTAGGTGACAACTAATGTCTAATGCATTTAACCTAAGTAAACTTAGGTAAAAGTGTAAATTATAATTAATAATTATTTAGTCTAACACCCCCCCTTAAGCGCAACTTAGGGGAATGGAGTTAAGCTCACAATAGCTAAGATGAAATGTAGAATGGGTCCCAACAACAAATCCATGTTAGGTACCCATGAACAAATGCATAAGAAATGCAATGAAATCTCTATAAACTGATGATAAAGGAGAAAACAAAGTGGGAAAAACCCCTCTCCAAAAAGAGATAGTAGAAAACCTAGTGAAGGACTGAAGAAGCCTCCAATTAGAGGAATGTCCCAGAAAATAGGAATAAGAGGATCATGAAGAACATCACTGAACCATTAAGAAGTCACAAACTCTGTCAAAATGAAGTTGTTGATCTAAAGAACCTCCATAGAAAAAGAAGGCATGAACCAAGAGTGTCTATATGGTAGATGATCCATTTCACTAAAATGCATAGGTAGCCAGCCACTACAATTGCCTAGTATATAGGATCAAATGCTAAATACATAGCTCACTCTATTGAACCATCAAATTAAGGAAGCATTAGAAACAATAGAATAATCCCATCTTAATGCAGATGGGGTGAGGTGACAGGCAACTGAAAAAGTGGGCCCAAGGACTTTGCAGAAAGAACCAAGAAAAACAAGAGAGAGTGAGAGGTACAAACACCTATAAAGGCACATGCCATTGACACATCATGGGGAAAAATGGAAGAGGGCACAAAAGTGGCATAAAAATATCCCCTCATGGCACGTTATAAAATAGTGTGAGTACGACTGTCTCAAAACAACATTTATGAACTTGAAATGCAAGAGTGGCACTTGATGTCAGTGCGTTTGCATAAAGATTCTTACAAATGATACCAACAATGATCAAAAAGGAAAAAAGTTGATACAATAGATAATATAGCCCAAAAGTAAAGAGCCCATGCCATGAAAATGATCCTTAGACTTGGAATACCCAAGATATCCACCATAGAGCAAAAATGCCAAAAGCATGATAGAAAGAGCACGGGCAAAATTTGAAAGAAATGAAAAGATTTTTGAAAAGTAGATAGAACCAGCTTTCCAAAAATACAACATTTTTAAAAAATAGAGATGGGATGCACAAGATATGCTTACCAGAGTAAAAAATAGAACATCTAACTTTGACTACAAAAATAGGCAACAAAACTGCATCAAAACTAAACCAATGTCTCCGTTTTAGAACCAGCTTTCCAGAACTTCTTTGGGATTGGAAGAATACCTCTATATGCTCAAGTTATGGCCAAAAATATGTAAGTAGGTCAAAAAGGACCCTGAAGGAGAGGCAAGATGCTGACACAGTGTTGACATCAATATTTCACAAAAGACTACGATGTGGCATCCATGTGGCAGGTTTGTTGAGGTGGCACTAATGACTAGGTGGCTACATGGAAAGTACCAACATGCCACCCATGCCATGTGACACACGCTCAAGTGAACATGTGTGCACAATGAGAGGTGGCAGTGAGGTGGCCGCTGTGGTGGTGGCTAGGCAGCCACAGCCAGTTGCAGTGGTAGCAAGAATAGGTGGCACCATTGGGAGGGTAGGAACGGTGCCTAGGTCGAGCGCCAGTTGTGCAGTGGCAGTGCCAGGGTGGCACAGTGGTGGTTGGACTATTACAGAATCCGTATGATCTGTAGGACCTCCTAGGTAAAAAAAATTTGCCTCCTAGAGTAACTTTGTCCAAAATGGACAAATTTTATATGGATCCTGACTGTAACATACCTTCTAGCTCAACAACAGTGTTCGTTTAGGCCCAAAGTGCCGCAAAAAATTATTCTTTTTTCTGATTGAAGAAAAAAATCACAAACAAACTAGGGTTTGTGTCTCTAAATCGTGGCTTCAAAAATCCTTCAACCAAGAAGCAACAAGGAGTCTCTAATACCATGTAGAAGTTGATAAAAGCCAACTTCATAGTGCACCAAGATCACTTGCATGCAAATAACCTACTGAAGAGAAATCAAAGAAGGAACAAGAGCATGAAGCAACTCAACAAAGTGAGAAAATATATTGCAATAGTGAGAAAATGAAATTGCTATACAATATGTTATGAAATTACAATAGGAGAGCTCGAATATAAAGGCTTCAAGGAAGCTTCTAGAACAAGCTAGAAGGTGCTAGGAGATAAGCATGACAACTAAGCATACATCCATGACAAGTGGATTACCCTCCAAGTAGCTGAAAGGATAAGTATAAGAAGGTGTTGACAATACGTACAAATACTTTTGTGTTTTCAACAAGTCAATACGTAAAAGGATGCTAACTCCTAGGAGATAACAAATGTCTAATCCATTTAACCTAAGTAAACTTAAGTAAAAGCATAAATAATAATAAATAATTATTTACTCTAACATGATTCACCTGTAGTTTAAATCTCCATGCCTTTAATAATAAACAAAGAACATTTTATTTTATTAGTAAAATAAAATAATAGAATTTTTATTACAAAGACATAATAAACTCCTTATCCCTTCGTACAATACAATAATTATAAAATACTTCTCCAAAGTAAATCTGAATGTTTTTCGAATATGTGTATGTGTTTCCAAAATATTCTTCATATATATACACATTTACAAAGGAGATTGTGACTTTTAACATAAAGAGTCACATCTTTCAGACACTAACCAAGAATCTTTTAATGAAATTAAACTTGGACGTAATATATTTATATTAGTCCTTATTAGCCATGGTGAAGAGATGAATTTCTTCAAATTAAAATGATGGCTCCACACAATACTCTACTATCAGATGACATATATTATCCTCTTTATCCTTCATTGCATATTTCTGTCATTTGCTATTCTGCATATCTATATTTTGTAATTTATCGAACAGTGAATTTATATACTCTTGTATCTTTCCAAACATTTTAGGCCTTTTCAATTCATCAGAATTGGTCTCTCATTGGGCATATGATATGTGACTATGTGTATTTGAAAAGAATTGCATATGCATCGAGAATTATTAATATGAAAAAATACATTCTTGAACATGGTCTGGAATTCAACGCTTTCAAATCTCTTTAGATGATAGCCATTTGTGTTTGGTGTTCCTCTATTTATTACTATTACTGCAATCTCATATCATATTCAATAATTTAATGATAATATTTGTTATTGCTATTTCTTCTTGGTCAAATGTTGAATTGCAAACCCGTGTCTTTGATGGCAACATGTAGGAAGGAATTTTCCTAAAACATCAACGATACCTTTTTTATTCTGAAAAAAATTCAATCTTAGCCATGAATGACATGTGTTAACATGGGATATGAATTGATGGAAATTATTAGCAATTAGTTGTCTCAATATCTTCATATCTTTAATGTGCAGGACCAGGAAATGAGATTCAAGCACGTTAACTGATATGAATTGGTGGTATTGTGTATGGAAAATCAACTTAGTAGCCACGATGTCTATGAATCTTCATGTAGAATACTGAAATTACATGATAGTATCAATGCATTAAGACTTGGTTAGCATCTTCTTGTCATGAAACATCTTAACTGTCAATTGTTACATGATTACCGAATGATAGACATGTGCTTGATGGATTTGTTCAAAAACCATGAGCCACCTTTTAATGTGCTATGATAAATCAGTTGCAAATCTTTATACACAAATGCCTTTCACATTTTCCATTATGATACAATGTGATTGATGATACTTCAATTTGAAAGCATGTTACAGTAGGCAATATTTGATAGACAACTTGGTTGCATGTAAGAGTGTTATGTTGTTACATGAAGAATGAGAAAAATTGGGGCACTCACATGACATGGTGCAGACATAGAGAATATCTATTCACAACTTAGAAGTTTAATATGCACCGTTGTTGGAGATACTTGATCATAGAGTCTTATACTAATTCAACATGTTCATGGTCAAAGCTCGTTATATCTTCACTTCACATTAATGGTAGATTTATGTTTCATCTGTGTGTGAAATAATTAGGAGTCTACTCATCGCAAGTCTTGAAAGTATCAATATAATACATTTCATTTCTGACTTCTAACCATCTCTAACAAAATATATTATACTCAATAGTTGTTAGAATGGAGGGTCATATAGAAACACCTTCAAGTTCTTGGCATTGATTTGTAACAATTTTTTATTCAAATGGAGACTAGAATTTTTGGCTCCATCACCATGTATACAACAATATGGTGCAGAGACATGCTTGTGTTTGTCGAGGAAATGGAAACGTGGTCGGTTAGTTACCTGTGTACATTAAGGTTTACAAATTTCCTACTACATAGGGAGAGGGGCAACTTCAATAGTAAGTGGTAGGTTTCCTAGGCACCAATGTCTCTTTCAACTAATGTGTCAGTTAACATCTTGCAAAATGCATTTGAAGTTAGTTTATCAGATGTAAACATTGTGGAGATGTGAGATAGCATAGAGTGGTATGTCTCAAACTTTTGCTCTACTTTTGCAGAATATTTTGCAATATATTTTAGGACTACATTTATTGATAGAACAAGTTGGTAGTCTACATTGGCTCTCCAAATGGATAAAATTGATGCATTGTGGAGATTGATACGGTCATCATTGCATGTCTAATTGACCTTTTCTTGTCCATTTGCACTAATAGACATGTCTAAACTAGTTTGCACTTTCCATGGGGCTTTATATCAACAAACCATAGCAGCCTGCATTTTCTAAAGGAAAGTTTGTGTTGTGCACTTTGTATGCTGTTGGACATGATTGAATAATTTAGTGTAATCATTGGAGGTGATACTTGTTAATATTGATTCAGTGTACAGTAGGAAAGGGTCATCTGTTGGTGGGAAGGGTATCACTTCCTTTCTTTGTTCAACGGTCCTCAAGTTCCATGTAAAGATATAGTTGACAATGTATTTGACTGCATTCTCCAGTACTTGTGCATTATTCCAATCAAGTTTCTTAAAATTTAAGGCACCAGGGAGCCAAATGATCCATGGATATGTACAGACCCTCTATGTTTTCATTCATACCAATAGTTCGTAACTCCTAAGAGCTTGTTGAGGACCTCTTGAAATGTGGTAAATCTATGGTGCATGTATGGATTAGTGAGATGTGCATTTTGCACTACATTTTATAGCCTCCATGAGCTTGTTGCATGATGGCATAGTGGTGTTGTCAAGGGCATGATGTTGTGCAAGTCGGCCCATTTTGTATCTGCTGCACTCAATGTGAAAAATAGTGTTGGATAGCCAAGTTGTATAACCATATTGGACAACTCACCTCGTCTTTTATTCCAAAAAGGGCTTGTTCAATAGATGTTTGAGAGGTAAAATGGATAAGTTATTTTGTGAGTTTTTCACTTGGTACGTCCTTTAGCCTTTGACGAAGGTTTGCAATAGTTGTAGGAAGTGCTTAGTCTAGTTGTCTTTAGACAAAAACTAATGTAGTAGACTGGGTTTAATGCCTCATGAGTAAGTTTAGCAGAAAGTATCTGAATCAAGGGTGTTGGCCATGTTGATTATCATGATACTGCATAAGATGCATAACATATTAATGGAGGTGCACTTCCTACAATTAGCATCTTTTCTATTTGAGTTAGGATTTTTAAGCAAGAAGGTTGCTCTCTAGAGTCCATGTGATTTCACTATGAGAATTGGTGACTATCCTTTTCAAATGCACATCTACAACAAGTATTCATACCATTGCACTTTTTGTTTTTTATACATGGATACTTTTCCATGAAAATTACATATGTTAGTATCTTTGAAAGGGTATCCAACTTTGCATGAAAGTTATTTCTAGCAGTGCAATAATCTATACCAAATTGCAATACACTTTCCATTGCCTCTACTAAATTGACATGTTGGCCTACATTTTGGAGGTAAGTGAAAAAGGTGGGAATGTCAAATGGGTAGGTCATGTTGGATTGGTTGAGTTATGGTTGACATATTGGGAGGATGGTAGGGTTATGAGATGGTGACAACGTCACGTCGAGGGTTGTCAAATGAAGGCTTCGGTACATCTCTCAATGTTTCTTATTGATTGTTTCTACACTTGCATGATATCATTTTTGTTGCAGCTCATTTCTTCAAGCCCATGTACTAGCATCAATATTATTTTGTACTTGCATCAATAGGCCAATTTCTATGAGTATTTGTAGTACTGGTTGTATTGATGATCGCTAATTGCACCTTTAGTCTATGAAAGGAAAAGTGTGTTAAACAAGAATACTTAATGGGTATAAACAAATGATAGAAATACTAGTTTGGAATAGATGTAGAAGTAGACTATATAGGCAAGAGAGGAAAGTATGTTATGCAGTTTAGAAATAGTAATACGTTAGTACATGCGATTTTAAAACATAGTAAAATAATGCCAAACTCTAAATACTAATATACGGATGATGTTCATTTATAGATGTACAATAATGTCAATGTTATTTGGTAAAGACATATTTCTTAATTTGTGCAGTTTAGTACGCACAAATAGAACACAAGTAAAACAAGCATGTTAGCAATTTACTTAGGGAAAACAATATTGTTGGAAAATCTATGGTCTAGCTGATTGGATCAAAGAAAAAGAATAATTTTTTATTCTCCACAATACACAGGCATGAAAGGTAGTAAATTTTTTCGAGATGTAGCTTTGTTACAGTAGTTTCGATGCATGTGGCTTCCTCGTTGAAAATAGTGAAATGGAGCAAAGATGAGATAGGTACTACATTGTCAAAGTTTAGAGTGGTTGATATGGCATTGGACAAGGGTCTCAGAGCATTGTCAAGGGATTTTTTGGTATACCATGTTCAAGGTGTAGTGGCTTCTAATATATTAGGATTTATCACAATTGCAGTTGTAGATATACTATCTAGAGGCTTGCCACACCAGGATATAATATGAGTAGATTGGATTAGGAGTATTGAAGGATTTGGTAGTACTAGCAGTGCTATAATATTCCTGCCCTTAACATCACAAAGTTCACCATGTATGGTAATATCAATAGTACATTTTGATATATTAGTACTAGTAATTGTGCATTTGTGTCTTTTAGTACCATCTACTTTAAGATTCATAATTCACCATTGGGTTTTGAATTTGTTGCCAGTAACTTGTAAGGTATACTTGCCCACTTCTAAACAGTGGGCATCTATAGTTGTACATTTCAATTATTAGATAATAGTCAAATGTAGGGAACCTGCCCGGTCTTCCAGTGTTGGGATTCTAATAGTATATGCATCGTAGGAGCCTTTCTTGGAGAAATTTTTTTAAGTAGCTATATTACTCATATTGCTAAGTTTGAATTTTCTTTCTTTTTTTCTTCTTTCCTTTGCAATTTGCTGATGGTTTTCCTAATTTGCATGGAGATTACCAAAAGCTGCCCATCAAGAAGTGTTGACCGCACAAGGAGGAAAAGCAACAGAGGTTGCTAATGGTATGTAAAGAGTGTAGAGGTTGCTAGTCCAATGGTAAACATTGTTGCACAATGCATAATAACCAGCAAGTGGGAGCCATTCTAGTTGACCCACTAATTGGCTGAACCGAGATATGATTATGTTTACTATCTTGGAAAATGGGCAATAATAACTATGGAGAGTATAACATACTCAGGAGTCTTTTGTAGCTATGGTTAAATTTCGATTCACTGTTTTGTATCTATGGTTAAATCTTTATTAAGCCCAAATGACTAATATATGTTTAACTAAATTTTGATGGTGTAGATGTTGCCTATTGATAGCTATAACAATGAGAGTACGTATTGAAAAGCATTTGGAAATGCAACCTCCACAGATCTTATTAGCAGACTAGAGCATAGTAGTTTAATTGCTTAGCCCTGTAAGATACTTGTATATAAGTGACTAATTTTGAAAAGCTGTTACAAAGGTTACTCTTAGATACATGAAATTGGAAAAGTTCACTTACATTATGAATAAGGATGCTATATGTAAGCTTCTATCTACATTCCCTTATTGTGTACATCCCTTCAAAGCTTCTCTATACTACTTTTTCAGACATATACTAGTTTACCTATGCAGTAATGTTAGATAAATGTGTATAAGTTACACACATTGATGGGCATAAGAAAAATGGGTATTCATATTTGCATAAAATTGCAAAAGTTCTTTTATATTATTAATAAGGAGGCCATATCTAAACTTTCATTTACATTTCCTTATATTTAGCATTTCTTTGTTGTTGATGTACATCACTTTGAAGCTTCTCTATCTTACTATTTGAGGCATCTACTTCGATTTGCCCTCAGCATGCAATGCAGCTTTGACCTCGGCCCTAACCTCGGATTACCACTTATGTCTTTGATGCCTAATCCTCTTCAAGATGCGAGCTATGGTTTCATCATCTCCCATGTGATTAATTTAGGAGTAATCATAGTCTTCACTGAGAGCGTTCACTATCCTTACTTGTGAAGGATGGCGGGTATGCTTTCTTTTTGTGTACTAAATGATGGCCATCCTTTGCCTAAATATCATATATAATAGCTAAACTTAGTACAAATACAATTACAAGTAAATGGATGCAAAATCTACATTCATTCATAACTAATGTGGGAATAATTTCAGAAACAAAAAGTAATCGTCACTATAATCCAAAATAAGGAACGTACTAGTGATTTTAGAATAACAAATTAATCTTGCCTATAAACCAAGAGAGAATTGTAGTGTAAATAATCCATGAGATAATTGTAGTAGTAATGATTTTAGAATAACAAAGTAAGCTTCCCTGTAAACTAAGAGACAATTATAGTCTAATTATTACACACCACAAGAATATATAATCCTTCAGAATTGTAGTCTAATTATTACGCAGACTGCAAGTAGATATAAAGCATATGTACCTTTTGGTAAATAGAAATTGGATTCTTGTCCAACGATGTCCTATGTGCTGCTAATGCTGGTGGAGGAAATCTTCTGTACAACAGAATATGGCACATAGTCACCATAAATAATGTACATAGAAACTCCGACTACATTCCTTTTACTAATATCCAAATTTCATCTTATATGCTTCAGCGTGATCATGAGAAGGAAAGTCTCAACTCAATACAGTACAGGCAGACATATAGAGGATATGGTGCCAAAATCAATACCAAGGATGCTACGGATATTTAACAGTATCTACAGAAAAGCTTTGCCTATACAAAAATATACAACGAGCACATATTACAGAGCTCAGAGTTTGAACACATTTCAAATGAAATATCGTGTTTGTACAAAGGAGACACTGTGCAAATTCAAAGAGGCCCTCATTCACAGAAGAAGCATCTCCTCAATTCTTGTTACTGGTCAGCATATCACAGTTCCATCAAGTCAAATGTAAGAGGACGGCCAATAGCTCAGGGTTAGAGTCGTACCTGGGTAAGACCAGGTTCAATTACACAAGGTACAAAATCTGAACAATCAAGCACCCAAGAAAAGAATATTAGGAGAAATCAAATGCCCAAGAAAAGCAAGTTAGGAGAACATAGGAGTAAGTAAAGTCCGAACAATCAGAAACCCATGAAAAGTAAATTAAGAAAAACAGGAACATGTAAATTTGAACAATTAGAAAGTCAAGAAAACCAAACTGGGGAAAAATAGGATCAGAAATTCACTCCATCAAGGCACGTCGGCTAGGGCTCCAATTATTTTCTGGGTATCTTTGCGAAAGCTGTAGGATAACATCGGTACTTTTTCTATGTAAATGCCCAAGAATCTATGTAAAGAAAACATCACAATGAAGAAAATATAAGAAAGTTACAGTTAACACCATTTCCTTCCTTTCAGGATCAGGATTTGGCCACCTCATAGCGTTTTGTCCATTTCAGAAAATAAATGGACAGTCCAAATCTAAAACATGACCAAAAAAGAAGCCCCTAAATGAATCTATAGATTTAATCTGCGCATACCTAACAGCCGTAATTCAGTAACGATGTTCCAAGTAAATCCAACGTTTAAGGCAGAGGTATGAGAGGCCAAATTTGAACAATGACCTAATTTCAGCTGAGGCTGGAAAGAGCTCATTCGAAACCAAAAACATGCCACAAGGAAGACAGAAACAAATATGGGCAACAAATTCGCACATGCGAGAATGTGAGGAAGAACTCACAGAGAGAGTTTGTGCATTGAGAAATAATGGAGGATATAATCGTTGAAAGGAGCTCCAGCTGTACAAGAAACAATCTGCCCATGTTTTTCTGGGACCACAATTTGGTTAGTTGGGGATGTTCCAGCGTGTCGTTAATGGCGGCGCATAGTCGAACTGTCGCTTCCACACTGGAACCTCTCCAACTGAACAAAATGTGCTCGCAGTCTCACTCTCCCGCCATTCTTCACCAATAGCCGCCGCTTCTCCCATTCTTCATAATAAAATTTCGCCGGATTTATAGAAAATAATGGGAGCCCAGTCACCGCTCCACCGCTCCACCGCTATGCTTCCCATTGCCATGCACAGTTCGTTCACCCTACATTGCCGCTGATGAACTATCAGTCTCGCGCCTTCACCGTTCCTTCACCGTCGGTCACTGGAATTCTTATTATTAATGTAAGAATTCAAAGATTCAAAGTACTAGAGTATAATATTTTTTTAAGAGTATAAAATAATTTATTGTTTATATTAATTTTCACTTATAATATTTTTGTCTCTTTATTTAATTTATTTTTTGAACACAAAAACAGTTTTTTCAATAATTTTTTTAGTTAAATCATTATTTATTTTAAATAGTTTGATTCAAATTTAAAAAATATGTAATTATTTTATTTAGCTTATTGAATATATTTTAAAAATATATTATTATTTTATTTGAATTGTGGTATGATATATAAACTTTTCTTATTCAATTTTAGTTGTAATAATTTGTTTTTGAAGATTTCTTTTTCTTAAAAATCTAAGTTTAAATATAAAAATTTATGATGTTTACCAATGAGTCTTAAACAATATTTTATTTCTCTGTCCTAAAAATTAATACAATTTTTTCTTTTGAGATGTATGATTTTTTCAACTAAAGTATTAAGAAATCATTTACTTGAAAGATAAACTGCATTAATCTAAAGGATAACTTGCATTAATCTTTGAGTGGAAGAAAATTTATTGTTTAAGAGTAAAACAATTTTATTTTTTTCTATTTAAACATATTAAATATATTAATTTTTTACTATAATAAAGTTGTTGACTCAAGTTATTGTTGGAATTTAGTTGATTGTATAGTATTAAAAAAAAATATTTGGTGACATAATTAGGATCATAAATAAATTAAATCGTTAAAAGAAACTCCCATTCACTAGTTACAAAAATAAGTAGTATAATGAAAATGATTGAAATTCAAAACTAAACCATGGACAAATATCATCTACAATTTTCTAATTCCTACGGTTTTAGCCTTATGTTACTAACGTTGTTGGAAGCAAAAGTTTTATTCTAGTTCTGTTTGGCAACCTAGTGTTGTACATGGAAGGGATTTTTCAATGGAACAAAGTGGAGGCTAGGATCTTCTCTCCCCTTTCTCTACTTCGATTGGCCTCAATAATGGATTTGTGTTACTTGTAGAAATGCATAATGTAATCAATGTAAAACATTAACATATTGATGAGCCCAAGCTGACAGAAATATTCTAAGTTGTAAGCAATAAACTAGGGATTGCCCCTTTAAATTCTATATAATAAAAGACTAAGTCCCGGGCAAGACTGGAGGTTTTCTTTCCTTGTTCTTTCCTACCAGTGCCCGTTTGAACAGAGGACTTGTAATTTCTTTTATTTATTTAATAATATAATGAAAGGCTTCATTCGTTTATCGATAAAAAAAAAATCATCTCCAATTATATCAAGCAATTGAAACATTTTCCATCTAGAAAATAAAGTCAAATAACTTAAATGATATGCAAATTTTACATATATAAAAATAATTAACATATACCTTAAGTAAAATATGAATCCTATTAAAAAATTTAAACTAAACATTTAGATATATTTCTTTCAAACAAATAATAAAATCATTGATTATGTGAGACCCCTCCTCTTGAACACTTATAACAAGTCTTAAATTTTCAAATGTGCTTTCCTAGAGGAGATTAGAGTGGATTAGAAGAGTGAAATGAAGTGTTAAAATGGGTACATATTATAGTTCCTTGTGAAATGTGATACAATTGTACTCACTGGTGCACTTAAATTTTCCTTGTTTTAGCAACTCAATGATAAGCATGTGGAAGACATTGTTAAGTATTTCTTTCATTTTATGTGTTGTTGTTTTGGGTGCTTGTAAAGGGTTAGGAAATGGTGTTTTAAATATTCTCTTTCTTTAATTTTCATTGAGGAATTATTCATAGATGTCAAGGCATTACTTACCCTTGGAAAGGGAAGAAGTGGCCTTATGGAGTGAAGGGGTCAGTTGTGACCTCCATGAAAGTGTAAAGTCTCTTCTCATGGAGAACAGGGAAACTAAACATGGTCTATGTGTTAGTATCACTAATCTTTGTTGTCTATGACTGTAAATCACTTAGTCATTTACAAGGCAGAGTCAAACAGTCATCACTATGACCAAGCTTCTCTGCATAGGTCAAGTGATGCACATAAGATAGTATGTACTGAGCAATTATACAAAAGTCGAGTAAAGTATGGTATATGGACTAAGTTCATTCAATAACTAAGAAAATTATTAGTGATTGAGTATAATTCCAAGTATATAAGTACCAAGTGATATAGTATGTGTTGAACACACTATATGTCAAGCATCAGGAACTTAATAAAGGTCGAGCAATAGTAATGTCAAGCACTAGTAATAGTAGAGATTGAGCAATGCAGAGTTTATATAAAAGTCAGGAATGAAATAGAGTTTTAGGAAAAACAATTATCATGCTAACTTGGAAGTTATATTTAGTTTTGAAGAGGTTGTTATAGAACATTTAATACTTGTTGAGATTGTTGGAAAACATTTACATGGCATGGATCACATATCCCCATGTGTATGTTCAACAATCAGGATGAAGAGGCCAAACATGGAAACATTTAGAAGACTCTTCATGGAATCTTTATAAAGAAATGATCTTAACATAGATTTAGAGGATGTGAGAGCTGAGAAAGTGGTCGTATGCATCCATGTCAAAAATGAAGGAGGAGATCATAAGTCATTCAAAGGTTCTATTAACATCTAACAGAACAAGTGACTTATTCATAAGGAATGAAAGTGGAAGGGAAAAACAAGAGTATCAGATTAGAGGAGAGGATCAATTAGTAAGGAGAAGACTAAAAATTAGCTTGTAGAGAAAACTGAGAGGCAAGTACTGAGTTAGTTTTAATAGATTTGAATCAGGGTAAATCTCTTAACAAAGTGGTCTTAACAGATCTTTATAGATCTCCTAATAGATTCCTAAATTAGTCATGTCAAATCCTCTAACTGGGTGAAACCTAATAGTTTCTTAAGTCTTTAACAGGAAAGAATCCTCACATAGTAGATCCTATATTATTGTCAAACATTATATCCTTAACTGGTTAACTTTATTCTTGCAGTACTGAAGATTTGTGCGTATCATCTCCACCCTAGTTTTACCTTCACCTTGGAGGGTTTTTGGGTAAAAAAAATTGTGTTATGTGATTTTACTTTCGTGCATGGGATTGAATTGATTTACATGTTACAAAAAATTTACATTTATTGTATTACATGCATAAGTTATTATTGGATGTGGATGAATTCGAGAAAATAAATAAATTGTTATAGATCTCGATTCACCCCCCACCTCCCCCTCCCCCTCTCAATATCTAGTTTATTCTTCCATAAATCAACAATTGGTATCAAAGCATTGGTTCTTTGAAGGAAGTTTAAAGGCTTGGATATTAGGTTTGGGAAGATGGAGGCTTTCAAATTGGATAAGACTATTGACAGTTAGGTGATCAATATCCAACTCACACTGCAGAAGTTAAAATAGACAAGACAATATCTAAAGGATTCCCTAAAAAGGAGAAAGAAAATTTCCATACATATAAAGAAATTCTCTTATGAAGAAGTTGAAATTGAAGTATTATTTGACCCAATCAATCCTAATGACAAAGCATCTTCTGAACCACTAGAAAAGAACAAAATCTTCAATGAAGAGATAAGAATACTAAAGAGAGAACATGGAATCCAATTAGTGAAACTATGTGAAGTGATTGAACAAAGAAAGAAAGTCAAAGAAGATAGAACAAGGGAAGAAGATGATAGGAGGGTAATAGCCACCAAACTAAAAGAAAGGTTATCAGATGTACAGAAGCTCACAAATACACAAATAGATATGATGAATCAACTAATGACTGCAAACAAGGTATTGAATCACAAAGATATGGATATTGCCAAACTAAAATCTCACAATGAGATATTGAATAATGAAATAAAGAATGAGAATGAATCTATGGAGCAATTCAACAAACAGTTGAGATAATGGGTGTTGCACACATTGCATAATATTGCTATATTGTATTATTTTATTTTATTATGTAATGTTGTATCTAGAAGCACCTAGATGGATGTACAACATGGAAAGATTCCCATGGGATAAACTTGATGAGTTGTATTGTAACATTGTGATAGTATTTCATGTAATCATTTAATATTGGGGAAAATAATTAAATGTTCAATATTAAATGTGGGGTCAGTGGGTTAGGTAGCACATGGTTAATGTAATACCACTCAGTGGTTTTGTGGAATTTGCTACTATATAAGCAGCCACAAGGGTAGTTATTGGTGTGAGAAAGAGAGAAGTGAGAAGATAGAAGAAAAAAGAGAAAGAGTCGAGCGAGACAAGGCTTGATAGGTTAGCCAAGGGAGCATTTGTGAAGGTTGGAAGCATGGCACAGGATGTGTGGAATCATGCTTGTTCACATAGCTTGCTCAGTGGTGGCTATGGCTTTGAAGGATTTCATGGTTTTATTACAATGGTATTTTTTCTAAATAATACATGGTGATGGATGCTTTTGGAGGCTAAGTTTTTTCATCAATGAGGGTTTCCCAGTGTATATCGTGTATCACATTTTTGTGGGTATGTTGTCTATTCTCTTGTATGTTGATTTCAATTGCATATATATTTCACATCTACTATGGGTTATGTGGAAACAATATATTCTTTGTTTCCTTAGAAGTAGTATTAGAGCCTGGTTGTGTTTTTGTAACCCTAGATTGAATCCATGGGAATGCATGAGAGCATAAAGAAAGGGCAAGATATATAAGTTGTTTATTGCGGATCTAAGGGTTTTGGATTTGTTGTTATGATGGGATGTTGAAAGATTTTGAGAATTTGAAATTTTTTGACAAAAGGTTTTTCTTCTTTTTCAAATGTTTCATTTAAATGAGGGTTTTAGGGGCAGCTTGCAGAAATGACCTCGTGAGCAAAAGTAGACCTTACCATTGGATCTAGGTTGACATTTTTGAAAATTTTGATATATAGTATGCCCTAGTTTGGCCATATTTAGAGGGAATGAAAGAGTTTTTTAGTTTCAACCCATGATGGCCATCAAATTTAATCTCGTCCAATTTTTTTCACAGTGAAAATGGTAAAAAGATTGTCTTAGTAAAATGGCCATAACTTTCTCTCAAGATATCAGATTTCAGACTTCTTATAGGTGTTGGAAAGATAATTCAAAGCACTACAACTTGGTATGGTTTTGGTTTTGTGATTTTGATATTTTGTTAGGTTTTAAGAGCCCAAAAGCCAGATGTTGTTTATTTTAAGCATAGATTAGGGCATAACTTGAGCATACAAATTCAGATTTTTGACTTCAAGTAGTCAATAGAAAGATATTGGAAGGCTCTACATATTAGTTCAGATTTAGTGCAAGTTTGGCATGATTTATTTGGTGATTTATTAATATGAATAATTTATGATATATATTGACTATGGTAACATTGTGAGTTTATGGCATTGTATATTTTGAAGATTTTGATTTGATGTCATTGTATACTCAGCTCATATTTTAGATTGGTCTTATGATGATATGGTTATCAATGTTTGATTTGGATATGTATGATGACTTGTTGTGTCTACACGTTGTGCAATGTTATGAGTGGTCTATACTTATAGGCTATATTTATGGCTTGGATATGGGTTGTCTTTGCTCATTGATCTTTCATTATTGATGCATATTTAGATTGGTGGCTTGGATTTGGGTTGTCTATTTCGTAAGTCACATGATTTTCTAATTTTACTTCATGTAGAATGGATAAGATGTTGTTACCAGATACAGTCATGGTGGAGAATTGTGGTTAACTATTCTATGCTAGCAAGTTGGAAAAAATGAGAGTTAGATGCTCAGTTCATGGATGTGATCATGGTGGCATGGATTTTGGAATGACATGATTAGATATATAGTTACATCCTTAATGTTCATTAGTTTGGATTCTGATTTGGTTATGGTGTTATATCTTCTTGGTTGAGGATCATGGTTATTTGGTTTGTTTTGAGGAGCTCATGATGTGCACTTTGAGTTTTTTGATGGTTTGATGCCTTGGTTGATTCTCATGGTTAGAGGATGGATTTTTTTCATCATGATGTCATGGACAACTTGGATACATGATTTAGTGGGATCTTGTGACACTGATGGGGTGACAGTGCAGGATTAGTTCCTGGTTTGGTTTATATCTTCTTGGTTTGGAGATCTTGGTTTCACTTGGTATTAATACTTTGGTTGTGTGAGTGTAGACTTGGATGATCTTCATGTAGGAGATGGATTTTTAGATGCCATAGGTGACTTGGTATTTTGGTTGAGTAGGATTCATTGGCATTGATATATTTATTGAGTGTTTGTAGATGTTGGAGGTTTGTCTTAGATCCTATTGCTGCAGAAGCGTCTTTGACATTTGCATGGTGCACTTGTTATCTTCATGGTGTGTGGAGATGGTTATTCATGGTGGGTGGAGATGGTTCTTCATGGTATGTGGAGATGGTTTTCTTCATTATGTGTGGAGATGGTTGCATCTTGAGGACTTATGGGGTTCTTGGTAAAGGTGTGGTTTATGCTTTCATTCGACATGTTATCCTTAGTGTAAGGATGGCTTTATTATTATGTCATGGTATACTCTTGACACTTGTTTAGAGTTGTGACATGTTATAGTAGGTTCATATGAAGCATGTTATCTCTTTGGTTGAGATGGTTAGATCATGGTGTCATGTTTTTGTTCCTGAGGCCATGGTTAGAACTTTGACATTTATCTTGGTCTAGTTTCCATTTATTGAGTACATTAATCATAAGTTGGATACTTCATGATATTGCTATGTTTCATTCAGAGTTGGCATGGATTGGTTGGTTACAAGTGCTCATGGATACTTAGAGATGGTGGTGATGCTAATTTCTCTTTGATTAGAGATGCATTTATCAAAATGGTTGATGATTTAAGTAGGAAGTCTAAGGGGCATTCGACTGATATGGACTTGAGAGGAGATTTTTCTTAGATGATTCTTGGTTGGAGACTTGGATAACTTGATGAGAATTCTCATTCCCCACTCTTTGTCTACTCAATGGTCTACTACTTGAGAGGTATAGCCCATATTTTTTTCTCAAGTGCATTATAATTTTTCTTGTCTTTCATAGATATGGATCTTGAGCTATGGTACATGAGTTAGTTCTAGAGGGTTCATTTGAGAGATGGTTTAGCATTGATTATTTCCATGTGCATATGTTTTTATGTTGGTTGATATTGGGAGATGGTTTTATAATGGGCATATTCCTTGGATTAGGAATGGTTTATGAGTTTGATCTTCTTGTGAGAGGATTACATCCATGATTAGTTATATGATATGGTTTGGATGTTTTTGAGGCTTCTTGGTTGGGTTTTTATGGATGATATCATACTTGCATGGATTACATCTAGAGGTGTGCATAGGAGGACATGATATAGGATATAATTTGCATGGTTTCTCTTTGGTCTTGGTTATCTTCCTAGATGTTCGATTTCACTAACATTGATTTTGAGATTAGTTAGAGATTGTGATCACTGGTTTCTACTCATGTATGTCATGTGAGAGATGGCATGGTTATTTCTTTAGTTTTTTCCTCTATTGGTTGTGGAGAACTTGGGAGACTATTGGAGAGTCGTTCTTGTAGGTTATTGGTTTATATTTTTTGGATGTCTTTCAGATGTTGTGAGTGGATTGGTTATAGCCTTGACACTATCTTTTGCAGTGGGAGCTTCTTGGTATATATGTGGTAGGTATTTCCCTTGAGGCTTTTCACTACAGGTTAAAAATTGGATATGTTGATGATGTGAGATTCACTTGGTATACCTTTGGAGGTATGGATAGTTGGATTGGTTTGGCACTTGATATAGGTGCTATTTTAGCTATGGATATTTTTGACAACTATGGATACATGTGATTACCTTTGGATCAAGTTTTTGTGCTTGAAATTTTAGTTGGTCTAGGATTTTATGATCTTCTAATGTGATAGGTTGGGTGGCTTTCTCTTTAGATGGTTTCTATGTATGTTTAGTGGTAGTGACATAATAGGAGGTGAGATCATTCATGTTTGAGAAGCTGGATACTTTGATTTTTTTGTGGGTACTAGGATGGAGTGCACTTCATGTACTTTGATCCATGATGGTGGATGTGCTAGGAGGGATTGTTCCCTTGTTCATTTATGTGGCTACAGACTGACCCTATGTAATGTATACAACAAGTGGGAGATTGTTGAGATAATGGGTGTTGCACACATTGCATAATATTGCTATATTGTATTATATGATTTTATTATGTAATGTTGTATCTAGAAGCACATAGATGGATCTGCAACATGGAAAGATTCCCATGGGATAAAGTTGATGAGTTGTCTTGTAAAAATGTGATAATATTTCATGTAATTATTTAATATTGGGGAAATGAATTAAATGTCCAATAGTAAATGTGGGGATAGTAGGTTAGATAACACATGGTTTATGTAATACCACTTCGTGGTTTTGTGGGACTTATTCAGAATGTTAATCTGATCACATTACATAAGAATCAATGTTGATATGCAGGGATTTGGTATTTTAATGTTTTGAATGTTTTATAAAAAATGATTAGAAAAGGGAAAGTTGATTGGGAATGATGAAATATGCAAACCTAATGTTGAATGTGAAAGTGATTTATTGTACTTATTTATATATTGCTGATATGATTTTCTTGGACTAATGCCGCTCAAGTTAAGTGTGCAAGAATTTGACCATGGGATTTAAGGGGGGAACAAGGCTCAAACCCATGTGAAACATGACATGGCCAAGGTTGGATCTATGGAAGGATTCAGACCTCTTTGTAATGTGTTTTATTTTGTAAAGTAAATGGTATGTGGGTGATAGTTGAATGCATGTATTATTAGAGACGAGTCTTTTTAAATGTAATATGTTGTGTTTGTGTCACTTGACACTTGTTTTGTCCACATAGATATGACTTGGCATTTAGGGTTTTGGGAAAGTAACCTAACCTAAACATAACCCCAACATAGTATCCAAGTTATCCTCACATTTTTAAGTGTTAGGTAAGTCCCTATCCATTGAATTTCGAATTCCAACCATCCATTAACTTTTGGGGATCAAAAAATGGACCTAGGATGTTACCATGGTGAAAAATAAATGTCTACATGATAATAGTATGGGTTGGGGGTCTAAATCTAACCCTTAGTAGGCCTAGATGGGCTTAGGAACCCTCCAAATAAGTCACTATCAAAGAAATTCGAAAAGTTGGGTGTCACATGACTTTCTCCACTCTATTAATTGGTCCAGGCTACATTTTTAGAAGGAGACAAGGGTGTAAGAAAAGGAAGCTTGTGTTATGAACATTTTTAGTTAGTGAGGGTTTTGGGATCCTTTTTAGAGGATTGGACATGAAATTAGTGGGTTTTCTACCCACTCTCTAACTTTAGAGACTCTTAGGGTTTGGAATCTAGGAGGGAGCTCATCTACAACCTTTCATGTCCACCTTGCAAAAGGTTCCAAGGTTGGTGTTCTTTCCATGTAGATAGTTTTCTTCCATTTTGAAGTTAAATCTAGGTATTGCATTCATGAGAATGTAGGTAGGAAGAATGCCATTGTAAGGGAAATGTGTGGTATCATCTTGTATCATGTCGTTTTGTGTTGTGATGAGCCTGAAGTTTGAATTTCCACTGTTTTCTTGTTTTTTTTTTTATATTCCATTTTTGTGCATGTGTATTGTTGTGGGTGTGAGTGCTTCACTCACCATTTTGGAAGGGAAGAGAAGTCCAGGGTGAAGGGGTTAGTTGGGCTTGAAATGTATTGAAAACCTTGGAGTATGGGCTCCATTGTATGACATAATCATTCATATCTTGTTGGGGGTGATAAGGGAAGTATGATGTTTAAGGGAAATTTTGTGGAGTATGGGCACTAAGAGAGCTACAGCGGATGGTAGTGTGTATGGAGGATGTTGTGAAAGCCTTGAAAGGGTAGGAAATTTTCATATGGTGGAAGCCTCGAAAGGGCCTAAAATTTGTTGTTGCGGGTATTGTTTGATATGAAAAATCTCCATTTGAAAGCACACCTTCTCCCTATGTTTATGGTTCCATTATTGAACCATTGTGAATTATCCTTGGGATGGGATTGTTCAAGTTTTAAGATGTCACGTGTACGCTTTTGAAAAATTGTATGTGAAGCCCGATTTGAGGCTTGTCCCCCTAGCATGAGGGTGGTCTCTTTGGAGGCCTATCGTTGGGTGGAGAGCACCCATGGTCCCTATTGTTTTGTTGTGATGCATTTGAAGATTTGAGTTCAAGGGAGCACTTGAAAAAGGCTCGAAAGGATCATCTTGTAGATTTTTCCTTGGAAGAGAAACCTAGTCATTTGTGCATTGCTCTTGAAATGGAGAATTCTCCATCTTGTTCATGTTTTTTTGATACATGATTGCATGGTAGTAATGAAGGAGTTTTGAAGGCATCATATGTAATTGTCCCTTCAATTTTCATTGGTATGCACTTGGATGTGGTTAGCTTATAAGTGAAGTCTTAATGTGGATAATATTGGAAATGTTTCATGGAATTATTTTAGGCAACTATTCAATAGCAGTTAATGTCAATAAAAATCAATGTGAATATGTGGAATGTGATGACTAAATTGTGCTCATATCATGGTTAACAATGTAGATGATTTCAATAGAGTAATTAGATCAATATTGAAAAGTTTCATTGTGGGAAGAGAAGATTGAATTTGTAGATTGACAATAGATCCTTATTGATATGGATGGTTCAATTTGAAAGCTTAGGTGATTGAAAAGGAAGAATCATATATCATGTTTTAAATACGATGAAGAAAGTATTATGTTTGATAGTTATTGTAAATACATGGAGAATGATTCTTTTGGTTCCAAGTTCAATTTAGGTCCTTAGATGTGATAGATACTTTAGTATAAATTAAACTTGCAAGACAAATTGGTAAGGAAGTTGAGTCAATCATTGACACTTCATGTTTGTGACCTCCTAAAAGAATTATGAAGAATAAACTTTTGGCTTCAAAGTTTACCTTCGTGTAGCTACACTTTTGTATGAGAATGTGAAAATAAATCATTCCTAATACAGTCCAATAAAATATTCAAGGGGAATATCCTTGGAACCCTGTTGAAGTCAAAATAAATAAAATAAATTAAAGATGATATTCCCCAAACATGGATAAAATTACTAGACCATAAACCTTGGTAAGTTAAATCTCATGTAAGACCTATGATCCCTTGTGTCATAATTCCACAAGTAAACAAAAAATATATATGTCAAAATCAATATGATGGAAGGCTTGGGTAACTACCTTTAGACCTAAAAAGAAACCTAGAAACATTCATCCTTATAAAGAAATTGTTATAATAAGGAAAATAAAAATAAAATCCTAAAATGCTAGAAAAGACTACCTAGGCAATATGTATAAAATAAATAAAGAAAAAGTAACTTGTGTGAAAGGGATAGTGGTCCCCCCCCCCCACACACACACCCATCCTAGGTAGCTACAGCATTGAAAAGAATTTTAAGTATGTAAAGAAGTTGTAAAAGACTTGACTTCACTTTGACATGGTCAGAACACCCCTACTTAGGTTCCTCTAGTCTTAGGTCATGGGAAATGCACCTTTCTAGGAGTTGTGGATGCCTAGGTTGATATTGCCTCCTAGGGGCAAGTGCTAGGATGTAAGAGAATGTTTCATGTTTGAAATGAAAGTTGAGTGCTATTTTAGGGGAATATATTTTTGTTATTTTTTATAATTGGTAGGAATATTATGGGGTATGTGTCTTTGGGGTTAAGGTGGAGGGTGGAGTGGCTTAGTAGAGAAAGGGAGCTAGTATGAGTAAGTTAGTATATTTTAAGTTGTAAAGTAGTTAGGAACTTTTAAAATGCTTTAAGGATTAGCATGGAAACTGGGGTAGGTTACATTTGAGGATTGTTAAAAAAAATTAAGGCTAAACGAACTTTAAATTAAAACATGTGTCAAGGGTTTAGGGAGTTAGAATTTAGATATTAACTAATCATATCCATTGTGAGTATTAAGTAAAATTTAGTTCAATTTATTAACTCATATAATAATAATAATAATTAGAATTACTTCATATTTAAGTTATTAAATTATATATAAATTATTAAATTACATTTGAGTTATTGAATCATATTTGTGTTATTTAATCATGTACTAAAGAAATTAGTGGGTGAAAAAGGAGAATTTGATTTAAATGTAGGCTTAAGTTGATTTGAGGTATTTATATATAGTTATTTACTTTTATAAAAAAAACTAGGTATTAACCAACACTATAATGTTGACCATCAATAATAATGTCTTAAGGAAATTTGAATAAGAATAATAAATAAGTAGTAGGTGAATAAATATGGGATCAATAGTCAATATAATGGTACATGAGTAGGTATGAACTTGATGATCTTATTTTCACAATCTAACTTAGGTGGAATCAACACTTAAAAAGGATATTTAATAATAAGATTTTAAGAGTTGGAATGAATAGTACACATATATGATTTCATGATCAAGCAACGGTATAGGGTTGGGTTAATCATGAGTTAATGAGATGACCATGTGAAAGATAACCATCGAATTTGGTGTACCCAATCAAAATAAGATGATAATGTTTGCAAAGTTTGTTGCATATGTGTCTAGAAGGTGCAAATTTGAAGCTAGATCTTGGATCTTGAATATGTTTTTGTATCCAGCCGTAAGCCAGAAGGCCTTACAGTTGGGCATGTATGTTGATCATTTGATGAATCAAAAAAATAATATTGTTCTCTCTATGTGGTGTTGTTCACTTTGTGTTTTTGCTTCCATTGTGTTAACTCTCCAAGGTTGGTTTGGATTGTTGGGCATGCTTTTGGCCCTATTTATTCTTACCCTCCTTGCATCAGGTGGTATTAGACTTGAGGTTCATCCTTATGGAGATTGGATCATGTAGAACCTTGATTTAGATTTGGTTGTAGGGTTGTAGATCTATGAATTTGACCTATAATTTGTAGAGGGTTATAATCTTGTAGGAACCAAATTTTTACAGATGGTTCGCGGTAGAGGAAATGTCGATAATGATATATTGGATACATTGAGACAAATTGAAGCCAAATTAAATATTGTAGAGACAACCTAGAGGAGAGGAGTGCATCTTGAGGATGTGAGTGATGATGAAGCAGTAGCACCAAACCCTAATCCATAACTTGAAGAAGATCAAGATGAGGAAAGATAACTAAGAGTATTGTCTAGGGCACATTTGATGTCTGCTATAGAAGTTGTTCCTTATGATGGAAAGTAGGAAAACAATGCTATGTTGGATTGGATCTCTGATATGGAGAAGTTTTTTGAGAATGAAAATACTCCTAATAATAGGAAGGTTAAACTTGAAGTTACAAGGATTAAAGGTCATGCTTCCCTGTGGTGTGAGCATTTACAAATTGATAGACAAAGTAGAGGAAAGAAGAAGATCAAAACCTGGGTAAAGATGGTGAACAAGGTAAAGAACAAATTGCTTCTTTCTGATTACCAAGTTAGCTTGCTGAGAAAGATGCAAAATTTGAGGCAAAGAGACATGACTATGAAAGAGTATACTGAGGAATTATATAGATTGGACATCAAATCTGGACATGTGGATGATGATGTTGAGAAAATTGCAAGATATCAAAATGGATTGAGATCTAGAATTCAAGATGAAATAAGTTCTATGAAATTGGAAAGTTTGGAACAAGCATATCAATATGCATTGAAATCTGAGGAGGTGTTGACAAAGAATAATGAACAAATAAAAAGAGGTAGAGGTGGTAGATTCCAAAGAGGTAGAGGAAGATACTATGCTGAAGGTGGAAGATCTAACAGTTCTACACAAGATAAAGGCAAATCTAAATGGAAGAATGATGACAAAGAAAAGAATGAGTGGAAAGGTGGTAGTTCATACCGAGGAGCTACTAGTTCTTACTGAGGAAGAGGTGATTCTTATTCTAGAGGTTATTTTCGTGGTAATTTTTTCAAATGTGTTAAAGAAGGGCATAGATCATTTGAATGTAGATCCTCTGAAAGTGTGCAAGGTAATAGAAATGTTGTGATTTAAATAGACATTGAGAGTTCACTGAGTGGACCTGAGGCTGGAGAAAATTTGATGGTGAGAAGAACCTTATGTAATAAGGGAAGTGATGAGGAACTTGTCCTTAGAAGAAGTCTTTTCAAGAACAAATGTAAGATGGATGGAAAATGTTACAATGTGATCATTGGTAGTGGAAGTTCTAAAAATTTGGCATCAAAAGAGATGATTAAAAAGTTGCAGTTGTAGAGATTGAAACATCCCAAACCCTATCATGTTTCATGGATCAAAGATGAGCGTAAGATATTGGTGAGTGAACATTGTGTTTTAAAGTTCAAGATTGAACATTAATTTGATGAAGTGTTGTGTGATATTATGCCTATGGATTGTTGTCATATTTTTTTGCGTAGACCTTGGGAGTTTGATGGATACAATGTACATGATGGAAGATTGAATTAATATACTCTTTGGGTGAATGTGAAGAAGAAAATATTTTTTCCTTTTCTTGAAAGTCTAGATGAGGTTAATTGTACTACAATAAAAATTTGCGTAGTTATTGGAAAGAAATTTGAAAAAGTAGTGAAGAAGAATCAAGTTTGTTTTGCTATAGTTCCTAGAGGACTGAGTCTTGGTAGTAATGACTAAGCAGTAGAAGCTGGTAATGACTAAGTGATAGAAAATAGTAGTAGCCAAGTACTAGAAGAAATTATAGAATTGTTGGATGAGTATAAGGAGATTGTTTCTAAAGATATTCATGATGGTTTACCACCAATGAGAAGTATAAGTCATTTTATGGATCTAATTCTTGGAGCTAGTTTTATGAACAAAGCACCATATAGATTGACACCTACAAAGAATGAAGAACTTAACACACAAGTGCATGAATTTCTATAGAAGGGATTAATCAGAGAAAGTTTGAGTTCATGTGTTGTACCTATTACATTAGCACCTAAGAAGAATGTAGAATTGAGAATGTATATTGATTATAGAGCTATTAACAAGATCATAGTGAAATATAGGTTTCCTATGTTGAGGATGGATGGAATAATGGATTGTTTGAGTGGAGCAAAGTATTTTACCAAGATTGATTTCAAAAGTGGCTATCATCAGATCAGAATTAGAGAAGTTGATGAATGGAAGACTTCTTTCAAGACAAAATATAGTTTGTTATGCCTTTTAGTTTGACTAATGCACCTTGTACTTTCATGAGGTTGATGAATGAAGTTCTGAAATATTTTCAGGTAAGTTTGTGATTATTTATTTGGATGATATTCAGATATTTAATATGACTAAGGAAGAAAATCTTGAGCATGTTAGACAAGTATTGTAGAGTTTGAAAGAGAAGAAGTTGATGATTAGTCTAAAAAGGTGTTCTTTTATGCAAGAAGAGATTGTGTATTTTGGATTCATTATTTTAGCTGATGGTTTGAGAATGGATAACAAGAAGGTTAAAGAAATTTTGGAATGGCCTACACCTGGAAATGTGGGTGAAGTATGATCATTTCATGTTTTGGCTAGTTTCTATAGAAAGTTTATAAAGAATTCCAATTTTATTTGTAATGCTATGATTGAGAAAATGATAGGAGATAAAAAATAATTCAAGTGGACATATGAAGTTGATAAGAGTTTTGAGAGTTTGAAACAAAAGTTTGTTGAGTTACCTATATTGTCTTTTCTCGAATTCAATAAGGTATTTCAAGTTGAATGTGATGCAAGTGGTATTGTAATAGGAGATGCATTGAGTCAAGAAGGTAAACCTATTGCTTTCTTTAGTGAGAAGTTGAATGATGCTAAAAGGAAGTATTTTGCGTATTATCAAGAGTTTTATGTTATTTTTCAAGCCTTGAATAGGTGGAGACTTTATTTGATTCCTAAGGAGTTTGTGTTGTGTTGCCCCACTTTTCACCCTTTACACAAGTAGTAAATGTGATTACTTGTGTCTTAGTGAATTCCTAATTGTGTTTGAGTCTACGTCTAAGCCCCTTAGGTGGAACTAGTCTCCATTGGATTTCTCATTTCCCCTTCTCCACATTTCATAGCCAAGTGGTTTTCCTTTGTGTCAAAATAATCTTTAGGTAGGTTAGCTCTTGGTCTGATGGAGATTCATGTTGCTCATACAATGATAATTTACAAGTCGTATTTGCTTTAAATCTATCACTTTCTCAATGGAAATAGAAACTTACAAAAATTTGAAAGTCATCTTCTCCTCAACAATTTTTTAACCCATGAAGATGATTTCCCATGAAGGATGCCAAATGATGCACATGGATAAAAAACAAGAAAATAGTAAGGTACCTTATGGAAAATCCACATTCCCTTTCCAATTACTTGCCTTAGAAAAGGTTAAAGATTCATTGCAACTTTCATAATTGAACCTAGTGAAAAACACAAAATGAACTTCTCCTTGGCACATTTTCAACCCATGAAATTGTTTTTTCGCAAAAGACAATTCTGAAAGAAAAGAATTAAAAGGTGGGTCCCTATAGAATTTCTAAACCTTACTTGGACTTTTCTAAACCCAAAAAGGACATTGGTCTAAAGGTCAATTAAAGGAGAAGTGTTGGCAGAAAAATACAAATTGTCGTCTCCTCAATGGGTTTTTAACCCATGAAAACAATTTTTTGGATTTTAAAGAAAAGCAAGTTAGTAAGCAAGTTGGACCCAAAATTTGTATGTAAAATGGCTCAAGATGATAATGGAAAGAATTTAACCATTATAGGAAAGAGTTAATGAATAGAATTTAGCTCAGTAGATATTTTCCCATGGAGTATTCTAATGTTAACTTCCCAAAACTTGAAGGAAAATGGGAATGTAAATATGGGGAGATAGAAACTTGACGTTGGGCCAACGAAATAGTGAAAAGACCCTGAGATATCCATTAAAACCATGTAGTTATTGTTTCAAAATATTTCTCCTTTAATTCATTTGTGTGGCACAAATTCTCAAGATCAATGGATAAATTGAGGCTCCCATATATATGGAAATATGAATAGTTTAACAAACTACTACTCTTTTTCTTGAACTATTACTCTATTAATGTGAATAACTTTTTCAAAAAGCTAGTAACTATTGCATTAGCTATCCCTCTTAGTTTCTTAATTCAAAATTCATTTTCAAAAGAATGGCAACTAGGCTTGCAGGTTTTAGTGGGTTGAACGGGATCAAGTCCTAATTGCAAAACTTCATAGGTACATCCCTTCATTTTTATGACATGAAGGATTTCCAAAGGAGAGTGAGGTCAAAGTTGATCCATCCTATTACTAAGAAACTATGAGGATGTGGATTGGTCAAGGCAGCTAGTTTTCTAGTTGCAGTCCAAGCCCCAAAGTTAATCTATGAATGTATAAATCGTTACAACTCAGACACGAGGCAAATTGTGCTACCAAATGACGCAGTATTGATTTCCATGGATAGGAAAACTATGGTAAATTTCCTTCAATTTTTGGATCAAGAGGAATTCTAAAATTTAATAGTTAGGGAAGCCATTTCTGAGTTATCTGCCAAGAAGATGATCTAGAGGAAAGAAATCATGTAGACATAGTTGCAAAAACCATAGAGCGCAAAGAGTAAGGTTCCTAAGACTCTGTTTGGGACTTATCTCAAACCTAAGATTATTGATATCTTGGTCCTCTTACACAGATTGAAAGGTGAGGTAGAAGCTTTAAATTTTGTTGAGCAATATTTCATTTTGGTGCAAGTCATCTTCTCTAATACCTATTTTATTGATTGGGCTCAAGAGGTAAGCAAGATTCTTTCCAATGCTCTTCATGCTATGAAGTTCTATAACACATTCTATATGTCCTCTTTTCTCATTTACATGTTAGCTTCTTTAAAATTATGGTTAGGCCTCCCACAGGTAGAAAATTTTCCGAATGATGTGAAATCCTATGACTTTTACCCATGCTTACAATTGGAAAAATAGCCATGCAGATATGTGAAGTTTAATGATGCACTCACTGTGAGAATTTGTAGGGAGCTATAGGAATTTCCAAAGAGGAGTTTCAATCCTGAAGCCATGGAAATCATTAGCCAGTTTGGAAGTTATTTCATCCAATTCTCATCCTTTTCTTATTTGCACCTTACAACTTTTGATGGCTTCCCCATGAAGCTATTGAGGTATCCCAGTAATATGATTGTGTTGATCAAGATCGTGTGGCAAGATATTCAAGTAAATGTGTTGAGTGGTAGTCTGAAGAAGAAAGGGTACAACTTCCCTATGAAGGTTGGAGATTCAGTTGTAAAACTCATTTTGATGCCAAGAATATGCTAAAGTTGTTTGAAATGAAGTATAAGTTGGAGATGTACAAAGTCATAAGGCCCATGTTTGATCCAAATGGGTATGTAAGGGATGTTCTACAAGTTGGTAGTGTCATCAAGCACATCACCACCACTGATGGCTACTGGGCTAATTGCAAAGATGAGTTTGAGAAGCATGATCGTGCTTTCACCGAATTGATGGTTGATCAAGTGAGAATGTATAAAATCAATATTGATGTAGAGGGAGTAGAAGATGATGGTCAAAATATGTATAGTAACACCTATCTAACTAAGCTAAGAGGTACTCTAATGAGCTCAAAATTTTATGAAGATGCAAAAGAAGAGCTAGATATAATGATGGCTCAAGTCATCAAAAGGACTAGAAAATGGGTCAAATAGACCATAATCAAGAAGAGTCAAAGAAAAAGTACCACCACTCAAGCTTCCCCAATAATTGCAACAACTTCCTCCTCCTGGGGTGGCACATCAAGTGCAAATTTGGCCATTACACAAGGGCCAACTCAACCATCAAGTGGAGGTGATCAACCTCCTGACAAAGATATTCCCTTAGCTTAGACTTGCCAAGATGGCTCCCTCCTAGTAATCAAAACTCCATCAAAAGTAGAGAAGAAGGTGGAGGAATCAAAAGATGGTGTAGTCACTCATCCCCCTCACCTCATAGCAACCCAGTCCCATCTATAAGAACTACACTTCTCTTGCCAAGTAGCCCCCAGGTGAAAGTAGTGGATCTAGGAGATGGTGGAAGTAGTGAGAGTGAATCGGCTGAATTTGATGAAGTAACAAAGAAGACTTCAAAGGTAGATAAGGGCTCAAATTCTTCAAAGCTCATTTCACAAGCCCCAAAGAATCTTTTTTCCTTGGCTTCAAAGACACTCACTCTGCCCAAGGGATAGATGTTTAGTGTAGATTCTCTAGGGACTACCTCCAATGTGATAGGCACAAATTCATGGCTGGAGGACACCCTAGAGAGAAAGAGAAAGAGGAGGGATGAAGGAGCTCCCAAAAAGGATACTCTATCTCTTTCTATTCGCTCTGGATCGGCACTGAGCAAGGTTAAAAAGAAAAAGACCTTGTTCATCCTCAGACAAGACCCTAAAATAGGGCATCTCAGATTCCAAAGCCTACCAAAGAGGGAAGAATTAAAGATATGTCTATAGAAATTTTTTCTTGCACTCTATGGTTCCTGGGGAGGCCATGCATGAAACCAAGGTTGGCTTATGGAAGTCAACAAATGAGATGATTGAGGGAAAATTAGAAAGCCTTAAAAGTTATCAAACACGGTGGAAATCCATGAGCTGATTGGCTTTGTGAGACAATTGGTCACCCCATTGGCAAGTATTTCTAGAATGCTTATCACTAGTGATCCTATTGTTGTAGATGTCCAAGAACTCATGTCTCAACTCCAAGAAGATAAAAACTTTGGGAATATTGGTAGAGAGTAGAGTGATAAACTCAAGTTGGAGGGACTCGCCATTATAGAATAGATTGGCAATGCCATACTAAGGCTGAAACAGAGAAAGATAACATTTTAGATAATATATCTATCTTGGCATTAGAAAACGTTAAAAGTGAAGATTGCATCTCTTACTAAAGATGGTTATCCATATGAAGACTAAGGAAGATGTCAAAGCTACAAGATCTTGCCTAAAGTAGATGAGCTTTTGTTTGAGTGGTTGCAAAGCATGCAATTCAAGTCTAAGATGATCATAGCGACAGAGGAAGGGCTTAAGGAAACAAAAGATAAAGTGAAGAAATATCAAGATAGAGACTATGAAATCTTGAGAAGTCTACATATGTATTTCTAGACTACTGGATAAGGGAAGAGAATCATTGGGATAAATGTCATGTAAATGAACTTCTCCAATTACATAGATAGTTTGACGGGGATATCTTCAGGTCACCAAAATAGAGTTTTTGAACTCTAGAAGCTTGGTGGGTGTATACACATGGCTATAGAGGAAATACAAGATTGGTTAAGTGTTGCCGAAGATTTGGCTCATGAGCATTCGAAATGTCTCTTGAGATACACTAATTTACATGTCCATAGGCATGAAGAATTGATTCCATTCATTGTAGCCATTAGGGCCTATATGAAATAATTAGAAAAGAGAAAGAAGGTGAAGTGATTTATATTCCACCCCTTTTCACATTTTGATGTAATGATTGTAATGGAAAAACTAGCTCCTTGCCATTTGTCATTTTTGGAAGAGGTGAACCAATTTAAATTCCTTTGTAACAATCATCTTAGAATCACATATGTATTGGAATGAAAGATTAATAGGAGGTTGGCTAATTTTTGTTGTGAAATACTTGATGTTATAGAGCCAATTGAATGGTATCTTGTGTCAATTATTTTCTATTCCATTTAGTTTTATGTTAATTATGTGTTTTCTCTTTCATCTAAATTAAAATAAGGAATGAACAGAGGTTCATTCCCCTGTTTTGAAGTAGAGAATTGAATATGATAGTATTTTCATTGTAGGTTCAAAGAGATATCCCTTTTTTTCCCTTTAATTTAGTTTTTCTTTCTCTATAGTTAGTTTCCCACTAAATCGGTTTAGTATTAGTCGGTATGCACTATTGAATCAATAAGCCTTATGATTTTATAAGATGTGTGAGTTCATAAACTAATTAATTTTCCATAACCATTTCTTTCCTAAGTTAGTTCATGTTTAGATGAAAAGGTGATAAGAAAAGTTCTATAAGAAGCAACTTTCCAGCTATTATAAGTAGATATTATTCACAAATTTGGGCATCCAAGAATTAAATAAAAAAGGACAATCTATTTACCAATAGATTTTTGGTGACTCTGCTGAGAAGGAGATTAATAGTCACTTGACTAGTAAACATATAACATGAGGGAAAATGGTACTACCTCATGATAACATAGTCCCAATTCTCCAACCTAATCTTGGATTCCAAGATGATCAAGAAGATATAATCTATTCTCTTAATACATTTGTTTGAAGGAATTAGAAGAATGTAGAGCACTATAGGAATGCTAGCTAGGAATTGAAAGAAGAAGAATCTAGAACTAAAACATTAGAAAGAGCTATTCAGAGGAAAGAAATATGAAGAGAAGAAAGACAATTAGAATGCAAAGCTTGAAGGAAAAATTAATCCAACACTATGGAACAAGAAAGGTTCCTTAGAAGTACCAAAGAGCAAGGAGGTCAAGACCTTGTTTTTTAAAAGCTTACAGAACTTGGTTTCCCCATCCTAGACACTCTTAGATGAAAAGGTGATAAGAAAAGTTAGAGTAGACCACCTTCACTTGTTAGAAATCAAAGTCATTCACATACTACTTTCTAGGTTTGGCCTTACATAGAGTAACTAGTCCTCTAGTTAATTTGCTGCCATACCTTGCTAGAACAATCAAGGCTACTCCCTAGGCTGTAATTATAGGTCTATTAGCACTAGCATCTTATCACCCACTCCCATCTAGTTCAAGGAAGAATTTCCCTAAGTGTTTAGGTGATGGGAAAGTTACTACAAATGAACATATTAAGGCCTTTTTGTAGCTACTCACATCCTAGGAATTTCTCATGAAGATGTAGTTGTAAGTCTATTTGTAGAAACTTTGAAAAAAATGTGGTAGATTGGTTTTATCATTTAGACGATGGCTTAGTCACTAATTGTGATACAATTAGGACAACCTTCAAAACAAGATTCAAAACAATGGAAGATGAGCATGTCTTATTAACACAATTGACATCTATTAAAAAGAAACCTGCCATGAGTATGAGGGATTCCATTCCAACTTTAATTCAGATCACTAGTAGGATCCCCACTGTTGACAGACCTACTGATGGCAATCTAAAAAAATTATTCATAAGTGTGATGCCACCAAAAAAAGGTAGTCAAATTTTAACATGACTTGATCTCCACCAAGAAATGGAAAAGAGAAATTCAAACCAAGGGGAGTTCCAACAATACTACTTTGTCTAATGAAATGATTAAAAAGTTGTCAAACAAATTGGTGGCAGTGAAGAGGCAATTACCTAGATTTAATAACTCTTACCAATGGAACTATCAAAATCTATCAAGAAGGAATAATGACAAAAAATTCCCACATCTTACAGGTTCACAACCAAGGTTGGCAATTGAGGTGGCACCTAAGAAAGGAAATATGTGTATATTTCATTTGACAATAGATCATGATAGTGAAAGTTGTTTTAAAACTGCTCGTATGATGTAGGTATTATCCACTAATGAATTGAATACTAAAACTCCTTGCTTTGAGTTAGATTTTTACTCAAATGGTGACTTTGGAAATTTATTTTTGGAGTATGAGTTAAACTTTGAGCCAAAGGGTGAATGCTATGCAACTATTGACAGAACTTCACACACAGTGTTAACTCGGAGTCAAACGCTCAAAAATCAATCCTCCAATCATGCTCCAAGAAGTGATCCCACCTCTTCATCAAATAATATTCACATTGATCAAGGAGCATCAACATTTAAAATAGGTAAGGACAAGAGCCCATTTGATTTGATCCAATTTTGCAAAGAATCAAAGATCCAAATCTCTACTATAGATTATCTGAAATCTCATCCCTTTGAGTTGAAAATATTACTAAATTATTATAAAGGAGATGCTTTTGATTTAAACCATAATGTTACCACTAATGAATAAGATGAACCTTTGACATCTAACCTATTTAATCAAGAAGACACTGCCTTAAAGACCTTTCCCAAGAAAAAACTTGGCCCATTCTACATCTCACTATATATACACATATGCAAATTAAGTAATTGCATAATTGATTTAGGTGTGTCAGTTAATGTGATGTCTTTTTCTGTAGAAAAAGCCCTGGGTCTCACCCTTACTCAAGTTCATGGAAGATGTTATTCAATGGATGCTAAACAAGTCCCATTACTTCAAAAATTAAAGATGCTTAGGTGGCTCTATCTTCTCATCCTAAAAAGAAACTATTATTGACTATCCTGGTTGCAAATATTCTGGCAAGCTATGGTCTACTCTTAAGAAGAATTTTTTGTAGAGGTCTAGGAGGGGAAATAAAGTTAGACTAGTCTCAAGAAGCCATACACATAGGAAGCAAGAAGGTTAAGTTGGAACCTGAAGAAAAGGCAAAATTAATGTCTTAAAGTCAAATGATCATAAGGCCCAGATTCTCTATCAAGAACTAGAGTTTAGAAATTACATGTTATTTACTGAAGATACTCTAAATGAGAAAGAAATTGAAGACCCAAGAATGAAAATCCTAGGTAAAGAAAAAGATTCATCATCTATATGAACATTAGAGCTCAATGGAAGCTTCTCCTCATTAGGATCTGGTGTAGGCATAGTATTAATACCTCCTGAAGGAGAACCCAAACCCATGGCTTTCAAGTTGGAATTGGGAAACACAAATAAAACAAAAAAATAAAAATCCCTACTACTTGGGATAATAGCTACGAAAGAAAAAGGAATAAAGATCCTGAGAGCTCAAGGTGATGCCGAACTCGTTGTGAGACAAATTAAGGGGCAAAACTCTATGAAGAATCACAAGTTTAAAAACTATAGAAACAAAGTTTGGGATGAAATAGAAGGCCTTGATGCATTCTCTATTGAATTAGTGCCAAGAGAAATGAACACTAAACTAGATTCACTAGCTATATCAGCTTCCTTGTTACTTCCTCACCCAGAATTTAAAGACAAGAAGTATCAAGTAGAAATTGTATATAAAGCCTCTATTCCTAACAACACATAATTCTAGCAAGTATTTGAAGATGAAAAGAGTTTGCAACTATTCTTAGAAAATGACAAAGCTACTTGTAAAAACCAATCTAATGAAGACAATCAAGAAGACCCTGACCATAATCAAAAAGAAGATCAAAGTGATGAAGTCCAATTGTGAGGTAATATTATCCCCCCATACTTTGTATATTTAGAAAAGTTGTTTAATAGGCATGATGCCTACATAAAGAAAAAGAGTATGGGAAAGGGTCCTACTATTGGAAAATATGAAGGGGTGAATATTGGAGACCCGCAAACTCCTAAAATGATCAATATTGGAAAATGTTGCTCGCCTAAAGAAAGAGAAGCTGCCAAACAACTTTTTATAGAATATCAAGATGTATTCTCTTGGAGCTATGCATATTTGAAAAACTACAAAGACAAGAAAATAAAACATTAGATTCCATTGATGTCTGAAGTAGTTCCTTTCTGACAGAAGAAGAGGAATTATAATCCTAAAGTAGTAGATGCTATATTCTAGGAAGTAGACAGGATGCTAAAAGAAAGGATCATTTATCCCATCCATCACTCCACCTGGGTAGCTAATATAGTACTAGTTAGGAAGAAGAACAAAGAAATATGAATCTACATAGATTTCAAGAATTTGAACCAGGCATCCTCTAAAGACAATTTTTCTCTTCCCAACATGGATCACCTACTACAAACAGTGGCTAGAGGTGAAATGATGTCCATGCTCGATAGGTTCTCAGGATAAAATCAGGTCGAAGTGGAAGAGAACGACCAACACAAAATGAATTTCACCACTCCTTGTGGTACATTCACATATGATAGAGTGCCCTTTAGACTTATCAATTCTGATGCCACATTTCAAAGGTGTATGAGTAGAAATTTTGTTGATATAAAGGACCAGATTATTGTTATATACCTACATGATATCACTATGTTTTTAAAGAAAAGAAAAAATCACATAGAAGATTTGATGAAGGTATTGCAAAGATTCTGGGAACACAGAATCTCTCTAAATCATTAAAAAAAAAATTTCTATGTAACGGAGGGAAAACTATTTAGTCATATAGTTTCTCAAGAAGGTATTAGAATCGACCCTAAGTGAGTCAAAGCCATTCAAAGGTTAAGCCTACAAGTAAACAAAATAGGAGTTAAGTTATTCTTTGGGCAAGTGAATTTCCTTAGAAGGTTTGTTCCAGATTTTGTAGAGACTACTAAGTTTATTGTGGACATGATGAAGGTAAATTCAAGTTTTAAATGGAATGAAGCCGAGAAACAAGCCTTCCAGAATGAAAGATTAATAGGAGGTCTACTAATTTTTGGTGTGAAATACTTGATGTTGCAGAGCCAATTGAATGGTTTTTGTGTCAATTATTTCATGTTCCATTCTATTTTATGTTATTGTATGTTTTCTCTTTCATCTAAATTAAAACAAGGAATGAATAGAGCTTCATTCCCTTATTTTGAGGTAGAGAACTGAATATGATAGTATTTTCATTGTAGGTTCAAAGAGAAATCCCTTTGTGTTTTCCTTCAATTTTTTTTTTCTTTCTCTATATTTAGTTTTTTGCTGAATCAATTTATTATTAGTTGGTATGCACTATTAAATCGATAAGCCTTATGAGTTCATAAGATGCATGAGTTCATAAACTTAATTAATTTTCCAACACCATTTATTTCCTAAGTTAGTTCCTAATTAGGCATGGCTTCATTTACCTCTCCTATTCCTGGGTTAAGAACATGCCTCATTTTAAGTTTAGGAACAAACATAATTCATTACAAATCTACAATAGGGAGCTATACCTAATAATTCAAAGGAAGGTTAGTCTTTTTAGAAGAGAATTTCCAACTATTGTAACCAGATATTGTTCAAAAATTTGAGCATCCAAGAGTTAAATAAAAAACAACAATATGTTTATCAACATGTTGTTTACTAATCATAAAGATTTAGAGTACTTGGGAAGTCAACATAAATTGAAATAAAGACATAGGAAGTAGGTTGAGTATTTTCAAAGTTTTACATTTTTGATTAATCATAAGAGTGGAGTTACTAATAGAATTGCTAATGCATTGAGTAGAAGACATTCTTTATTGATTGAAATGAAGGTTAAAGTTCTTGGTTTTGATGAGATGAAAGAGTTGTATGATAGATCCTTTTTTTTTTTGAGGTGTGGGGAGAGTGTAGAGAACCAAATATAACAAATCACATCAATAAGATTGATGAATACTTTATTCAAGAAGGTATGTTGTTCAAAAGTATTTAGTTGTGTATCCCGAGAAGTTCTATGAAGTTGAATCTCATTAAGGAAAAGCATAGTGGTGAATTGGCTGGACATTTTGGAATTGATAAGACATTGCATTTGTTGAAGGAGAAGTATTATTGGCCACAAATGTATAAGGATGTTTAGAAATTTGTGAAGAGTTGTGGAGTTTGTCAAGTTGAAAAAGGAGTAAGTTAGAATACTAGATTGTAACACCTATTTTTATTCCTAAGAAACCTTAGAGTGACATTAGTATGGATTTTGTTCTTGGATTCTCTAAAACAGCAAAAGGGGTATGATTCTATATTTGTTGTTGTGGATAGATTTTCTAAAATGGCTCATTTTATACCATATAAGAAGACATCAGATGCTAATTATGTTGCTAAAATTTTATTCAAAGGGATTGTTAGATTGCATGGATTACCAAGAAGTATTATTTCTGATAGAGATAGTAAGTTTTTTGGTTATTTTTGGAGGACTTTGTGGAAGAAGATGGGTACTGAGTTGAAATTCGGTTCTACATTCCATTCATAGACTGATGGATAGATAGAAGTTGTGAATAGAAGCTTGGTTAATTTGCTAAGATACTTGTTTGGAGATGAAAAACATGATTGGGAGATGGTATTGACACAAGATAAATTTGCATATAATGATTCTGTGAATAGAAGTACAAGATAGACACCTTTTGAGATTGTTATTGGAATGAAGCCTAGAGGAGTATCATATTTAATGGATGTTGTTGGTGAAGAGATGAGAAGTGCATTAGAAGAGGAATTTGCTGAATTTATCAAGTCATTGCATGAGGAAGTGAAGATGAAGTCGGAACAAAGTAATCAGAAATAGAAGGAGACTGTTGATAAGTCTAGAAGACATCATGATTTTGAAGTTGGTGATGAGGTGATGGTTCATTTGAAGAAAGGAAGATTTTTGGTTGGAACATATAGTAAGTTGAAGATGAAGAAGTTTGGACCTCGTAAGATCTTAAAGAAGTTTGATATTGGAAATGCTTATGAAGTTGAGTTACCTGATGACACGGATATATCTCTTGTATTCAATATTGTTGATTTGTATAAGTACCATGAGCCTGATGATGAAGTTGTTGTACCTGATGATTATCCTAAGAAGTAGATTAAAGAGGTTGACTATATATTGGATTAGAGAGTTGGTAAAAGTATAAGAGTAAAATAGTACTATGAATATTTGGTGAAGTGTAAGAACAAACCAGTTGAAGATGCTACATGGATTTCTCAATTTGAGTTGGATTCAACTTAGGTTGTGACATCTCAATTATTCAGGAGAATCATTTCTTTCTACTTTGGTTGTCTAATGTAGGAGCATCTTGGGTTGATGTGTTATCCCACTCATTTGTGTTCATTCTACTAGTTGTTGTCAAGTTATAGTCATTGCCGAGTTGCAGCAATTGTCAAGTGCCAATAATTTTGTAGTATAAGACGAGTTGAAGTTATCCCACATCATGTTAACACTCGAGTTAGTGTGTTATCCCATCTCACTCTATAGTGTGTGTTGAGTTCCATAGTGTGCCCTGGGCTATTCTTCATGTGCCAAGTGATCCTTTGTGTCAATTTTTCCTATTGATGCCAAGTGTTAGCATTTTGAAAAAGTTTTCTATGTTTTTTATCTGAGTCGATTTGTAGGATTAATTATGATCATGAAATTTATAATAAAATCTTGTCATGGGATGTGTTTAGACCATTTTTGGGTCAGCCTTTCTATTTTGTAATGTTCTAGAATGTTTTGTAAGTCATTTTGGCAAGTATAAATAGGGTTTTTAGGCTTAGAGCTAGAGAAAATTTTGGAGAGTTTAGAAGAGAACTAGAAGGTTTGGAAAGTTTGTTGCAAATGTGTCTAGAAGGTGCAAATTTGAAGATGGTTCTTGGATCTTGAATTTATTTTTGTATCTAGTTGTAACCCAAAGGCCTTATAGCTAGGCATGTATGTTGATCATTTGATGAATCAATAAAAGAATATTGCTCTCTCTCTCTCTCTCTCTCTCTCTCTCTCTCTCTCTCTCTCTCTCTCTCTCTCTCTCTCTCGCTCTCTCTCTCTCCCCATGGTGTTGTTCTCTTTATGTGTTTTCTTCCATTGTGTTAGCTCTGCAAGTTTAGTTTGGATTGTTGGGTGTGCCTTTGGCCCTAGTTTTTCTTTCCCTCCTTGGGCAAATGAAGCATGTGAATGCATATTAGAGAAACAACCATATTGGCCAAATTAGAGAATGAAGAATTATGCACCTAACAATGCATGTTCCAAATGTCACAAGTTTGGACATCCAAGAAAGAATTATAGATCTCAAGTACATTTAGACAATTAGACAAAGGATAAAGGAAAAGGAAAATTATATATTGAGCAAGTGAGGAATGAAATGAATGAGAAATGGAAAAAGAAACTAGAAGATGGAAATAGTGGAGTTAATGGAGCTAAGGCCACCCAATCTAGTGGAAAAGGTGATCATGTCATCCTTAACTAAGAAAAAGAGGTATGAATGAAACTAAATACCTAAATGGTACATCATACATTAGTTCCTTACATATATGTGTGCCCAAAGTTCATATTTGCATACATAAGATTCAAGATAACAAAGTTTGTAAAAGGTTTTTGAGTTTCAGTATTTTGTCTATGTTGATTGAGTGTTGCAACATAGACCAAGTATTATAATAGGGACTGAAGGCTATGGAAGAGACCAAGCTATTATGTTAGCTGGCTTCCACTCAAAAAAGTACACAAGCATTTATGGAAAACCTAATCAATCAAAAGGCAAGGTATATATAAAAATTTAGATACATTATTTCATACCTTGCATATAGATTTTTGAAGAGCTCAAAGTGATAAAGAAAATTTAAGAAACTATCAAAGATCTCAAGAAGAAAATTGATAAAAAAGGTTGAGTGGGAGTGTGACCAAGTGTCAAGCTTCTAGAGAAGGAAATGTGTTAAACCCTAGTTACAATGATGACAGCTTCATCAACTACTGCAATGCACCAAAAGGTTAGTAAAATTTAATTGGCGATGAGTGATGTTTTACTCCACCTAAATTTTGCACTATACTAGGAATTATTGTTAAAGCGGACTCAAAGGGCGCATTATCCTCGATGCCAGCTAAATTCATCATGATTCATGATGTCAAAAGTTTCTCCATGTGTAAAGTCAATGTGCTTTCAGTCAATGTGCATTTATATTCCATATTTTTAATTTTTTCTAATTAATGCAATGATAAATATCAATATAAGTTTTATTTTGTAAATGTAATCATATTGATGCAGGAGCATCCTAGGGTAGTTGCTAATCCTTCATGATTTGACATTGGAGTTAGGGGACTCAGAAAAAGAAATATGCATTACTCAATCATTTCCTAGTGGTAATCAATCACTGAAGGTACTCGATATACAATGGGAACTTGGCTTGTATTGTATGGTTTAGGTATACTTGAAAGTAATGTTAATAGAGTAGCTTAGTCAATGAAGGGCTCATTTATTGGAGGACTTGGTACATACCAGTTCTTAACAATGCTTGTGAAGCTCAGTTATGCTTGGTGGATATGTTGATACTCAATAGTGGTTTCCTGATGCTTGGTCATGTCTTGGTTTCTGCTTCAACCAAGTTGTTTGTGATCGGTTTCTAGTGTGAGCCAACCTTGGCATGTAATTTGGTTGTGTATATTTAATTCTATTTATGAGATGACTTGTGGCTTAAATGTGCATTTAATGCAAGGCTTTATTTAATTTTAATATAATATCCTGACTTGTGTCTTAATTGGGTATAAGTAAGCAGTCTTGTGGAGTCTTAAGTCCTTATCATCCATCTCAGAGAAGATGATGAAACAAAGGAGCAAACTTTGAAGATCTAGTAGTTGAGTCTTGGTAAAAAAGGAGATTGCTTGGTGGGCTTGCAAGAACAAGTTTAGATTTTCCTTGGAGGTTTCTACCTATGTGTGAATCTGGACTAGCTAGGTTTGGGGTTGGGGTTTGGATCTTGAGGCATCTTACAGAACTATTATTGTAATTGCTATTGTATTTGGTCATAACTAAGAACACCTTAGAGTTAGGCACATTGCATGTAAATAGTTATTTTATGAATAAAGTGTTGAGAATCAGTATGTCATCTTGTACTGTTGTTTTGTTTCCCTTGTGTGGTTATTTGTTGGGGGCTAGGACATCTCCTTTGGGGATTCTGCTACCTTGCACTACATAAGATGGTATCAAAGAAAAATTGATCTTATGGTTGATCTTGTGGATTTAATGTTGATTTGATGCCTCTAAGAAGGTTGATCAATATTTTGATCTTGTGGTTGATCTTGTGAAGCACAATTGATCATGTGGTTAATCTATTGGAGAACTATATTATGTGTTTCATTGTTATGATAGAAAATGAATCCTAATGATGTTAAAAATATTAAATTGGTAGTGTTAAGTAGGAATTAATTTTGTTATGCATATTTAAATATTTTGATGTTACAAATATTTCATATGATTTTGATTAGAAAGAAAAGTAAAATTGTGATAAATAATATTCATGTTAAATGTGAATACGGTTATATAATGTTAATCAGTTGTAAGCATGTATACATATACTTTTACATGATTTTTATTTGGACAATTGATGCTCAATTTTGTTCTGTAGGAAATTGAACCATGGAGATTAATCAAAGAACCAAGGCCCAAACTTATGTGAATGTAGTATAGCCAAGGTGATTCTATTGGAAGATTCAAAACCTCATTGTTATGTGTTTTATTTCATAAACATGAATGGTATGTGTGTAATAGATTTAAATTCATGTGTAACTACACACATGTCATTGTGATGTGTAATGTTCCTTACTACATCACTTGGCACTTGTATTATCCATGTGTGGATGACATGTCATTTAGGGTTTAAGAAAATGAAGTCATTTAACCTAAATTTAATCCAAATTAAGTATTCAAGTTAAACCCACTTGGGAGAGTGCTAAGAGAGGTCACTATCAAGTTGAATTTCGAATTAAAACTTGATGGAGACTTTAGAGGACGTAAAAGTGGTCAGAAGGTGTTATTTTAGTGAAAATAAGTCACACACATGATATTATAACATGTTAGGGGTCTCAATTTCACCATTTAAGTCCCTAGCTAACTTTGGAGACCCTCTAAACATCACATTCTCTAACCATTTCGAAAATGGATTTATCCCATGACTTTTCCCTCACCTTCCCACTTGTTCAAAGTTTAATTTTCAGTAAGGGAAATAGTGAAAGATATAGTGGGATTCATGTTTATGCCAAAATTGTGCTAGTAGGTGAAATGGAGGTTAATGTGTTTTTAGAGGGCTTGTGACAAACTAGTGGGTTGTTCACCAACTCTCTAAACTTAGAGACACTTAAGGTTTGGAGGAATGGAAGCAAAGGGAACAAGGGAGCTCTACAAAAAATTTCATTAACATTTCTTTGGACCAAGGTTGGTTCTTCATGCCTTGAGTTGTTCTTCCATTAAAGGTTTCATATTGGTGTTGCATCTATGTTTGGGTGTGAATGTAATCGTATAATGTAATTAATGTTGTATTCTATTGTTTTGAATTCATGTTGATGAATTGTTGCATTTTTCTTTTTTCTTTCTTTTTTTATCTTTTTTTGCATTAGTTTTGTTCTTAGAGTGTGAAGGCTTCACTCACCCTTGGGAGAGAAGAGAATCCTTCCCATGTGAAGGGGTTAGTTGGGCTCAAAAATGTAGTTGAGAATATCTTCTCTTGGATAGAACAGAGATTTAATGGAGTATGGGCTCCATTGAAACCATAGTCATTGCTATTGTGTTATTGGAGGAATAAGTGAAGTTATGTGAAGCTATGAATGTTTTGATAAAGCTTTGTAAAGACATGTTGGAATTCAAAAAAATTGTGATTTATATTGATATAGCATTCTCCTCTTGGAGATCCTACCTTCACCCAATGTTCATGATTCCATTTGTGAATAATTGTGAATACCTTGGTTGGGGTTGTTAAACGTTTTGCCTTTTGTTGTTCATGCATTAGTAAGGTTGTTTGATTGTCACCCATTTAATTCTTGGTTCTCCTAGCTTGGTGGGTGGCCTACATGAGGCCTAGAATTGGAGGTAAGCCTCCATGATTCTTGTTTAAATATTTTTGCAGGTTTGTTCTCAATAGATTCATATAAGAAGCTTGGGTTACCCAATGTCTTGATGTAGCATGGTAGAGATCTTGTAATTTGTGTATTGAATTTGAAATGGAGAATTCTCCACCTTATTTACATTGTCGTAAAGTATGATTGTATGGAAGCAATGAATGAATTGGGAGATAACCATATGTATTCTCATCCTAGTTCATTATCATGCATTTGGATGTATTGGAATGGAAATATCTATGTATCCTTGTAGTTACAGTTGGACTATAAAAGAGGTTCATTGCAAATTGATAATTTATTTATCTTGTTACTCAAGGAATAATTATACATCTATTGAATCATATTCATCTTGAATAATGAAATAATACAAGAAAGTGCCTTCCAAATATGATTTTTCATAAAAAGAAATTCCATTATGTGTTGGTTCAATAGGAAATTTCATTTAAAGTTCCATTATGGATAGGAAGAATTGATCTATTAGTATTCCATATTTGACCTTGTTCAAATGTAATACATGTGTTAAAATTATTGTTACAAGTGAATTTGATAAATTTATTAATCTAGATGTGTACATTAGAATGTTAAGAGTAACACAAAAATGGCTATCTAAAAATCAAGATTCATGTTACAAAGCTTGAATGAAGAAAACACATCAAATAGTTATCATAGCATAAACTTTCGTAAGCAAACATGCTTGAGAGTGCAAATTAAAATCTCTAGCTTTTGGATGATAGTGGAGAAAAAATCCACTCTCTAATATGGGCCAATAAAAAAAATTAGAAGAATATTCCCTAGCATCTAGTTTCATAAAAGTCATGGGCATATGAAAGTGACATAATACTTTTACTTGCAAGAAAAATAAAATAAAATAAAATAAACTATAGTTTGGCTTGCCTAGTCCTACCCTATATACAAAATCTATATATAATAACAATCCATTTTACCCCTCCTGCCATATCAACATGTACTTGACATAGAGTGAAGGCACATTTAAAAAACCAAACATATAAATTAAATAAAGAAAAAACAAAGGAGAATACTATCCCATAAGGCTTAGGGGCTACCTCACCATATACCCACATGATTTCACTATCTAGGCACATGATCCCACCCACCATTTCTCATGCCAAGACAATTAAAGGTTGCTGGCCATGTACCTAAGTCAGCCACCACCCACCTAGGACATTGGGCTCAAGGACCCAAGTGATTGGCTAGTAGGAGTTTATGAAAAGTTGTGAAGAGGTAAAACAAGCATATGGAGGATAAAATTCACATCAATATAGAGGTAGGAAGGGTTTAACAAAGCTAAAAGTGTTTGAAACATAGTAAAGTAAAAGTCATGTTGGCTAGGGGAAGGATAGCATGGGACATAAGATATACATAAGTAATTAGGATAAGTAACAAGAGATGAATACACATGCATTATCTTCCTAAACATCCTATCACAAGAGTATCATATAATGTAACCCTACCTCAGATATAGAGCTTTAGGTCGAACATGACTATGAATTTTATCATGTATTTTAATTAGTGTGACGATAAGTCTATGTTTAGAATAGATTCTTACATGATACTTTAAAAATGAATCATATCTTTAAGGTTAGGTTGCAAATGCATATGTCAATATGTGACTTCCTAAGTTTACCTTCAAAACAAATTATAGTTGTGTTTTTGCCTTGAAGTTTTGGGCATGACAATTCGTTAGGATTGAGTGGTGAGAAAGAGTAGATGACCTCAACCTATTGACCATTTGGAAAATGCAAGAGCTATTTTGTGCAAGGTGGTATATGAGGTCCTGGTAGATAGAATTCAAGAAATATAATGGTATGCACATAGGGTTTATAGGCTGTGTTGGGCTTTAAAGGGTGATATTGAATGGAGGACTAGAGGGTTTTGTACATGTGTAGCAACAGGTGGAGGGTTTGTGTTTATGTCACAATAGGTGGAGTGTTTTTTGGTTGAGTCATAGCATGTGAAAGTTTTGATTGTGTTATTTGTGTTGGAGGTGGTATTTTAGTTCTAACTCATTTTCTTCCATTGGCTGATACATCTGATACTAATTTCTTTTTTAAAACTTGCAAATCTTAAAAATTATAAAAAAAGATAACAAACTATTAATATAAAACTACATAAATGATAAATAACATGATTATGTACTCTGTTGCATGAGGCACCACAAAGGAAAAAACTCAAAAAAAAAAAGTATTTTTTAATAAACTTGGTCAGGTTTTTTCTTTGCACAATCCCTTGCTTTCATAGGCCTACATTTTGAGGGTAAAACAAATCCCTCAATTTTGAGAAACAATGGCAATTTGTAATTCTAAAGAACTCAATTAGGTCATTTTAATATTGATATGGTGAGGCTTGGATACCAAGCCTGACTGCCATTTAATTTTTTAAATAATGATTGGTTTATTAAGAGCTTTTGGTTTTTTTTCATGGGGTGTCCACTAATTTGTACACCAACTTGGTTCACACACCATGTAAGATCTTGGGGAAATTTGATAGTAGAAATGCTTTTGAAGTTGAGTTACTAGAGGAAATTTTCACCAATATCTAATATCGTAGACATCTTTTAGTGTTTTGAAGTTGATGAGGAATTAAAAGATATCCTATATTATCTCAAGGAGAAGAATCACAAATTGAGAAGGTTTCTAATAACAAAGCAAGTAAACCAAAGGAAAATATTACATAGAGTATATTGTTCAATGGAAGGATAAACCAACTAAAGATAGTTCATGGATAAGACAAGATAAGTTGGGTTTCTATAATTCAGGTCAGAGTATTAGGCTTTCCTGATGGGACATCAATTCTTTACTTATGATAGGCATTTCATGCAGGAGACTCTTAGGTCAATGAGAAATCTTGCATCAACAAAAAACATTTCTTTTCTTCTATACCTATTTGTTGTGTGAGAAGCATTAATTATTATTCATGGTTTCCAATCGTGTGTGATTGACATCATGTTGAGGACCTATTTTGGATCCTTACCCTAAGAGAACATGAGATAATGCTCCTTGTGCTTTGAATTTTGTGTCATTTTATTTGGTTTTTATTTTTTTGGTTTCATCTTACATGGCATGCTATTTCTTTGAGAATCATTTCTTGTAATGACGTAACATCTTGTATATTTAGGAACTAACTCCTTGCTTATGCGAAGACCTACTCTTAATTGTGCATGAAAAAGTGATGACCATTTTTTGGGTTATGGTTTTCTCTTCTGAAGAATCCACATCCAAAACTAATTTCACCCAATCATAATGTGTATCTCCAGGAAGATACCGAAGAATGAACTCCCTCAAACGAGTTCTAGAAGTAGTAATAGAGGTAATATCTCATCTGTGACTCAATGTATCCACACTATTATCCTTCCCTTTTATGTATTCAATGCCAAAATTGTATTCACTAAGAAACTCGACCCATCACCACTATCTAGCATTAAGATTTGGTTGACTAAAAATGTGGCTCAACCCCATGTGATTATTTTTCAATTCAAAGGGTTTTCCTAATAAGTAATACTGCCACATTTGATAGGCATGTACTATTGCAGCCAACTCAAGATCATGAGGTGCATAGTTTACCTCATGTTGTTTAAGCTTCCTAGAATCATAGGCAACCACCTTACCATCTTGCATAAGTATACCTCCCAGTCCATCCACTGAAGCATCTATTGTAACCACAAAATGTCCATTTGGATCTGGAATCACTAGAATAGGAGCGAATGTAAGCTTTTGCTTCAACAACTAAAATGCTCTCTCACATGTTTCAGTCCACTCATACCATTTTCCCTTTTGCTTCAAGGAAGTGATAGGTGCTGCAATTTTTGAGAACCCTTCCACAAACTTCCTGTAATAACCTACCAACCCCATTAAACATCATACCTCACTGATGTTCTAAGGAATCAGACCCTCAAGAAAGGCTTTAATCTTTGTTGGATCCACTGCAATACCATTTTTTGATAAGATATGTCCCAAATGATGGATCTCCCTTCAATAAAATGAGCACGTTGAGATTTTTCCAAAATGTTTCTTCTCTCTAAGGTGTTACAAAACTATACGCAAGTGCTCTTCATGTTGCTCCATAGTCTTAGAATATATCAATGTCATCAATGAAAATTTTCACAAAGTTATCAAAACAATCCCAGAACACACTATTCATCAAGTTCATGGAAGCCACAAGGTCATTCATTAGTCCAAAAGGGAAGACAATGAATTCATAATGTTCATACCTTGTTCTAAATGTTTTTTTGGATATGTTTGCCTCCTTGATCCAAAGTTGGTGATATTCGGATCTTAGATCTATCCTTGAGAAGATGGTAGATCCTTTCATTTGACCAAACAATTCATCAATACGGGGTAAAGGATATTGATTCTTTATGGTAACCTTATTCAGCATATGGTAATCAATGCATAGCCTTAAGATACCATCCTTCTTTTTGACAAAGATTGCAAGTGCTCCCCAAGGTGATACACTCATTCTGATAAAACTTTTGTCTAAGAGTTCTTGCAATTGAGTGTTTAACTCATACATCTTCATGGAAGTCATGTGGTAAGGAAACTTTTTTTGAGGTTCAGCCTCTGGTACCAAATCGATAGAAAAATTGAACTCCCTTTTTGGAGGTAGTTCTAGAAAATCATCTAGAAACACATCGTTGAATTCCATTAAGATTGTATAATCCTCTAAATGAGGTGGGGTTTCTTCTTCCAAATCCTTAACAAGTGCCACATATAATTGACATCCCTTTCTCCTTGTTTTCTTCAATTACATAGAAGATATGTGTCTTACCTTAAGTGGTCTTTTGACACCATTTCGTGTCACTAAGTGCCCTATCTCATCACAACATTCAACTACCTAATCCTTAGAATTAACTAAGGCCTTATGTTCACTTAACTAGTTAATGCCTAAGATGACATCGTAAGAACCTAGAGGACCTACAAAAAGATTGACCTATATTCGAAAGTTGGGAAGTTCCAACTCACTGTAGAAAAGACATTGCTCTACCCGCAACTCAGCCCTATTACCATACTCTATAGTCCATGTTTCAGTCATAAAACTAGATTGAATAGGTAATCTAGCTACTACTTTAGGATCTACAAAGTATTTAGTAGCACCAGTATCTACTAGAATAGAAACAATAATACCAAAAAGTGTACTGGTCAACTGAATAGGTGTAGATTGAAAGTATACTTGGCGATGATCAACTACAACATGTATGTGATGTTGTGATGGAATTTCCTTCCTATCAAACCACTATAGGCTTTTAGCAACAAAGTGATTACCACCACAGATAGAGCATCCACTTCTAGGACCCTTCCTATCATCATTTTTGTTCTAGTCATTCTTGTTATTCTAGTTCCTTCCACTTTTATCATTTCCATTCCTGTTGTTTTTATTATTTGGGTTCCTATTACCATTCCAGTTCCCTTTCTTCCTGTTAAAACCCTCCTATCCTTTTTCCATATTTTTGATCCCTAATTCTTACCATTTCCCTTATACCTATCATCCTAGTACCCCTTGTTATCTTGATATCCTTTGTTATCCAAGAGCTTCCTCTTATAATTTTGGCTGATGGATGTAGATAAGGTTGCATCCTTCAATCTTTGCTCCTACTTAAGCACCTTATGTAGTGCAAAGTCATTATTTTAGGTGGCATTCATGTTCCCCTGAACCAGTTTATAGAATTCTATTGATTTCTTATCATAGTAGAGTTCTGGTAGCTGTCACTTGCAGAAATGTTGAAGAAATTCTTCCAAAGTTACCTCTTCATGCCAAAATTTGTTTTCAGCCATGAAATTCTCCCACCATGTGCCTACCTCACCCATGAGTGGAAAAGTAGCCCAAACTACTTTAGGCTTCTTAATATAGTTCTACACAAGAAACTACTTTTCCATGCTTGTAATCCATGCCTTGGCATCTTCCCTAGAAGCTCTACCATAAAAAGTGGGTGGTGTGACCTTCTTGAGGTCCTTGCTCAAATCAGCCACAATTTGTACTCTATTTGTGTTATTCATAGCCATTCCATGATCAGCTTTGGCTTTCTTCTCTTCCTCTGACCTCCTGAGTTCCTTAGCCAACTGGTCATCCTCAAGTTCCTTCCTACATTCCTCTTCCTGTTGGTGCAAGGCTTCTAAGCACTTATCCTCTTCACACTTTCTTGCCTCTTCATCGATAGGTCTACCCTGAACATTCTATTCCAAGGTATCCATCCTTTGTCCTTGTTGTTGAAACAAGGCCCCTTGCTAAGTCAAGAGTGCCACAATCTAATCCAATCTCTGATTTGATTCATCGCCTTGTGTACCATTACTTGATTCACCTCTGTGGTTAGCTCTTGTGCCCATGGTGCTAACTCAAACACCTACACATGTTTGTGTGAATTAGCATAGCATCCCCAAGGCCTAGGTTTTAAACCTTATGCTCTGATACCATATGTAAAGTTTGACTCTTAAAACATTATGCCAAATCATCCATTAAATGAGAAATCCAAAATGAAAGAAATGCACATCAACAAAGTAGTTGAAAAGTCAAGACACTTCATTTAGATAATTGAAAAAGATTACATAGTTCATTATGAACTCCAATAAAAATGTTGTTTAGAAAAATAATTATGCTCAAAAGATAAGTCTTTGTTATATCCATTCAATGAAATGTCAACATAACTGAATATAATACATAGGTACATTCCAAAAAGATGCATACACATTGTTAGTAAATAGTTTTTCTCATATGGGTTCATATGAAAAAATAGAAAAAGTGTATACCAACAAATGAATTCCTACAAAAGGGACTAAGGAATTCTCTGCTTAAAGTTTCCTCAATGAAAATAGGCACACCTACCTTTATTGCAATAAGAATTTTTTGATCTAAAAACTCAACAGAAAGACTTTTTTAGAATACAATCTATTGAAAGTGTTGAATCAACTTATTTTATCTCATCAATACAAAACAAGCTTTTATGCCAAAGAACCATTCATCTAGCAGGCAAATTTAATAAATTTAACTTCCCACAGCATCCCAAGTTCTGAATTGACAATCTCAAAACTAGTAACAAACACAGCTAAGAGCTTTGCATAAATAGTATCTTTAGAAATACTGATTTAGCTAGGCAGAAAATAATATCTACTTACAAAGCCATTAACCAAAAATCAAATTATAGAGTTTTCTTTGTATCTGCAGAGTTCTCAAATGCTACTTCTAAACTTGGAATTAAACCAAAAAAATAAAAGTTTTATCTATCGATTTGCTGGAGAATTCTAACCCCTACACCATACTAGTTATATATATATATATATATATATATATATATATATATATATATATATATATATATATATATATATATATATATATATATATATATATATATATATATATATATATATATATATATATATAGGCATGGGGTTGGACCACTGCCAAAATTACCCCACTAGGAGTTAATAGTCCTTTGGTTAACATAACAATTAACTGAAAATGGAAGAAAAGAAAAATGACAAAAGAAACTACAACTAAGCGACTAAGTGTAACTACTTCTCTTGATCAGGTAGCGTTGTCTCCATTGGCCATGCCTCTCACCATCTTCCACATTTCATAGGTAGTTGAAAATGCTGAAATAATAGACTAGTGTGGCAAGCTAATATAGGAAAACCTTTCCTTCTAGATCTCTTTCATCTTCTTTAGTTCAGCTACTTTCTCTTTGTGCATTTCTAAGTGCTTTAGATTGATTATTAACATAGCCTTAGTGTGCACCATGTTAGAAAAGTCTTGCTTAGCTAGTGCCTTCTTCTCCTACAGTTCTTGAAAATTCTTCTAAACCTCTTTGATTATCTCATCTAATTGGGCAACAGAGTCATCTTCCTTTCCTATGAATTGTTTGACAAACCACTTAAGATCATTTTGGATAATCTGGTGTATAACCTTAAGTTCTTGTAATGTCTCTTTAATTTCAATTAACCCATATGTCAGTGATTCATTCTGTCATTTAATGTAGTCTTTGATAACATATAGGGCCTTTTCATCTAGACCAGCCACAAGGCATTTGGCCTGGAACTTTTGCAAACCAAATTCTTGCACGTCCTCTAAACACATTACCACCTTTTTCCATTTGTTCTTCTCCTTTTCATATCCTTCATTACTTGTCTCCACCTTCTTAGCAATGTTTGATATTTCCTTCGAGGTATGATCCAAGTGATCTATGTGTTTTATGGGGTCATCCAAAACATCTTGGACCCATTGGCTTGCTATTTTTGTTACTGCTTTACACTTGTGCAGGTTCTCCAATGATTTTTGATTAGTCATAGAGGACACATCAATGATTGCTGACATTTTGCTAATTGGATTTTCTTTAGGGTGAAGAATAGCATTAATGTATTGCACCATGTTTTTTATTGTTTCCTTCATCACCTACTTGTCTCGTCCATCTTTCCATTCTCTATGCACTTCAAATAATTCCATGTCCACTTCGGGATTCCCTTTTCTCGAATCAACCTTTGTTATTTGGTAGTATTAAGGAGACAAGGAATCACATGAGCTTCCATCTAGTGGTGTAGCTATCTCTTCTGACCAACATCCTAAATTCTTATCAAAATTAATCCTTACATCAGTCCTCGCCTTCTTTACGTTAGGTGTTTTGCCAAGAAACTTACTGACTAATTCATCAATTGGCATGGATATTGGGCCATGCTCCTCTTCTTTTCCATTGATGAATCTAACCATTTAGGAATAGCCTGATCCTATTCTTCTTCAATTAAACTACTTTCTCTTTGTGCATTTCTAAGTGCTCTAGATTAATGATTAACATACCCTTAGTGTGTGCCATGTTAGAAATGTCTTGCTTAGCTAGTGCCTTCTTGCCCTATAGTTCTTGAAACTTCTTCTAAACCTCTTTGATTATCTCATCTGATTGGGCACCAGAGTCATTTTCCTTTCCTGTGAATTTTTTGACAAACCACTTAAGGTCATTTTGGATAATCTGGTGTATAACCTTAAGTTCTTGTAATGTCTCTTTAATTACAGTTACCCCCTGTGTCAGTGCTTCATTCCATCATTCGATGCAGCCTTTGATGACATATAGGGCCTTTTCGTCTAGTCCTCGCCTTCTTTACTTTAGGTGTTTTTCCAAGAAACTTACTGACTAGGTCATCAATTGGCATGGATATTTGGACCATGCTCCTCTTCTTTTCCATTGATGACTCTAACCATTTAGGCATAGCCTAATCCTTTTCTATGGCAGGGGAGAATTTGGCTAAGGCAAGGGTACTTTCCTGGCCCTCAGTAGTTGCTAGCAAGTTCTGAGATTTAGGTACATTATCTACCATAGGTGGATCTTCTGTAACCTCCAAATCAATGGTTATGGTACTCTTACTTCTAACGGTTGATGCCTTCTTTGTGCTTGAACGGGTTACCCTTTTCATCTTTGGAGTTGCTTCTTGAACTTGAAGTTGAAGTGGCTCAGGAACTACTTCAACTTCAACTTCAACCAAACCTACAATAGGATTAGGAACATCTCAATTAGTTTTCTTTTTGGGAGTCCTTTTACCTTTGTTATTTGAAAACTTCCCAAAAAGATCGGGAGTGGCAACTACCTTTTATTTTATCCATTTTGCAGTTCTAGCTAATATATCTTTAGTATGAGAGTAGACATCATCTTCTTCCCTTCTTCCCCAGTCAATATCAGGAATGGGCATGCACTCAATCTGATCAATGTAGAATGGATCAAGCACCTCCTCATAATTTTCATCCTTCAGTCCACATGTATCCAACTCGACGTTAAACATAATGATATTTTTAATGGTTAGGTGAGACCATAGTCTCCTCCTCACTTCAAATTCACTAAGGCAATTCGCCCAATAATCTCCTAATTATGGGGTGTGAACTAGGGATATTGCATTCTTAACATTGTTTCTGACAAAGCTAGTATAATCAAAATCTAACTGAGAAATGAAGGGCTTAAAGCACAAACAGGCTAATGATCCTTTTGCCAACATAGCTTCTTTTAGAATGGGGCATCTATAATGTCCAATCTCAATAGGGAAGAATACTGAAGAAGACCTTTCTAAAATTTGAAAAGACTCTACCATAGAAGAAAATTTCTTACATATCTCAGATAACACTAGAGAGTCTAAACAATAACATGGTAACTTCAAAGGTTCACCAAAAAAGCCACCCACTCTGATATACATGAATCTAGGAACTTGAATGTAAAAGTAGCCATAGATTTGCACAACCTGCATAGCTTCTTTTGACATCCTATCATTCTCACGATCTTGGAGTTCAAATACCAATTTCCCTAGAAAGACGTCATATACCTTTCTAAACTCTTTACATAGTGTAGTTTCCTGAAGATCACTGTAATACTAGTAAATGGGCATTTTATCAACCCAAGGCACATATAGAAGATTCTCCCATTCCTTAGATGCCACTAGGATGTAAATTAGATAAGAAGATAGGAAAAATGGGCCAAAATTGTTAACAGCTATTAAACCCTTATGCAAATTTTCAGCTATCAAGTCAGCCTAATCAATGAACTTACCTCCTTCAACAATTTTCTGTATGAAAAAGTAAATCCAAGACTCCCAATGGAAAGCATGCTCATTCCCCTTAATTCTATTCAGTGGGAGGACAATGTCCACGATTTCCTTTATAAAATGCTCAACAGTTAATGGCTTAGACAATCTAGAACCCCCTTCTATAGGTTTCAAGAGCTAGGACTGAGCTACCTTATTATCATAGCTTATTTTCCTTTCAACATATAGACACTCAGCTTCTTCAAATTTCCATGGCTCATAGGGTTCTTTGTGGGGAATTCTAAAAGCTGAATAGACACTGGTTATGTTGATTTTAACAATCACCTCTCCTGAGACTTTCTTAATGCACCTGGAAGTAGGGTCATAATGGTTTGCACATTTGATGAGGAGTTCTGGGCATGTGATTGCTATGAGAAAAGTGGCAGCTTCTAATAATCCACTATCAGCTAACTTTTGGTAAATGGGGCTTGACTGGGTGTTTTTGGTTCTTTCAATAACATCAAATAAATTCTTATTTATCAAAAACATATCATGAATTTCAAGCAATGAATTGAGAAAAAATGGCTTTTCAAACTTGGGCATTTTAGGACAGAATAGCATCATGATTGATAAGAAAGATAGGTTTACAAGATACAACCTAAATTACCCCAAAACAAAGCAAACATAATTGAAGTTGCAAAGGGTTATGATAATGCGCTTATAGTTTCATAGAGACACAGTCCGTGATTCGCTCTCCTTACCCAAAAGCACTGGAATTTCTTTGCAAATGGTGAAATAAGTGGGAAAAGCTAAAATGAATGCATTTAAGGAATGCTTTACATAGGAAATTGCAAGATAGATTATGCAAGTGCAATAATTACTCATTCATGCGACATGCATTGGAAAAGACCCATGAGTATTTTAGTTTAAATGCCCCATCAAATTTGCATGCTTACTAACATGTTAAGTCATCATGAAATGATAATTTTAGCCTTTTGCCAACTCTTGCTATATCTGAACACGTACCACCTTAGAGTCTTTTATTTATAATCTTGCATGTCTTGGTAAGTGCTATACTGGGACCCACCTTGCCTTGGCTCAAAAATTTGAAACCTACATGCAAACTATCGTCAGTATGTAAACTTGACACTAAAGCTAAAGTTTAAGTTTTGGTTGATCAGGTTTCAACTTTGACTTCACCTTCACTAAGGCAAACTTGGGAAAAGAAAGTGGACTTTGACATATGAAAGACTGATGCGGGGTCGAACTTGAAGCTGAAGTAAACCAAAACTTCAACTTCAACTTCAAAGTTAAGGAATACTTGGGACCAAAACATGATAGGGCGTGAGAAAAATATAAGTGATAACACACATCATAAGGAAGAATGAGTGATCAACCAATAGACTTTTGCAGCTTCCAAGTGTTCATTATCCTACTTCTCAGTATTACATTTCGAATGATGTCTAACTACTATCTGAAAGAGGGGTGTGGCCCATGAACTTTTAGCATGCTAACCATGGAGTAATTACTCCCTTGGAGTTCTTCCTGACAATGAAGAACTTCCTAACACTGGCATGAGAAGGTTAGCTTCCTAGAACAAGATAGATCAAATGGATCCAGTGTAGCTAGGAAACTTACTACAAACATCCATGTGCTGAGTAGCCTAATCACAAAATATGGTAGGGAAATAAAATGACATTTTACACATCAACACATATGCATAAAGTAAAGAGACCATATTTACCCATATGTACAAATTAGCATACTTGCTCTATGCTTTAAATGAAGTATGCATATCTACTGATATACAATGTCAGAGATAATCGTATTTCTACTAAAGCAAATAAAAGATGGCTTGGGCAAGCACTAAATTTTCCAACATGATGCATGGAGAGTCAAATCATAATGAATCCTACCACACAACACTCGATAGGTTGAGAGAAGAAAAACAAAATTCATCCATCCCCACCCTTCCATTGCCATAAACACCCATCCATAAGGAATTAACTCAACAATCAGGACACTACAAAGATAAAACATATAGCTTCGAAATAGTTTATTTTAGTTGTGTTCTAATTTCTCTAAGGTAGTCATTATATATAGACAAAACAACAAGAAAAACATTTCATACATTTACTGGTTTGTTGTTTTCCTACATTGATTTTGTACTATCAACTATCAATTTCCATAACCACACTAAATACAACAAGTATAAAGAACAACGTAAAGCCTAGGTCTATGTTGTTATATCCATGACTGAAGTTTGTGACATAAGCTAATACTAGTGGTGCTATAGTAAAACTTTAACACCTTTACAACAATAGATGAAAATAAATGGATATTTAGAGAGCATGTAGCCATTAAAGTTACATCAATTTGAATTAAAAGAAACTATAATGATGGGCTAAAGGTACTCACCTACTAATACCTAGCTCAACACTCTATAAGACGTTACTGTGCATAGTTTAAAACAAAAAGAGCTTCAACGACGAAAACTACTATATTATAGTTTAAGTTAACCTCTTTCTAAAATACAAAGTTCCAAACTTACCAACATTTGATTTCATAATTTTCTCAATTAAAATTTTTTTTTCATTAAGAATTCCCATTCCAACCAAGAGCTGAATTGACCTTACTAGTTTTCCTACAAGGTTTTAGCTCCAACAAATAATATCTATGACTTCACAATCAAGCACAAATTGGGAATAGGTTTTAAAAGAAGAGCCTCTCCTAGTCCTTGCTGGAAATTTATAGAAGATAACTTTAGACATAAGACATGTCTTCTCAGAATGAGAACAGGTTTAAATGATAAAATTAAATTCATGGGGTTTATAGAAGATAACTTCAATAGTCGACATCCACAATATTGAGAAGGTTTTCTCGTGCAACATTGAAATGTCAAGCAATGTATCATAGCTCAAAGAAAATTGTGCAATGGAAATGAAACATAGCTAAACTAGAAAAAAAATTTAAAAAAAGACGAGGAGAAGCTCACATTCAGCCATAAAATAAGAATATAAGACCCAGTTGACTGACGTTACCAAACTTGGAGTTGGAAAGATTGAAGTAACACAAGACAAAGATGAATTTTTGCTTAACTCTACCTCTACTTAGCCATATCTTGAGGTTTTAGTCTTATTCCTCCTTTTTGTTTTACAGTCAAATGTAATCAATAACAAATGCAAACAAAATAGAGATAATGTCTCCATTCCTACCATTTTCTATGGCTGAGCCATATGTCAAGTTTTAAAAATAATAATTTCTAGCTACAATGTTTGATGACATACTATTGA